>VXBP01008026.1:30485-65526 GCA_013400115.1 Rhinopomastus cyanomelas
CGGCGCCCCGGGGTCCCCGGGAGGGGCAGTTCTGACAGCGCGGGGGGCGGTCCGGATCAGCCACCCCGCTCTCCAGCCCGACTCCCATGAACAAGGCCTCAGCCTGCACCCCCATCCGCCCCACTTCCATGAGCTCACCCTCAGCCCCTACCCCCCAGATGGCCTCCATCCCAAAATCCAGGGTCCCACCCTGTCCCCCGCTGCCAAACCCAGGACCCCATCCTAACCCCCCGTCCCGCAGCGGTTAACTCACCCCATCCCAATCTCCCCACCGCCCCATCCATAGTCCCATCCTGCACCCTCATCCCACAGAATCCCCTCTCCCAGCCATATCCAGTCCCCCCGTCCTGCTCCCCATTCCCACCACACCCTGAGCAAATGGAGAAGCCTGGGGGCATCCTGCACCCCCATCCCGCTCCCCATCCCCACTATATCCTGGGCAAAGGGAGAAGCCTGGGGGCATCCTGCACCCCCATCCGCTGAATTCTCTCTCCCAACCATACGCAGTCCCCCCCAACCCCGCTCCCACAGTCCCATCCAGTCCCCGCCCTATCCCCCTCCCCACTCCCACCACACTCGGAGCAAAGAGAAAAGCCAGGGGGGCCAGCTCTTGAGTGCAAAAAATAAATATAAAATTTATTAAAACACCCACAATATTTTAAGGATATCAGGAATAATACAGCTCGCGGCCCGGCCGAGCGACCGCAGGGCAACTCAGAATAAAATACAAATGAGAAACAAACCCAAACAAAACCCGAAACAGAAATAACAACAAAAACAAAACAGTAACAACAACAAAAAGAAACCAAAAACCCCATAAAATCAGGGAAAAGGGGAGGGGAGCAGAGAGGGAGGGGAGAGGGAAAGGAAGGGAGAAGAAGGGAGAAGGGAGAAGAAAGGAGGGGAGTGAGAGGGGAAGAGAGAAGAAGAGAGAAGGGAGAAGGAAGAAGAACGGAGGGGAGAGGGAGGAGAAGGGAGGGGAAGGACGAAGGGAGGAGAGTGGAGGGGAGAAGGGGGGGATGATCCAAACTTGCATCCTAAAAGACAAATTGATCAGGAAGAAAACCCAACCCACAGGGGAGGGAGAAGGAAAACAAAGAAGTTAAAGGGGAGGGGGTGGGGGGTGGAAACACAGAGAAGGACAAAAAATACCCAAAGGGAAAATTATACAAAATAAAATTATCAGCATAAATTTACTGTCCTAGAAGTTATCTACAGTTTAATACACATTAATTAATTAATTAATTAATCGATCCTATTGCCTTGAGACACGGGAAAACCGATAAAAAACCCAGCACTCCACCGCTCCTCGAGCCGCCCCGGAGAACAAAATAAACTTCATTTCAAGTAACCGCAGTCCCGAGCCGACCAAGAACTCTTCAAGTGTGAATTGCTTTTGGAGCCGCCGGGACATCCATCCCCCCTCGCCGCGGTGTCTGCGCCCCCCGCCCCGATCCCACCCCATCCCGCCGCCGCCTCACCTCCCCTTCCTCCGTGAGCCCAAAATCAACCCCAAACCCTTCGGCCACGGAAAGAAACCCCCTCCCCGAGCCCTGGCCTCCGAGTGAACTCCTGAAGGCGAGAAGAGAGCGGCGCTTTGGGATGGTGTGAAGGTGGAACTAATCTCTTTTTTACTGGTGTTTTTTTTGGGGGGGAGGAGGTTGAACCTGGTGCCCCCCCCAAAAAAAAGCAAAATAAACAAGCACTAAAGTGAGAACAGAAACCTAAGTGCTCCCCGGAATGAAAGCAAGAGGCTGACGTGACGGCAGTTTGGAATCCCTGAAGGACGCGGGCACGGTGAAAACAGAAGTTGGGGGACCCTGGGAAAAGGGACAAAAGGAGGGGCAGGAAAACATCACCAACCATTCGACTGAAGGAAGAAGCCCCCGGCTGCGAAAGGATCCCTGATTTCAGCAAGATTCGCCCCGGCTTCGCTCGCCTTCGCTGCCGCGGTGCCACGGAGGACGGGGGAGAGGGGCTCGGGGGGGCTGAGGTATTTGCCTTGGTTTGGGGGGTCGCGGGGCAGCTGCTGCCCCCACGCTGACGGGAAGCTGAAGGAGAAGGAAGTAGCACCAATAAAACCCCAACAAATGGAACCAAACAGCCCGAGAAGGGAGAAAAGAAGAGAAAGGAGTCTGGCGGAAGCAGGGCCCGAGTCACCGCAGGTCTGGGTCACTGTGGGGTTTGGGATGCACGGGGTGTGGGTCACCGTGGGGCCTGGATCACTGTGGGGTGTGGGTCACCATGGGGAGACAGCCCCTGTCATTTGGGGAGGGGAGCGAGCACCAGCGGTGCCGAGCGCCAGGGGATGCTGGGCTGGGCTCCTCGTGCGGTGGCCAGGCTCTCCGGCCATGTGAGCCGGGCGAGTGCTGCGCCCGAGCGCCAAACCTGGGGAGGCCCCGCACCGTGACCGAGCACCACGGCCACGCACAGGGCTGGAGCAGCACACCCCGTGGCCCAGCACCACGCTCGGGCGTCACGGCTGAGCACCACGTCTGTGCCCCACATCCCATCGCAGAACCCCAGCGTCTCTTTTGGTTGGCAGAGACCAACCCTGGTGGACGCAGCACGTCCCAGCTCTGCGGTGAGCACCATGTCCACGGCGTGTGGCCCGGCACCGTGCCTGAGCACCATGCACCATCTCCGAGCACCACAGCAGAGTGCCGTGGCCACACGCCACACCCGAGCCCGCGGCTGAGCACCATGTTCACACGCCTTGGCCAAGCATCACTCGCGAGCACCGTGGCCGTGACACCTGTCCAAGCACTGAGTCGGGGGAGTGTGGCTGAGCACCGTGCCCCGAGCACCACGTCCACACCCCACATCCCTACACCATGTCCAAGCACCACGTGGCAGCGCCGTGTCCACCGTGTGTGACCAAGCGCCGCTCCGCGACTGAGCACCACGTTGAGCACCAAACCCACACAGCCCACCCCAGCACCGTGTCCCCAACAGGACCAAGCACCGTGCCCACGAGCCGTGTCCAAGCACCACACCTGAGCACTGTGCCCCAAGCACCATGTCTGAGCACCACAGTTGAGCACCAAGCCCACACAGCCCACCCCAGCACCACAATCCTGATGGCACCAAGCATCATGTCCACGGACCGTGTCTGAGCACCATGTCTACAGCCCACATCCCAGCACCACGGCAGCGATGTGTGACCAAGCACCAAGTCCACGGACCACGAATGAGTCCTGTGGGTGCAACGCCAAGCCGACAGAACCCATCCCAGCACCACATCCAGGTGGGACCAAGCACTGTGTTCACGGACCGTGCCCGAGCACTGTTTGGGAGCACCACGGTCAAGCACCACATCCATGGGGTGACCAAGAACCATGTCTGCAGACCACGCTTGAGCACTGTGGTTGAGCACCGAACCCACACAGCCCTTCCCAGCACCACGTCTGTGAGGGGACCAAGAACCATGTCCAAGCACCATGTCTGAGCACCACACCTGAGCACCATGTCCACACAGCACAGGCCAGCACCATATGCATGTTGTAACCTAGCACCGTGTCCATGAACCTTGGCCAAGCACCATCTCTGAGCACCAAGCCAACACAGCCCATCCCAGCACCACCTCCACAATGGGACCAAGAACTGCGTCCATGAACCATGTTTGAGCATCATGTGTGAGCACCACGGTTGAGCACCATGCCCACACAGCCCATCCCAGCACCACCTCCACGATGAGACCAAGCACCATGTCCACAGACCGTGTCCAAGCACCACATCTGAGCACCGTGCCGCAAGCACCACGTCCACCACCATGGCTGAGCACCGCGGCTGAGCACCATGCCCACACAGCCCACCCCAGCACCATACCCACGACGGGACCAAGCACCGTGTCCGAGCATCACATCTGAGCGCTGTGTCCAGAACCCATGTCCAAGCACCACGGCTGGGCACACACAGCCCATCCCAGCACCACGTGTGGCCCAACGCCATGCCCAGGCACCTCACCAAGCACCAACGGCCACACAGAGCTCTCCCACCGGCCCCGGACAGGACGGGGGTCTCCCTGCCGGCGACGCTTCTGACACAGCACCTACTTCAGTTTGCATAACCCCCCGGCTCCTTCACGAGGCCGCTGCCTCCTGCACCGCCGCTGCTCTCGGCTCCCTAGCTGCATACGCGCAGAAGCAGCACCTTGAAGAGACGGAACCAGGCAGGAGCGGGTTGCAGGTTGTTAGACACTACAGCACCGTGATTAGCACAAGATCCCGATAATAAAACACGCCGAAGAGCCCCCGCAGCATGCTCCAGTACTAAAAGCAAAAGGAATCAGCAATTGAGGCACCTCAGGGATTCTGCTTTCCTTCACCTTCCCGGGCCTTGGCCCGAGAGCGTCGAGACGGAGCTGGGGGGAGCCTCTCAACACGTCCCCCTCGCTCCGTGCCCGAGGCGAAGCACCGCAGCCGGAAAATCCGGAGCGGGGCGGCAGAAGCCCGCTGGGGCTCTCCACACCCAGCTCCCCCAGGGTTTCTACCGCGGGTGTTGTTCTAGCACCATTGTGGCCACGACCTGCTGCCAAGTTAGGTCCCCATACCCCTCCAAAGCGATTAAAAACATCCCCCCGCTCCCCCCAGAGCAAGTCTCTCTCACCGCCACCACCCTCCCCAGCCCCGGCACGGGCGGGACGAGCGGCGGCTGCCTGCAACGGGTAAAGGAAAAGCCTTTGCCTCAAACAGCCTCTCAGCAGCAAGGGGTAAAGAGCTGTGCATAGATTTCGAGTTTTGTCTACAAGTCTGACGCGTGCGAACTTTCCATGACTGAGATTTGAGGTAGGTTAGACGTTATGTAGTGTGAAAACGTGAGACTGCAGCAGTTCTCGCTCCCCGACCCCCGCGGCACCTCCCCGCTCGCCTGGGCGCACCCGCGCCGGAGCCAACACCGCGCCGGACCGATCAAACCCCCCCCGTCCCTGCACCAGACAGAAACAACTTCAGAACCACCCCTCCGAGGAAGCAGACTTAAGACAGGTTACATGGACCTTCGCCTTCTCGAAAAGTACCCTACTCCTCCCAACTCGAAACCCAGCCGGGCGGAAAGCTCACAAGACACCCGCCGCAACGAGTCAGGCGAGATCCAGGCAACGCGAACCGGGGCCGGCACCCGAACCCGGCCCCACCAACCAAAATCAGCTCCAGCATCCGAATCCAGCTCCAGCACCTGAATCTGGCCCCAGCGCCCAAATTCAGCTTCAGCACCTGAATCTGGTTCTAGCACCCAAATCTGGCCCCGGCACCTGACTCTGGCTCTGGCACCCGACTCCAGCTCCAGCACTCGAATCCAACCCTGCCAACCGCCACTGTCAGGGCGCAGCCAGGCCAGCCCTCCTTTGTGCCCTCCGAACCACACCGAGACGTCGGGTCCCCACGCGGAAGGATGGGCATCACTCGCCGACACCCCCACAAGCCTGACCTGCCGTCAGCTCTCGCAATCCTGCTCTGCTGTCGGGGATCCCTGGGAAGAGCGGGGATAGCTCGTTGAGTTTCCTGTCGGAGACACTCAACTCTACAGATGACGGTTAAAAAGAACCAACCAAACTAAACCAGAACAGAAATGACCTCTGAAGGACGGACACAGCGTGTTAAATATTCTGCCAGTATTTACAGCTCTCCCCCCAACCCCAACCACCTTGTCTGAAGCTGAACTGCTTTTGTGTTTGGGGGGAAGGGGTGGAAGAGGGGGAGTCCTATGTTTTAAGTTTTGCTCTTGTTTTTTCTTTTAAATCTAGGTGAAAGTGCTTTTAAAAAAATTCTTTCCCTATTTACAGGTTTAAAATCAGACCACGTCCAACGCTGCGGCTGTTCGAGCGAGATCTTGCTGACCTGCGCCAGTGCGGGAGGAACGAGGGGGGACAGTAAACACACGGCGATCTCTGCACGGCGACGGCGTCGGCTCTGGCTCTCCAAAAGGCACCTCAAAGTGCAAAAGCGACGACCCCCGGCAACGCCGGCACCCAGATCCGGCCCCGCCGCTCTCCCGCGGAGCTGCCGGGGCGGCTCGTTCACCCGCCTGACGCAGCTCCGGCGGCCCGGGGCGGGTAGTGTCCACTGGGACTGTTGGGAAAGCACCATGCGGCTGTTGTCGTCACTGTTCATGGGGTTGGCCGGGGCAGCTGGGGGTGTGTGGTGGGAAGAACGGTGATCCGAAGGAAGGAGGGAGGGCACCCGGGGAGAGAAAAAGCACCGAGCGCCAGCGGCGCTCACCAACGCGCCGGCACCGGCGGGAAGGCGAACCGGCGGCTAGTGGCCGGTCAAGTCTTGGGGTTTGCTCTTCCCAGAGCCGAGTGCACAGAGAGAAGTCCCCCGCAGACGGAAAGCACCAGACTTGAGCAACAGTGATGTACAGAGAGCAACACTAGCTATTCACAGTTGGGGTTGGGTTGTGTTTTTTCCTATTTTTGTAATTTCTGGTTCCTATTTTTGTCCTGTCGGCTCCTCCAGAGACGCGGCTGCCGTCGCTCTCCCCCGGGGCCCCCCAGCAAAGGAGCCCCTCCAAAGTCCGAGCTTGAGCGCAGCACCCCGGCAGCAGCAATCCCCCAGCCCGGACGTGTCCTGAGGTCTCCGGCGCCCGCAAAGATGCCGGCTCGCTCCGTCCCGGGGGAGCCAGAGGCGAGGAGCCGAGCAAAGAGGCGCCGTCCCGGGACGTCCCGCGAGCGAGCGGGTCTCCCGTCGCTGTCTGAAAGGGCTCCACGAGTTGCAAAACAGGTATTTTTAGGTCCTTGGGACAAAGAAACTCATTGGATTGAGAGTGTCCGGCTGGCGGCAAAGCACACGGACCCCACCAGGCCCCCAGAGCTGGAGGGAGTCACCTCTTGCCTTTCAGCTGGGGTCAGGCTGCTTTTCATTCGTTCCCAAGGTTTTGTAGTTTGATTTTCGCTGTTGGCTTCCTTTGTTTTTCGAAGATCAGCTTCGTCGTCATCATCATCGTCGGAGTAAAAAATAAAACCCAATAAAATCCAATAAATAGGCATTTTGAAGTGGAATTAAAAACCTCTCCTTCGCGAAAGGACACTATAAACTTCTCCCTCCGTTCGCGCGAGGCTACGATTAAAAACCCACCGCGGTAGAAAGACGAGACCACCCAACCGCGTCCAACAGCACCGCTCCCTCCCGGCTTTGTTTCGCTGGGATTTCTCCTACCATCGAGAGCCGCTGTGTTTGCCAACTGCTTGCCAAGCACAGCTCCCCGACAGCGCGTGCCCGCGGCCGGCCCCGCTGCTTCCGAGCGTGGGCTCGTTGTGTCTGTTCTCCGCGGGCCGCTCGGTTCCTTGGGTTGCTTGTTCCGCAGCTGCTGTTGGGTTTCGCTTCGGCAGGTGGGGTTGGGATTTTTTGTCTTGTTTTATTCGTTGTTTTTCTTCTCCCCCGCAAACCCGAGGAGAAAGCACCACGACGCAGCAGCGCGCTCCGGCGCTGCCGAGAGGTTGAGGTAAGATGCGGCCACGACGGTCGCCTCCGTCTCAGATCCAGCGGCTGTAGGGGCCTGTCACCTTGGTGTAGGCGTAGGAGGAGACGGTGATGGCCGAGTTGGTGGGGATGGCCACCGCCTGCCGCGTGGGGACCGCGTCCCTCCTCTCCTTGCTGGGCGCTTCGCTCGCCAAGGCGCCGCCCCACTTGCGTTTCTTGGCAAAGGCCTTGGCATCCGGTGGGAGCCCCAAGCGAGCTGCCTCCTCCTGCCGGGCTCGAGCCCGCTCCGCCAGCTGCTTCATCTTGGCCTCCCACAGCGCCAGGCCGTGGTTGGGCTGGTTCAAGTTCTTGTGTTGGTAGAAGACCAGGGAGATGCGGGTGGGGTGGCAGCGGTTGGGTTTCTTCAGCGGGGTGGTGGCATGGAGCTCGCGGCGAGCGCACTCAATGAGGATGGAGCCATGGGCGGGTGCCACGGCCACCCCACCGATGTTCTCGTCCAGGAAGTTGTGTTCGCTGTCTGACCACTCCTCCTCTTCCTCATCCTCCTCTTCCTCCTCCTCCTTCACCGCCTTCTCCGACAGATCCTCCTCCAGGCCAAAGGGGTCCCATGGCTTCTCTGGGCAGGGCCCTGCCACCCCCTTCTCACCCACCGCTGCCTCCCATGGCTTCTCCGGCAGCCCCGGGCTGGGTGCCGGCGTTCTCCGCTCTTCCGCCTTCACCGAGCCCCATGGCTCCTCGCGGTAGCCAGACAGCCCCGGCAGTGCAGAGCTGAAACCCAGAGGCCGCAGCAGGCTCGGGGTCCCGCTGCCAGGCAGCGCCGCCTCCCCCAGCTTGCAGGGGCTCCACGGCTTGGGCAGCAAACCCGAGCCACGCGCTGCAGCCTCTCCTGCCAAGACATTGGGCCACTGCTTCTCTGGCGGCGGCAAGCGAGCGGCAGCATCAAAGGCGTTTGGCTTCTCTCTCCCACCTGAACCCGGCGCCAGGCCGCTCCAGGAGCCCTCCACCATGCTAGTCCTCTCGGGTGAAGCCATGCCCCGGGACGCTTTGAAGGGGCTCCAGCGCTGCTCTGTCACCGTGCCACGTGCCGGGATGGCCGGCAGGGCTAAGCCGGGGCCAGGCACAGCTGCCGCTGCGGGAAGGGGCTCGATGGCAGGTGGAGGGTCCGGAGGCTCCTGCTTGATGGGCCGGTTAGCAAAACAGTTCTGTGCAAAGAGCGGCGTCTCCTCCGAGCCCGAGCTAGTCCTGTGTGCCCCGGCCGCCGCCTTCTGCTGGCTGGCGTAGCGGCTGGCGCGCTCGTACGTGCGCTGGTGATGGTTTTTGCTCCGGATGCTGTGTGGAATGGGCTCGGGGAAATCGGAGCTCCCGTAGGTGTGGCTGAGGTTCTCCTGCAAGGCCGAGACGTCGGGCTTCTTCTCGTAGCCGTTGCTGACCCAGCCGCTCCCGCTGCGCTCGGGCGCCCCGTAGTTCAGGAACTGTGAGGGGAACATGTGGTTGCTGGAGAAGCCGTAGTACCCGAAGGAGGGAAGCGCAAACTTGGAGTGAAACCCGTTCACAGAAGGCAGATTGGGCTGTGCATAGTAGGAATGGTAAGAGTAAACACTGTTCATGCTGTAGGGGTCGGAGGGCCGGCAGCTCCCCAGCACCGAGTAGCTCTCCACTACCGCGTTGCCGTTGTACTTGAAGGTGTTGTAATGGCTCTGCGGCTCCACCTTGATGGAAGGTTTCAGCGGCTGCGGGGGCAGCCCGCTTTTCAACGCCATACCTGCGGGCACAGCACACACACAGCCCCCGTGACCCACTGGCCCAGGAAGCCATGGCGGGGAGCGAGGATCCCCAGAGCTCCAAACTCCCACGGGAACGGCTTTGCCGGCACCAACTCACACCCATGCTCCAGGCTGCGGTGACACCTCCTCACTGCATCAGAGGATGGCGAAGAAACCCGGGCACCATCCTGCACCTCAGCACGCTGAGCACTTGCCAGCACCAGCCCCCTGTCACACCCCTGTCCCTCTCCCACACCTTCCCAATGGCTTGGGGCAGCAGGACCTCTGCTCTGCCCCCGTTACCTGCACTTTGCTGGAGCGTGGGGAGCTCGAGCGCTTCCTGCTTGATCTTCTCTGGCGTCATCAGCTTCTCTTTCTGCAGCTTCTTCTTCTCCGCAGCAGCTTTCCTCGCTTCCAGCTGCCTCTGCCGGCAGGACTTGGCAGGCTCGGGGAGCTTGCGGACCTCGCGGGGAAAGGACGTGAGCACCTGGATAGCCCCGCTGCCCACCTTGGCGTTCTGGTTCTCCTCGCTGCCGAACTCATCCGTGCTGGACATCTTGTACAGAGGGAGGACGTGCAGTTGCTCATCTTCGGGGATCTTCCCCACCACACGATTGTCTTCCTTTGTCAGCGTGCAGACCTGCAGGAGTGCAGGGAGCCGTCAGCGGGACACAGGCACAAACGCTCCTCGCTCACAGCATCCATGTGAAGCCACACCACCCTGGCATCCCCTGCTCCAACCCAGCCCAGCCCCCAGCCAGCACTCTGAAACCTCCTGCAGGGTTTGGGTCAGACAAGAGCGGACGCCTGGGGACCAGCCCTGAGTTTCAGTCTGGCTGGGACAACCCCGGCACCCCACAGACCTGAGGGGTTCTGTCTGAGGGGTGCATCACGCCTGTAGGACAACTGGGGACCAAGTGGCTCAAAAAGGAGCGTCCCAGCACAGGATGGGGCAGCACCACGCAACGCCCCGTGGGCCGCCTGCTCACCACGGTGCAGCCATTGTAGAGGTTATGCTGGTCTTTGTGAGCGTGCGCGCAGAAGTCCATGCACGCCGTCACTCCGGAGAACGGCCTCCCCTCCTTCAAGCCCAGCCGGCAGTCTATCGCCACGTCCTCGTTGGTAACCTGGCCAGAGGGGGAGAAGGGCTCCGGTGAGCTGGAATCTCCCACACGTTGCCACCCCGCAGCCGTTTCTGCCTCCCGCAGTGGACAAGGGGGTGCCCAGTACCTGGTTCTGGTAGGCTTGCGGCGCCAGCCTCTTGTAAAGTGGAGCAACCTCGGTGGCCAGGTCCTGAAAGCTTCTCCGGAGCAGCTCTTCCTGCCATAGGGAAGAGGAGGATCAAACCAGGGAGGGGACAACACCCCCCACACCCCACATGCCATCAGAGCCTTCTCACAACGTTCACCAGCACCCAAAGAATGTGGCTTCATCTCCTGCTGAGGCCATTCAACCTCCAGCCTCACTATCCAAGTCCTCTGGAATCCTCCCCCATCTGTGACACTGGCGCCTGCTGTCACACCGCCAGGACTCTGGGATGACCCAGTGAACCTGCCAGGCTCCCCTAGGTCGGATTTCTCTCCCATATCCGTCAAAGTCATCAAAAAGTCCCACAAATAATCCACTTCTCAGGCTTCCCCTCTGGAAAACTTGGGAGCTCACAGCCCCATCACTGGAGCTACCCACTGCATCGTCTGTGTCCAGTTCTGGAGTCCCCGACAGCAGAAGGCCATAGAGCTTCTGGAAGGGGTCCAGAGGAGAGCAATTCAAATGCTCAGAGGGCTGGAGCACCTGCCCTCTGAGGACAGGCTGAGCAAGGTGGGAGAAACCCCAGGGAGAAAGGGTTCCAGACTTGAAGAGGGGAGATTGAGGCTGGCCATGAGGAACTAATTCTTTGCTGTGAGGGTGCTGAAACAGGTTGCCTGAGGAAGCTGTGGCTGCCCCATCCCTGGCAGTGCTGCAGGGCAGGTTGGCTGGGGCCCTGAGCGACCTGCCCTCGGGAAGGTGTCCCTGCCTGCGCCGGGAGCTGGATGATCTCTGAGGTCCCTTCCAATCCCGGCCGTTCCATCTGTCCCTGTGGCCACGCTACCCACCTCTTTGGGATTGTCCCCCACCAGCCGGAACTTGCGGGGCGTTTTGCTCCGGGCGTACTTGCAGCCGTTGAAGTACATGCTCCACGAGCAGCCAAAGGAGAAGGAAGCGCCGCAGGTGTTGGGGTCTTTGCCCTGGCACGCGCAGGTCCGGCTGCGGGAGGGACATCGCACAGGAACGTCAGCAACGGCTCCGGAAGCGGGAGTGGGCGCCCCCAGCTTGCCCTCCCGCCCCGTGTCCCCAGAGCGGAGCAGCGCCGCGCCGCGACTTACTCATCGTTGAGGCCGCAGCGGCGGCTGGTGGGGTTGCCGTACTTGGTGAGGGTGTCGGTGAGCTCCTGGTAGAGGGTGTCACCCAGTGTGCGGGGGATGCCCTCCCAGGCCAGGATGAGGATGATGATGACGGCATTCTGGCAGTGGTGGCCAGCCCGGTGCCGCACCAGGCACAGCAGCTTCTCCTCTTGGTTGTGTCTCCGGATCACCTGGAAAAACAAAGGGGCCACCACCCCAATTTCAAACACATCCCAGGGCAGGGAGGACCCCAAAAGCAGGTCCTGGCTGCCTTGTGCATCACCCCATGGGGCTTAGGGCGGCACCGCTGTAAGGGCTGTCACGGTTGCATCACCCCTGTGGGTTTTGGGGCACTGTGAGGGGGTGAAGTACACCCAGCCCAGGGCCATGGGAAGGGAGGTGCCATTGGGCAGGCGGAGGGTGGGAAGCCCCACAGAGTTTCCCTGGTGGTGGCTGCCACTCGGCTTCCTCCTTGCCAGCCACTGACCGAGCATCCCACCCCTGCCCGCTGCCAACCGTGACAGCAAGGCACCTCCTTGCCAGCAGGCACGTCGGGGACGGGCAGCAGCAGTACCTCAGGCAGGGTTCCGAGGGGGCACAGGCACTCACCCACTTGGCGATGGGGCAGCCCCGGGAGCTCTTCCCCTCCTTCCCTGTGTAGATGACCTTCTCGATGCGGATGGCCTTGCCCTTCTCTCCATACCTGCCGGGGACCAGGGTCAGCCCCACTTGCATCCACACTGGGCTCACAAGTCCCCCACTCACCTTCATGAGGCCTCCGCTAGCCTTCACAGGGCCCCCACTCACCCTCATGTGCTTCCACTCATCCTCATGGGACCACATAGTCTCCCTCCTGTCCTCACAAGCCTCCACTCACCTGCCTGAGTCCCCACTTGCCTCACAGGACATCAACTGTCCTCACAGGACTTCTCCCAAGTCCTTACTCCCCACCACAGCACCTGCTCACTCTCTGACCCCCAGGTCACTTTCATAGGACCTCAGGTGCTCCCACTTGCCCTCTCAAGCTCTCACTCACGCTCTCAGGACTCCCACCTCCCCATCATGGCCTCCCAGGATGGGTTAGGGCCAGGACTCTTACCGCTCCTCCATGAGCTCCCGGATGGATGCCACAGTGGGCCCTGAGCCCAAGTGGGTGTAATAGGGCCCCTCATCCTTCTCCACAATTTGCTCTACAGAGACAAGAAGAGAGGGACAGAGGTTTCAGGGTTTGCACCTCCACCAGCTGCCCCAAAATCAACCAATCCCCCTAAATTCCCTCAAACCGAGCACTTATGCACCAAAACCCAAGGGCTTCTCAACGGAATCTTCCCTTAAGAGCAGCAGGAAAGGGAAACCACAGTTAGGGTTTCGTTACCCACAGCCCCTGTTCCCTTTCTGCTCTGGAAGACACTCCCAGCACTACAGTGCTGCTGGGGAACAAGGGGGTGGGTGCTCAGATTCACTGGCTCACTCTCCTTTGGGCACCCAAAAGGTTCTGCAAGTAGCCTCAGCCCTTGAGTACTGGGTCCAGTTTTGGGCACCACAGGACCAGAAGGACACCAAGGAGCTGGAGTGGGGGCAGAGAAGGGCAACAAGGCTGGGGAGAGGCCTGGAGAACAGGGCCTGTGCAGAGCATTTGAGGGAGCTGGGGTTATTGAGTCTAGAGAAAAAGAGGCCGAGAGGAGACCTTCTTGCTCTCTCCAGTGCCCTCAAAGGAGGCTGCAGTGATGCTGGTGCTGGTCCTTCCCAGCCATCATGATCTGATGATTCTAAGAGGAAGAAACTGAAGGGGGCTGAGGGTACAGTAGGATGCTGGGGCTACGGGAGGATGCTGCCACTATGGGAGAACGACACAGGCTACGGCATAAAACAGGAAACTTGGGCTAACAGACAAGGACGCTGGGGCTATAGGAGAAGGACACTGAGGCTACAGGAGAAGGATGCTGGGGGACTACCACCTCACAAGCCACAGACCACCCGGTAGCAGCTAGCCCCCGGGGTGTTTTTTATGGCCTGGAAAGCCAAGGCTGCTCAGGGCAGCCGTGGCAGGGCACAGGTCGATCCCTATCACAGGGGCAAGGCTCAAAAGCCACTGGGGTGGGCGGGCTGGGGCCATCTTTCCACCCCCACGCCCTGATTTTCATTCCCATCACGTCCAACTGGCTGGGAGCCAGGGTGAGGAGAAAGCCGGGCTCAGCTGGGCTGCAGCTGCCCAGACAGGGATCAATACGGGACACGCAGCGAAGGCTGATTTTATTACGGCCTCAAACAGTGCCGGCACCTAATAAAGCACCGAGCCCTGGCTCCTATTTAATTGCTTTTCTCTCACAGCTTTGCTTTGAGAAAATGGTGGTGAGGGACTGGGGGAGGGAATCTCCCCTTCCCCCCAGCCCAAAACACCCAGCCCAACCTCTAACCGGCACCGCAGGGAGAAACTCCCGGGCTTGGTTTGAGCGGCTCCAGAAATGCTGGTGACGTTTGGGACGTTTGGGCTAATTACTGCTGCCATTTACGAGCAAATAAATACATAGTCATCAACCCCTGCTAATAAAGTGAAGCTTGAGCTTAGCCCGAGGCTGCCTCCGCCAGCAGCGCAGGGGCTGGTTTTCCCGGCTGGAAGCCCCAGATCCTCACCCCTGGCTCCTCCCAGGGGACAGCACAGCCCCAGTTTGGATTTTAGGGACGGAGCTGGATGTGAGGGCCGGGTGGGAAACCTCTAGCACTTGCTGTGGAGTCTAAGTAATGCAAAGAAACACCAGAACAACCCCACAACAATAGAAGACATTCAAGAACACACAAGCCAGGAGGTTTGGCCACCAAACAACCGACTGTCACAGCAACGCCAGCTCTAGGCGTAGGAGCGTACACTGAGATGAGTTCGGGTGACTCTGAGCAGGCCAAGCAGTTCATTTGGTTTCAAACAGCAGGGCCAGGTGACCCACACAGTGGATGAGGGGAAGGCTGGAGACGGGGTCTACCCAGACCTCAGCAAAGCCTTTGACACTATCTCCCACAGCATCCTCCTGGAAAAGCTGGCAGCCCAGGGCTTGGATGTGTGCCCCCTCCGCTGGGTGAAAAACTGCCTGGATGACCAGGCACAGAGACTGGTGGTCACTGGTGCCCCATCCAGTTGATGCCCAGTGATCAGTGGTGTCCCCATGGATCAGTGCTGGGCCCAGTTATATTCAACACATTTACTGATGATCTGGATGAGGGGATCGAGTCTGCCCACAGAAAATCCAAGGATGACACCAAGTAGCAGGGGATTGTCACTCTGCTAGGGGGCAGGAAGACACTACAGAAACATCTGGCCAGGCTGGGTTGATGAGCTGAGGCCAATGGGATGGGGTTGAACAGGAGCAGAGTCCTACCCTTTGGCCACAGGAAGCCCCTTGCAGCTACAGACTGGAGGATGAGGGGCTAGAGAGTGGCCGGCAGAGAGGGACCTGACAGTACAGGCTGGTAACCAGCTGAACAGGACCCAGCAGGGTGCCCAGGTGGCCCAGAAAGCCAATGGCATCCTGGCTTGGATCAGTACTGGTGTGGCCAGCGGGACTCTTCCAACCCTAACGATTCGGTGTTTCTATGATTCCCTACGGCAAAGCCACCTCCTGGCAATGGCACCCCGGCAAATCCCGCCCCAGGACAGCGCCCCCCTCGCTCACCGACACAGTCGCAGGTGGGGAATTCCGCCTGTGCCCGCTTGGCCGGGGTGTCCAGGAGGCTTTTGGTCGGTGTGTCCAGGTATTTGAGCGGCGACTCCAAAAAACCGCTCAGGGTCGGTGTCAGCGGCACCTCGTCCTTGGTGGGGGTCCCCTCGGCGTCGTCAGGGTTTTGGCTTTCCTCGGAGTAAAAGCACGTGGTGGACACCACGGTGATAGCACCAGAAGATTCGATTTTGATCTGTTTCGGGGAGCGGGCGGCGAAGGGCAGCTCTGACAGCGGGCCCTTCTCCGGCGAGAACGAAAAGCTTTTGGGTGCCGTCTGGGGAGCGCCGCTTGAAGCCGAGGCCGCGGCAGCGGTGCTGGGGGGCACTTGCGGGGCTGGTGTCGGCCCCCCTGGCAGCTCGGTGGTCCCTGGAGCTAGTGGGGCAGGTGTCTCAGGGGGCTGCAGGTTGAAATTCTCTCCAAATTCGGCTTCGAATTGTCGGATGAGCTCTTCCAGCTTATCATCCACCATGATGGGGGTCGTGGCTGCTGGCAGGGGGGCGGCCAATGCTTCCTCTGAGCTGGTGGAGCCTGCCGGCACCGGGTGAATTTGGGGGCCCCCCCCGGGGGCACCCCTTTCCTGAGAGTTGGGAGCCGGGGGGTCGCCGTCCAGGGGGTTTGGCGGCGGGGGTAGTGCAAGAGGCTGGAGCGGGAAGGCGGGCGGCGGCGGGTCGGTTTGCATCTCCTCGGCGGGGGGTTCGGCGGGCGCCCGAAACCCCTCCAGGCTGATCTGCCAGAGGGGCAGGAAGAGTGGCTGCGAGTCCTTCTGCTTCGCCTTCTTGATCTGCACTTGCTTACGAAGGGGTTTGGCCGGGGGGGGCTTTTCGGGTGGCGTTTTCTTCTTCTTCTCTTTGGCCTGTTTTTCAAAGGGCTTGGGGGGCACAGTTGGGGCACCAGGAGCCCACCAGCCACTCGGCCGGTCCAGGGGTGCTGTCGCCGCAGCCAGGCTTTGCTCAAAGAAGAGGCTGCGCTTGTGGTGGAGATGCTGCTGCAGGACCATCTGCGTCTTCTTGTGCAAGTCTGGCTCCGGTGGTGCTGGCTGCAAGCAGGGGCCACCCAGCACTTCCTTGCCAGCTGCTCTTTCGGGGGGCTCTGCTTTAGGCACCACCACTTTGCTGGCCGTTGCTTCAGGTCTCTTGAAAGCTGCCTTGATATAGTCGTCAGTGTTACCCAGCAGTTGCTCTAGCTCCGCCATAGGGTCCGCAGCCCCTGTTGCCCCCTCGGCCTCCAGCCCCCATGTTGCCGCAAATCCCCCCCGGGGAGGTGCCGCCCCAAAAAATGGCTCTGGTGCTGCTCCTGGCTCTGGCGGATAACGGGGCTCATCCCCTTGCTGCCATGTGCTCCCTGTTGGGGCAAGGGGGCCGGGGCCAAATGGGGCAGCTGGGGGTGGCGGGGGCGACGACAGAGGGGGCTGCCCATCGCTGGCAGGCTGGGGGAGAGCGGCCGAGAGCTGCGTCAGGGCTTCGATGGCTATGGCGGTCTGCAGGCTGATGTTCTTCTCCTTGGCGATGGTCAGCGCGCTTTGGGAAAAGGGGAAGCCGTCGGGCGGGCATGGCTCGGCGGGCTCAGGCACCGGCTGGGGGTCAATAGCACCTTCCTCGGGGGGTGGCGGGGGGTTGGCGACGACAGTGCGGGACCGCGGTGATGCCAGCTCTTCGCCGAGAGCCATCTTGATCTTCTGCTCCAGCCATTCCAGGTAGTCGGGGCACTCGGGGCCGTCGCAGTTGCAGTTGGGGGGCTTCACGCCGTGCTTGGCCAAAGCCAGGGCAGCCTTGAGGGCATGCAGGTCCTCCCCCGGCGGAGCACCATCAGCCGCAGCCAGCCCACCCCGGCTCATCTCCGAGTCAAACTTCTCGTACAGCAGTGACGGCGAACCCGGAGGTGGGAGCCGGTAGGAGGAAACGGCTTCAGCCACCGCCGAAAAGGCCACCAGGTTCCTGACGTCTTCCAAGTGGGCTTTATCAGCGGTGGGCGGCTGGCCCGGTGACCAGCTGCTTGGCTCCATCAGCGCGGTGCCCCCCGCCTCTGGACGACCCCCATTCACCAGGCTGAGCCCACTGCCCTTGTTCAGCCGCCTTTCTTCGACATAATTAATTGGCCCTTCTTCCATTTGGCTTCTGCTGGGTCCATCAACTGGGTTGCCCGCCAAACCTGTCTGCAAAGAGGGTGAGAGATGTGAGTGAGCACCCGCCACCATCACCCACCTTGCCACCCCCTACACCCTGTTTTCCCTCTCTCTCTCTCTCACCCAGCGATGAAGACACACATGAATCATCATCACCAGCAGGACCACGTGGGCTTTGCCCGGCTGTGCACGGAGTGGCTCGGCCCCACGCCGCCCACACCCCCACCCCGTCACCCGCTCTCGAAATTGCTCACGGGACGGTTTGGGATTTCCATCGCCTGCCAAGGCTGAGAGGTACTGCGGTGGGGTGGGGAAGGCATCCCTGGCTCAAAGGGAAACGCTCTGTACCAGCAAAGGAAGGAGCCCAGAGAGGGAAAGGGGGGTTTTTTGGACCAATGCCCAAAGCAAACATCCTGGCCGGGAGCAGCCATCCTTCGCTGGGGGCCGCGGCACAGCAGGAAGCCGCCGAGTTGGCTACAGCGGTGCCAAGGGCAGCGCGGGGATGTGTTCACCTCAAATAACCCGGCGTCTCTATCAACACCACTGGCCGCGGCCCCCGACAACGCTGAGCTGCAGCTCCAGCATCCAGAAAACAGCCACGTGCCAACAAGAGCCCAATCCCATCAGAGCCGACCACACCAGCACGAAGCAGCGGCACCCAGGGAGCCCAGCATCTCAGTTAAAACCCTCCAAGGGGTTTTGGCAGCACACGGGGTGACTCTGGAGGGTTCTTTCTGTGCTCTGTGGCTCTCTCCCACAGAGACTCAGCGGTGGGGACTTCAGTGCTCTGCAGCCACAGTTTGCGGATAACCAGGAGGAAACTTCCTGCAAGCTAAAAATACAGCAAAGTTCACCGGAAAAACCCATGACAAACAAGCAAAGGCTGTGGCTGAACTTCCCACTGCTGGACAGGGCTGGGACCAGCTCGTGCAAGCCCACACTTGCCAGGAGACTCTTTATGGCTGTGGGAGACCCCAGAAGGGTGTCAGTGGCTGGTTGTGGGGCCGGTTTAATTCTTCAGCCCTGTGGCATCAGCTCAAGCATCCTTCAGAGGGAGAGGGTGACAGAGCCGCATGCTTCTACCTGGAGATAAGGGCAGTGCTGACTGTGGCAAAACCCTGGGGAGGAACTGCTCCCAGCACCAGTATATCCTGAATATCCCCCCTTCCCCAGAGGTGAAAACTCTTTGCAGCCTGGCTCTGGCACAGGCCTCACCCCAGTGCTGCCACAGCTTCACAGGGGCTCCAGCCCGGTCCCGTCGCAGCATTCCTGGAGCTGAGCAACAGAGCCAGCAGCGATGGGACTGGTCCATCAGGTCTGGGGAGCAAGTGCTGGGCCCCCGGTTTGTGCTGGTGAAATGAGCAGGGTGGGGACAGCACACCGCCTCCGCTCTCCTTTGCAAACCAAGGCAAGAAACAGCCTCGCCTGTCCTTCCTATGCCGTCACCTTCCTCCTCCTCACCCACCCCAGTCAAAAGGGTTTTTCCCAAGCAGCACCTACTGTCAGGGGCACCCAGGGAGAAAAATGCCCCGAGCCTCTTCCAAAACCTTTGGGGACCACACACTTGAGCCCTGGAGCATCCCTGGTGATGCCAGCCAGGAGAAATGACAACAAACCTGTTCTGCTCTGAGTGGGAAGTGGATGTCAGCCCTGAGGGTCTACCTGGGGTGGGGGTGGAACCTGCTGAGTTAGGGCAGGGGAAGCCCCAAAACTCTGCAGCAGGTCCAGGGTGGCACCCTGGGCTACTCCAGACCGTAAACTGGGTTACTGATCAAGGCTGGGGATGCAGGACAAGAGTTCACCCCATAAATGCATCCCCCGCTGCCCCTAAAGGGTTAATCCCAAGCAACAACTTTCCCTAAACCAATGAAGTCGGAAAATCAAATCAACCTCGATCTCCCAAACCCCGAGTTGTTTTCTTCCTGGCTTTCTCCTCCAGCCTCTTTTGTTCCCAAGCCCCACAGGCGGTGAGCTGGAAAAGCCTCGCGGCTTCTCCCCCAAATCGATGCCCCTGCTCCCCACCCCAATCCCGACTGGCTCCAGCAGCATCCCCAGAAAGCTCTCCGTTGCCAGCACCGATTCCTCTGCTTCTCAGCCCGTTCTTCCCGGAACAGGCTCTGCCTGCCCCAACCTCCTTCCGTCCACCCCGAGAAAGAATGAAAAGCTGAGGAGGGGAAGGCATTAAAAGAAAAGAGAAACCCCAAGCGCTGCGCGCCGGGTGAACTCGGCTCCTCCGCGGTCCTTCCGGCTGCTAGAACACGGGCGGAAAACGTCCCCCCCGCGACGATGAAAACATCTCTTGTTTTTAGGCTGCTTTTCCTCGCTTTATTTTCTCCCCCTCGTTTAAATGCCTTCCACAGAGCCAAGGGAGGAGGGAGAAGGCACTACCCACACGCTAGCAGAGCCCGGCCTGGCGGGGGTCCAGCCTGGGCTGCGCTCCCTGGGAACAGTGCGGGGCCGCTCAGGACCCGGCGGGCGGCGCGGGAAGGCCCGGCGGGGCCACGAGGCCGCGTTTGGGGTTCGCCTCTGTCCGGGCGACACTTACGTGCGCGGGGCGGGAGGCGAAGGCGACGGCGACGGCGGGAGCGTGAGGGGAGGAAAGGCCGAACGAGTTGTTCCAGCCTCGGCCGCCCCGGCCCTCCCCGCCCCCTGCAAACCCAGCTGCGGGAGCCATGAGCCCCAGCGCCGCGCGCACGTACGGGCCGCGCCACCCACCCGGCCCCACGCGGCCCCTCGCCCAGCTGCGGGCCCCACGGCGGGCACTCGGCGGGGGACGGCCCCGGAGCCGGCGGGGCGGGCTGGACACGGCGATGCCAGCGGACAGCAGCCCCGGTCGACAACGGCCCTGGGAGATCCTGCTGCCCTACAGATCACGCTGCCCCGTAGATCCACCGACCCATATATCCATCAACCTGCACGTTCAGCAAGGGCACACACTGCACAGCCCTGTAAATCCAGCAGCCCTATACAGCCAGCAACGGAAACATCCAGCAGTCATAGATCCCAAACAGCCCTACAGATTCTGCAGCCCTATACAATCAGCAGCCAGCATAACCAGTAATCCCACACATCCAGGAACCAAACATAACTAGCAACAAATTCTATCCTGAAACGTATGCATTCAACAATCCCCTATAACCAGCAGGCCTATACATACAGCAATCCTAAATAGGAAGTTTGGGTGTATAAGGCTAGGGTACTTAAGGTTGCTGTGTGTTTAGGGTGACATACACATTCAGCAACCCTACATATCTAGCAATCCTATAGATTCAGCAGCCCTATAGATCCAGTAACCCTATAGAATCAGCAGTCTACACAGCCAGCACCTGTGTATTCAACAACCCCATATATCCAGTAACCCCGTACATCCAGTAACACAGAATCACAGAACACTAGGAACTGGAAGGGACCTCAAAAGACCATCCAGTCCAATCCCCCTGCCAGAGCAGGATCACCCCACATATCCAGCAATTTATGTGATCTGTAATCCCCTATAGCCAGCACATCTATACATCCAACAACCCTCTATGTCCAGCAGGCTATACACCCAGCAGCCCTATATATCCAGCAATCCCACAGATCCAGCAACTCATTATATCCAGCAACTAAGATACTACCACAGTCCCAACATACCCAGCAGCCCATGGCCAGCAGACTCTATGTCCCATAGTTCATACAGATTTCAACCTCTCACTGGGCCGTACCAAAACCACAAGGAGCTTCACGTCCCCCGTCCCCCAAATCCAGCCCCACCAGGGCCCCCCAAATTCCCCCATATAAATATTTTGGGGACATTCTGGCAACAAACAGAACAACTCAAAGCTCAGGAAGAGGCTGCGTGGTGTCAGCCCGCTGCAAAACCCCCTCAATTTGATGGAAAACCCATGGGATTTGGGATCTCTCAGAAGGCTGGGGCACACCGAGCCCATCCCAGTGGCATCGGGGCGGCAGCGGCAGGCGGGGGGACATGACAGCGCGTGCCGGGGCTGCTGCGAGGGCACGGCAGGGTGTTTGGGAGGTCAGCGGTGCCGCTGCCAGCCGGCGGCACGGGCCGGCCAAGAGGCAGTTGGCTGCCGGCCCCACACCGCACTGGGGGAGCCTGGCCAGCCCCGGCATCGCTCTGCTTGTGGTTTCCTGCGCTGGCGATCCTACAACGGCTTGGGGGGCACAGCCAGGGGGAAACCCCGAGTGGCCCCTTGGTAAGGGAGGCTCTACAATAAACAAACAGCACAGTCAGGGCCACCAAAAAACTTTGCCAGGGAGAGAAATGCTGCCACAGACCGCCACCCAGACTGATGCCTGGGGTGGGGGTCACTGCCTCGTCGTGCCCCAAGAGATGGAAAAAACCCCTTTCCCAGTCCCAAAGCATTGTCAGCAGCCCCAGGTACCAGAGGGGAGATGCCAGAGAGGCACTGAACGGCACCGATATCCTAAAGCCATCCTCAATGCCCCCAAAAACGGAAAATAAAGGCCATGGGGGAAGGCTGAGCACCGACCCGGGCCCACAGCAGCCCCCGGGATGGGCACCCACCATACCAGCTCCCTGTCCTGCTGGCTCCCAGCTCCGCGGGCAGCCACGGCTGCCTCTCCCGCCTTGTTTTCCAAGCTGTTTCCATGGCCCCAGCTGACCCTGCGCTGGGTCTGAGCCGCTCACTCCTGTCCTCATTTAGCCCGCAGAGAAGCCAGAACCGCTTGGTGCCGGGGATGCTGAGCTGCTTTACGCAGCAGGGAGCCCTGCGCTGCTTCACATGACTCCCCCAAGGAGGGGTTTTGGGGACCCCCCTGGCCGTAGCCCCTCTCTGTATGTCACAGGGGCAATTATTCCACCCTCTTCTTCTCAGAGCTTGACGGCAACACAGACCTGCTCCCAGCTCCCTCAGCAGTATACCACCAGGTGGTCCCGAGGGAGAGCACAGAACATTAGGGATGGGAAGGGACCGCCAAAGACCACCCAGTCTAGTCCCCCTGCCCCAGAAGGGTCCCCGAGATCCAGCTGCACAGGAACAGTCCAGGCAGGTTTGAAATGTCTCCAGAGAAGGAGACTGCACAACCCCCCTGGGCAGCCCCTGCCAGGGCTCTCGCACCCTCACTGGGAACAAGGTCCTTCTCACACTGATGTGGAACCTCCTCTGCTCCAGCTCTCACCCGCTGCCCCTTGTCCTGTCACTGGGTACCCCTGAGTAAAGCCTGGCTCCATCCTCCTGACACCCTCCCTTTACACATTGATCAACATCCATGGGGTCACCCTCAGTCTACATTTCTCCAAGCTAGAGCCCCAGCCCCCTCAGCCTTTCCTCATAAAGCCAGGCGTTCTACTCCCTTCATCATCTTCATGGCTCTGTGCCTTAGGGATGGGGTTTTTTCCAGGTGGAAAAAAACTTTGCTCCCATCTCTGTCCTTCTCGTTTCCTCTAGGAAAAGGGTTCTCCCTTTTGGAGGGATGATCAGGATACTCAGGATACCAATGCTTGGGATCAGGACAGGGATAATCAGGGTCAGGATGCTCACGGTAGGGATGATCAGGACCAGGATGCCAGGGGTGGGAAGGCTTTGGAGGAGATGCTCAAAGTAGGGCTGTCTGGGTGAAGATGCTCGGGATAGGGACACCCAGGATCAGGATGCTCAGGGATGTTCAGAGCAGGGATGTCTGGGGCAGGGATGTTAAGGGAAGGGTTAGGCACTTTTGGGCACTGTTCTGCAAGGTCAGAACACGCAATTTTGGGGCAAGGACGGTCACATCAGGGCAGGGATGTTTGGGATTGGCATACCGGGAGCAGGGATGTTTGGGATGAGGATGTCTGGGGCTGGGGCACTCAGCTCTGGGGCCAGATGCTCCCACCAGGAAGCTGTGGGGGCCAAGACCTGGCGCTGGCACCCGCTCCAGCACTGCCTCCCCACCACGGCACGGAGCACAACAAGGCTTGGCACAGCACAGAGCAGCGTCACGGGCAGCGAGGGAGCCGAGCCCACGGGAGGGAACCAGAGAAGGAAAGGGAAAAAAAGCACAAAGCAGTGGCGCTATTTTTGTTTCTTGGAGCAGCTCTTCCCTCACACACAGCTGGATCCTCTTGTGTGGCGCTCAACTACCAGATTGGCACTGAGGCCGGCTAGGCAAAGCCAAATCGCTGGCTGAGGGGAGCAGAGCCTGCTCTGCTGCTGGTAAAGGGGAAGAAAGAGGGGACGGAGAGGAAGAAGAGGAAGGAGAGGAAGGGGAGGAAGAAGAGGAAGGAAAAATGGAAGGGGAAGAAGAGGATGGGGAAGGTCAAAACAGGAAAGGGGAGAAAGGGAATGGGGAGAAACGGTGAGAAAGAGGAAGAAGGGGAGGAAAGGGAGGAAAGGGATAAGGTAAAAAGACAAAGAAGAGGCAGACAGGTGTGGGGAGGAAGGGAGGCAAGGAGAAGAAAGTGAAAGGGAAGAGGAGGAAGGGGTGAGGAAAGAAAATGAACCCTGCTGGGAAGGAGGAAGTGCATGAGCCAAAGGAGAACAGCCCGAGGCCTTGCCTCGCCTCTCACCCAGCCCAGCAGCGTTCCCAGTCCCACGCCAGCCACCTCCGTGGGGCTGGGCCCCATCTCACCCCTGCACTGCCAGCGTCACCATGGGACCAGGCTTGGGCCCCTCCAGCCCCCGAGCTGGGGATATTCTCCCCTGCCGATTCCTTTGCACTGCAAATCCAGGGGGAAAAGCTGGGGTTTTAGGGAGAGATGAGGAAAGCCACCTGCACCCACACACTAACCAAACTGCACCCTGATGTGCAAGGCTTTGCACCCTGTGCTGAGCAGCAGGTTAGGGGAGTCCCTGCACCCCCCTGGCCCTTGGGTACAAGGTGGGAATGTGCCACCCAGCACCGGGGTGCTCAGCCCCGCTCCAGCCCATCACATACCTGGGGTATGTTGCGATGTCCCCCAGTCCTCAGGACCTGGGGGTTCCTCACACTGCTGCACAGCCCAACCTCTCAGCAGAGGAGGAGGAGGAAAACCATGTGCGACGCCGCCCTCCCGTCTGACAAGCACCAACAGGTTGGCAGAGCAATGGCCGGCGGGCAGGAGTCGGGAGATGAGTGGGAGCCTGGCCCTGCCCCGTCTGGGAGCGAGTTAAATGCCGGCCCTGCCAAACCCAGAGCTGGTTTCACCACCACGACTCGTCCTCCTCCGTGGGGAAAAGCATCTTGCAATGGGTGGTAGAAGCAACCCCGCTGAAAAAAATCCCTTTGGCGAAGCTGGCGGAACACATGTGGGGTGGGAAATGCAGGCTGGCGGCACAGAGACACCGCCTCGGCACCGGCAAAACCATTCTGCAGCACGCCGGACCAAATCAAAAACCAGACAAAACCCCACAGTCCCTTCTTCCCCCCACAAAAAAATTTAAAGCTCCCCCGCTATCCCAGCTGCTTCCATGGGAGATCGTGTCGCTGAGTCAGCACCGGCGCTGCTGAGTCACCGCAGCCACCACAGCCCTGACGCCAACCAGCTCCAGCAATGAGCTCAGCCGCGGGGGCTTCGGCACCTCCGTGCTCACCGGCACGGCCAGGCCCTACGAGCTGCATGAGAAAGACGTTTGCCAGCATCTCTGCCCACATTTCGGGGTCTCACCGTCTTTTCTTCCTGCTCAGGACCCCACCCCCGAAACCACAGCGATCGGCACTGCCTGGGGTCCAAGGCTACCAAAACGTAGCCATCTGCTGCGCAAGGAAGACAGAGGTGTTTCAGCTCTCCCACCCTTGAACCAGTGCCGTGGTCCTCTCCGAAAACACCCCATCACGGACCACCTGAGAGCTGGGGTGGCAGCTGCAGCGGCTCGCCACATCCTCACCCGAGGACGAATGGGAATGATCAAAACCAACAAAAAACAGGGAAAGATGAAACTCTAATTTTGGGTTTCTTTTCCCCCCGCCGGGGTCATCGGCGCCGAGGGAAGATGCATCGACACCGCCTCCGGCTTCCCCGGCCTGGTGACGGGGTTGATGACTCACGGGGAAGGAGAAGGAGGGGGGAAGCAGCGTGTGCACGGGGCCGTCATGTTTGTAAACCTAAAAAAAGCCATGTGCGGGCAGGCAGCATGCTCAGGCCGCCAGTGGGGAGCGCGGGGACGGGTGACGGACCGGCCGCCACTGCCTTAGCACTGGCGGCCCAACTGAGGAAGACTCATCAAGAGGCACCAGGGTGGGATGAGCCAGTCCCACTCACGCTGCCACGGCTTTAACGGGTGCCTCTTTAAACCCAACGGGGTGAATGCAGCGGCGTTAGGGGTGACCATGCTGACACAGCGGCGGTGGACACGACAGCGTTCGGTGCAACAGCACTAACTGCAACCACACCTGGGGCTTCTAAGAGGCTCTCGGTGCACCTTCAGAGCCCCTCAATCCCCTACAACCTCCCACTGCCTCCCAGTGCAGCGCTCACAACCAGCAACAGCTCCAGGGATGCTTCTCCGCCTGTTCTGGCCAGGCTGAAGAGAGGGGGGCTGCGCCACCAGCTCTGCGGTGACAAACCCTCCAGCCCTTCTACAGCATCCCCCAGCCTCCACACTGGAGACTGCAGCAATTACAACCTGCTCCAATCCATTATTTTTTTGACAGCGTTTTCAGAGCTTGGGGTGGCTCAGGGGTTGGGTTGGCTTTTTTCCCCCTCATTTGGCTGCGATGGAAATTGCCGGCTCAGGAGCTCGCAGTCCCCAGCTTCCCCATTAGACAGTAAAATCTCATTTAAATCAAAAGATGCAGTGACTGGATGTGCAGAAACACTTCTCTATTTTCCCCTCAAGAACTGCCATTTTAGCTGTAGCAAACAAACAGGCTGCACTGTCCCTGCGACATAACTGCCACTAACAGAACCCTGCCGGCAAAGCCCCACTGCCAGCCCCGCCGCTGCCACGCGCCCCAGCCCCAAGGACAAAGGGGTTTTGGCCCTGGGAAACAGGAGAAAATTTGGGCTGAGCCGGGTTTCGGGGCTGGCAGCAGCATGGTGGGCAGATGTGGAGCGGGGACGGAGCCGATCGCAGCTGTTTCACCTCCAGCCTCTTCCCGTTTCATTTCATCTCCCCTTGGACGCTGGCCCAGGGAGAGTGGGGGATATAAAAAAAAAACCCCAAGCTCTTTGATCCTCAAAAATGGCCTGGCACCCTCCTGCACTGAGCTCACGCAGCGAGATTAAAGGGCTGGGGCAGAACGGGAGAGGGGGAACCAGTCCCCAGGAGGGCTGGCTTTGGAGTGCGTCATAGTCATCCCAACCTGTACCCCGAGCCACGGTGGGGACAGCAAGGGGATGGGGACAGTGGCTTCGATGCTGGCCCCTTCTTGCTGTTCTGTTAGAAAGGGTCCCTGCACGCACATGGAAGGATACAGTGGGGATCCTGGCACATGAGGGTAGGAAATGGGGACCCCACTGCCATAGGAGCAAGGAATGGGGACCCCACTGGCATAGGAACAGGGACCGGGAATGCTGGCACGTGCAGGGGGGTTGAAGGACCCCAGTGCTGCTGCAACAAGGACAACAGAGGCCAGCACAGGCAGGCAGGGGACCCCAATGGTATGGGGATGGGGATTAGGGACCCTCACACATGCGGGGAGGGCAACGAGTACTTCAGCATAGCAGAACAGGAAGCATCAACCCCATGCACGCACAGGCAGGGAACAAGGGACACCGTCACCACGGGCTGGGGAAGCACACACAAGCAGAGGACTACGGACCCTGATGCCATGGGGCAGGGGCACTGAAGACCCCAACACATGTAGACAGGGGACCGAGGACCCCTGTGCTGTGGGGACAGCTCACACCCAGTGTGCCCATGCCAGCAACACCCTGGTAAAAGCTTTTTGGGACACGGATGTGCAGTGCAACCGCATATCCCAGAGCCACCGCACCACCGCTTGGATGATCCCATGCCCAGTGGGGCCAGCAGAGACACACCCGCAAAGGCCAAAGTTGGGGGGACGTTTTGCTTTCCCAAGGTCGTATCAGCTCCTGCTCGGAGCCACCTCTACCCTTAATTACCTGCGAGAAGAGAGTCCAAGTCTGTAATCAGAAAAGCAAACCTTGTCCCAGCTAATGAGGAGCCAAAGGCCAAGAGCAGGGCTGGTTTATGGGGCCACCACCGTAACAACCCACGAGGACTCTGCTCCAGCACTGCCCATCCCTCCTTAGCATGATGCAACCTTGGAGCTGCATCCCGGCACCCCGCAGCAGCACCCGGCACCCGCGACAGGCTCCAGGGTTGGTGTATTTTTTTGGCAAAGCATCTGCAGCTCCGGAGGCAGCTCCGGCGTTGGCGGGCGCACGCGGCACATCCCGGGTGCGAGAGCTGAGGCATCATCCCCCATCTCTCGACAAGCACGTGGTGCCAAAGCCACTCGCCGCCACCAACTCCAAACTTCACCACACGTTCCCTGACCTCGGGGATGTCCCCCGCTGCCACCAGCATCCGCTGCCACTTGGATCGTGCCTCGTCGCCAAACCACGCCGGCACCCAGCAGTGGGATAACCCAAGTCACTGCATCGGCTGACGAACAAGACCCCAAGGAGAAAGAGGAGGAGGAGAAGCTGCCTTTTCTCTTCATCTCCATCCTGGCCCCGTTATGATGGGAAGCGGAGGGCTGGCACAGCCAGACCTTGTTGGCCTCCTCACGGCAAGGGATGACAGCTGCCAGCAGCGAGGTGACGTCAGAGTGGCGTCACGCCAGGGGAGCCTCAGAGCCCTCGTTAGCATCATCCCTCGTTAGCATCACCCGCACCACCCGCCACATCTCTGAGCTCAGCACATTTGGGAGGATGGAGGGCAGAGGATTCATAACAATTAGCAGTGTCTTTTAAACAAACATCCAGTCGAAAAGCAAGGGGGGAACAAAGATGGGGGGAGCAGGTGAAGGATTTACCGTCCCTCCCCCTTCTCCCCCTCCCTAAAGGTTGGAGGACAGGAAAAGGAGAAGAGGAAAAGAAGAAAAGAGGAAAAGGGGAAAAGAAGAGGAAAAGGGGAAAAGAAGAGGAAAAGGGGAAAAGAAGAGGAAAAAGGGAAAAGAAGAGGAAAAGGGGAAAAGAAGAGGAAAAGGGGAAAAGAAGAGGAAAAGGGGAAAAGAGGGAAAAGGAAAAGAGAAAAAAGGAAAAGAGGAAACAAGGAAAAAAGAGGAAAAGGAGAAGAGGAAAAGAAAGGATCAAAAATAAGAGGGAAATAAAAGCAAGAAAAAAGGAAAACGAAGAACACAGGGAAACAAAAGGAAGAAAACAGGAAAATAAAAGAACAAAATAGGAGACATAAAACTGAAGCAATGAAACAGAAGAAGGAAAAGACAAGGAAAATAAAAGAGGGAAAATAGGAAAAATAAAGTGTGGTGAGAAAAAACGAGCAGGGAAACAGGAAAATAAAGGAAAGAAACTGGCCCAAAATCCCCCGAAGGCGAGAGGGGCAGAGACGAGGCCCGTGCGGGTCCGTGTCTGGCCGCGGCCCCCCCCCCGGCTTTGTCCCCCCCCCGCAAGAAGCCCAGCCATGGCGGGGGGGNGCGGAGGGAGGGAGGGAGAGAGAGAGGGAGGGGGCCGCGGGGACGCGCGCGGGAGGTGGGGGTCGGTAACCCCGCAGGAACGGGGGCCCCCGGACCCTAGCTGCCCCCGCGGGGCGTTCGGCAAGCTGAGGGGGCGGCCCTCGCTGAGGAGGGCAGCGCGCGGGGGGACCCTTGGAACCGGGCCTTGGCTCCCAAAGATGGGCCGTGAACCCCCAGAAACGGGCCTTGGCTCCCCAGAAACGGACCTTGGCTCCCCTGAAACGGGCCGTGTCCCCCAAAGATGGGCCATGCCCCCCACAAACGGGCCGTGAACCCCCACAAGCGGGCCATGAACCCCCACAAGCGGGCCTTGGCTCCCCACAAACAGACCTTGACTCCCCAGAAATGGGCCTTGGCCCCTCACAAATGGGCTGTGTCCCCCAAAGATGGGCCATGCCCCCCACAAACAAGCCGTGAACCCCCACAAGCGAGCCTTGGCTCCCCACAAACGGGCCTTGGCCCCCAAAGATGGGCCATGCCCCCCACAAACGGGCCTTGGCTCCCCAGAAACAGGCCTTGGCCCCTCACAAATGGGCCATGCACCCCACAAACAGGCTGTGACCCCCACAAGTGGGGCTTGGCCCCCAAAAATAGGCCATGCCACCCCACAAACAGGCCTTGCTTCTCCAAAAATGGGTCTTGCCTCCCCAAAAACAGCCTTTGCCCCACCAAAAATGGTCTTTGTCCCCCAAAAAATGGTCCAGCCTCCAAAAGTAGAATTTGGCCCTCCCCAGGCTATGATTTGTGCCCCCAGAACCACATGTTGGCCCCCAAAACACCCTCCAAAAAGGGCACTTTGTGGCCACAAAACCGCCTCCCCAAAACCACGCTCCACCCCCCCAAAACCCTACACTGATCCCCCCAAAACAAGCTCTACCAACATGTTACCCCACAAAACCAGGCTTCTCCCTCCCCAAAACCACACTTGCCCCCAAAACCACCCTTTGCCCCCCAAATCCATGCTTTTCCCCCAAAGAAACGCTGTGCCCGCCCCAAAGCACTGTCCCCCAGAAAGCCATGCTTCGCCCCCCAGAATCTAGTTGGGGGGGGCTTCAGTCCCACAGCAGAGCCCCCCACACTGCTGGCTGCCCCCAAAATCCAGCAAGAAACCCAGGCCGGGGATTTTTCCCACGGGAAGAGCAGCGGGACCGGGCCAGCAAAAGGGCGACGGTGGGGCTGGAGCCCAGAAACCAGCCCGGATGGCATCAGCTCCACCTCTCAAACTCCTGCCCGCAGCAGGCAGGAGCTTTTGGGGGGAAGGAAGGGGGGCAGGGGAGCAAGACGAGAATTCCCCCAGTGCCTCCCTGGCCCAGGGGCTGGAGGCTCCTGGTGTTCCAGGGTCGACGCCTTCCGAGCCGGTTTCTGGACCAACCGCCAGCAAAACGCCAGCAGACTGCAAAGGCGCCAGGACTGTCCCGGGAGCATCCCGGCAGCAGCAGGAGCGACTCAAGGACCCCTCGGCCCAGCGGGACTGCATCCTGGCGGAAAACGCGGCCACGGCCCCGCTACCTGCTCAAGCTCCTCTCTGCCCAAAAAGGCCCCACGTGAGCCGAGGGCCTCCCAGGAGCCGGCCTCTGCACCCTCAGGAAGAAGCAGGATCACCAAGCGCTGCGGACTGGTTTTCCCCCCCAGTTTGCAGCCCTGCTCCCCTTCGATGCTGGAAGCCCCTTGGCCCGGCCAAGCTCGGCACTGCCACGCAACGAGTCGCCGTGAAGAACGTGGCAGGGATTTAATTACCGCAGACACCTCCTTCCTGCTGGCCTCCTCTGGCTGGCCAGGGCAGCGGGGCCACCCGCATCCACCTGGCGACTGGCTCCCGCCTCCTCTTGGCAGCCGAGATGGGAAACAGTGGAGCTGGATGCACTGGGGACGCTGCCTGCACCCAGCCGGCGGGGATGAACCTGCAGGCGACACCGGGAGGCACCATGCCAAACCGAGGCGGAATGCTGCCGGTGCTTCATCCTGGCCACCCCCGGCACCAGGCACCGTGGCAGCACCAGGCCTCGGTCGTGGGTGACCTTTTGCCTGTGAGAGCTCCGAACCCAGAGCAAAGCCCCCGAAGCAGGGAACCCCCTCGGGAGGGGCCAACTGAGCCAGTTTTTATTAGCAACGCTCGAAACGAGATTATCCCTAATCCCCAGCGTTTGGCACCGCGGTCAGCTGCCAAACCCAGCGCCACGGACACCCCCACATCCCCCCAGCGCCTGGCAACGAGGTGTCGGGGTCCTGCTGTAACAGTCCCGCCAGCAGCGGAGTTTGCCCAGAGGGTCCTTCAAGGTGCGATGCCCCCAAGCTGGGGGAGACAGGACAGCGGGTCCTGCCCTCCTCCGACCCCACGCTGCGCCAGGACGTTTCGGCGGCCCTTGCTCAGGAGCGGGGTCTTTGCGGCGCTGAGCGAGCGGCGGTAACGAGCCGCGGTGGCAGCGAGCGGGTTGCCAAGACCTTGATTAGTTATGCAAACAACGAAGGCGTCGAGAGCCGCCCCGGGAGGCCAGGGGCGCGTCCGGCCGCGCCACAGCATTCGGAGCACGGCGGCAGATGGAGCGCGGCGGCAACGCCGCCCCTGGCGCCGACCCTCCTCCTGCTGTCCCGACGCCCTTGCGGGTGGGATGGATGTAGACAGAGCCCACGTGCCTGGTGGGGAGCTCAAACCCGCAGAGAGCAGCACGAGCTCGGCCCCGCAACAGAGGTGCGAGGGAAGCCCGGCGTCGCCGGGCCCAGCTGAGCCGGAGGAACGGGCAGAACCGGTGCTGGGGCATGGGGCTGGCTCCATCTGCCAAACCCCCCCCGGGAAAGGCACCGGGACGTGGGAATTGCAGCACACCCCTCCCTCGGCCAGCCTGGGCAGGGCCCTGCTTGCACCAGGGCTCCCGAGGGGATCCCACCTCTGCCAACTCCGACCCAGCAGCATCTGCCCAGCTCGCCTTCTCCCAGGGCTGAGCGTCAGGGCTCAACTCCCCGCCGGCCACATCCCCCGGTGCTGTGCCGAGGGCAAAGTCCTTCCCGTGCCCTGCCCTGTGCCAAGCACTGGCCGAGCCGCCGGCCCCCCATGTCCCTGTCCCACCAGCACGGGCTCACTGCTGGCTTCTGATGGGTCACCAGTGACCTCTGAGGGATCCGGACACACGAGGTGGGGGAGCAGCGCCTTGGGGCCCCCAAACATCCTCTGGGCTGTCCCCCAAAGGCGGCCTCAGCCAGGGAGAGGCCACCCTCCCCACTCCACAGGGTCCTCCCCTGGCCACAAGCCCCCCAAACTGGGAGCAACAAGCCCCCAGTGGAATGTGCCTCCCCCCCCATAATTCCCACCTCCGGTCCAAGATGCAGCAGAACTCGACCCCGTTTTTAATGTCCAGGGAAAAATCCTGAGTTCCACAGAAAAGACGAAACCCGGGGGCTGCTCTAACATCCCCCTTCCCCACTTGCTCCGCTCTCTGGAGCCCCCCCTTCCCGGCTACACCCTGTCCTCAGCTGGGGGTCCCTCTGGATGTGGAGCTGTGGCGGTCACAGTCCCTGCAGTGCTGGGGGGACCCCAGGCTCCCTGTCCACCTGCAAACCATCCCAGAGCACCTGCAGCACCCTAAGCACCCCCTGCCCGAAGGAAAGGGGCTGGGGGGGCCCGGGGGGGCGATGACTTGTCGCTCGTCCTCAGCGCCGGGGTTGGCACTGCCGATGCCCCTCTGGTGGGGGACCCGCGGGCAGGGGCGACGCTGCCGCTCACAGAGGCTCAGGGTGCGCTGGCGAAGCTCGGGCTCGCAGGGCCGTCACAAAGGTCTCCACCTGCAGGGAGAAGCAGCAGGGTGGCACCGGGTTGGCACCGGGACGCCCGGGGTTGAACCCGGCTTGGACTGAAGGAGCGGAAGTGAATTCCTCCGTGAGAGCACGAAGACAGGGCAGAGGCTGAGAGCTCTGCGCGGCCCCGAGCGCGGCCCCGGCAGTCCCGGCAGCGGGATGCGGCCCCAGCTGTGCCCAGCTGTGCCCACCTGCGCCATGAGAGCCTCCTGGACAGCCGTGTCATGCTCGAAGTCCTTGTCCACATCCAACACCAGGACGGGTGCCTGCTGCGCCTCTGCAGAGTGGACCCTGAAGACAGGAGGGAGCAAAGGGGTTAAAACAACCCCCCTCAGAACAGAGGGGTCACCCCCAAAAGGCAGCCGGTGCCCGGGGGGTGCATGGTAGGGACAGGACGGGACCCACTCTGTGGTCTTCTGCACCAGCCACTGCTCGTGCTGGCTGTGGAGCTGCTGCAGGTAGCCCAGCTGGATGCCAGCCTCCTCACTCCGCGCCCGCTGCTGCAGCCGCTCCAGGCACGTCTGCACCCACGCGGAGCCGGGAGGGAACGGGAGGGGAATAGGATGTGGGCACCCAGGAAACCCACGATGGGAGGGGTGCTGGGGTATAGCCAGGCATCAGGTATCCCCAGAGAATGGAGGCTGGAGCCCTCCATGCCCCAAATCCGCTCTACCTCCTCAAACCCACTCTAGGACCCACCTCTCCCTTAAAATCCACTTGGGGATCCCTGCCATTCCCATGGCAGTCCAAGACCATTCCCATGGGGACGGGAGCGGTACCTGCTCCCCCGGCTCACCCCTTCGGCAATTCCAGTTGCCGGTGGGCTCCGAGCAGACCCAAAACCAGGGTGAGGGGGGTACGATCTCACTGATACCCACCTGTGGCATTGCCCACAGGTAGAGGAATCCATGGACGGCAAGGCGGGGGCCCAGGTGCTGCAGGAGGAACCCGTGCCAGTCCTGGTAAATGGCCCATTCCAGCGGCTGCAGGTGCCCAGCCTCAAAGAGGTTCTTGGCAAAGACGTACCTGGGAAAGGACGGAGCAGGGACAACGGCAGCTGACACCACGGGCACTCCTGAGCCAGCCCTGGCACCCCCACGCTGTGCCTGGTGCCCCATGAGCCATACCCAATACCCCATGGCCATCCCCGACACTCCCTAAAGCCATCCCCAGCCCTCGCCAAGCTACCCCTTGCACCCCCTAAGCCATCCCCTGCATCCCCAGCACCCCAGAGCTGTCCCCAAGCCATCCCCAGCACCCCCCAAGCTGCCCCTGGCACACCCCGAGCCAGCCCCAGCACCCCCTAAGCCATATCCTGCGTCCCTGGCACCCCCGAGCTGTCCCCAGTACCCCCTGAGCTATCCCTGGCACCCTCGAGCTGCCCCATGCCCCACTGCACTTTTATTTCTGGGAATTTTGGGGTTCTCTTCACCCTTCTTGGCACTGCCTGGGCACCACAGGGGCTTCCTTAGAGCAGAACCCCTCCAGCTAGGGCTGTGCGTCAGCCCTAAGGGCCGCCAAGCTGCTGCCTGACCCCGCTGAGGCTGGGGCAGTGGGTTTGGGGGGGACAACGAAGCCTCCAATTAATTATCCAATGAAGTGGGTGCTGGAATCAATCGTCACTCTGAGCTCGGCCCAGGACCGGGCACCGGTGACCCCGTTAAGTCGTGGAAGGAGATGGCTGAGGGACTGTGATTGGGGCACCAGGTACCTGTCGCTGTAGACAGAGCGTTCGAAGACCCTCACGGGGTGGGGGGTCCCAGGGAGCTGCTCGGGCTGGGGCTCCAGCAGGGCCTTCAGGCGGCTGAGGCAGGAGAAAGTTTGGAAGGTGTAGGACCAGCGCGCAGGCTCCTCGTACATCAGCTGCAGCAGGTTGGCAGAGCCCACGGGCGCCTGCAAAGGGGCAGCTGGGGGGGTGAAGCTGTCCGGCCATGGTAGGTGCCATGGGGTGCCACTAGGGGTGCCAAGGGGTGCCATGGGGGTACCACTGGGGTGCCACAGGGGTGCTCAGGGGTGCCATGGGAGTACCACTGGGGTGCCGGGGCTTGCCATGGGGATGTTACAGGGGTGCCCAGAGATGCTCAGGGGTTGCCATGGGGTGCCACTAGGGGTGCCCAGGGGTGCCATGAGGGTACCACTGGGGTGCCACAGGGACACCGTGGGGGTGCCCAGGAGTACTGTAGGGGTGCCCCGATGCGGCGGGACTCGCCGTTACCTCGGCCGTGCCAGCAGCTGGCACTTTCCGCCATTGTGCCACGGGTTCAGTCACCAGGTGCCACTCAGGAAAGGCGGCCCCCAGCAGCCTCAGGAAGGTGGATTTCCCCACGGCTGC
>VXBP01008026.1:65575-165946 GCA_013400115.1 Rhinopomastus cyanomelas
GCGGGGGGGGGGGGGGAGCGCGGGGTCAGTGCGGGACCCCCCCCACTCCAGCTCCTGCCACGAGGTCGCGCCGGGGTTTCATGGTGCCTCCTGCCCCCAAACGGGGCAGCGGCAATCACTAATCACGGCACCGAACCGGGCCCCAAGAAACGTCTGGGGTGCAACTGCCCGCTAAGGAAAAACCCCCAAACCCCTGAAACAGACCGTGAATCCCTCTGCCACACCCCAAACCCTCCAACCGCACCCCAAATCCCGCAACAACCCCCAAACCCCTCTATCACGCCCCAAACCCCCCACCACGCCCCGAATCCCCCTAGCACGCCTCAACCCCCTCCCAGCGCCCCTGAGCGCTCCAATCGCACCCCAAAGCTCCCCCCGCTGTCCCCCCCGGTACCGATGTTCCCCTCCAGCGCCAGGCGCAGGGCGGCCCCGCTCCGCCCCATCCCGCCGCCGCTTCCGCTTTCCCGCGGCAGATGCTAATGAGCGGCGCGTGGGGTGTGACGTCAGCGCGCGGGAGAGGAGTACGGGAGGGGGGGAAGAACTGCGGGGGTTATGCAAATGAGCCCCGCCCCCGCCGGTCCCCACAGACCCCGGGGGTGGGGCATCGGGGCGGGGTCAGAGGCAACAGCAGGGGCTGGAGGCAACATGATGGCGTTGAGGGCAACACCACAGGGTCGGGGACAGCATTAGAGGTCTGGGGAAACAACAAGGGTCTGGGGGCAACATCAGGGCTGTGGGGGCAACATCAGGGGGCTTACAGGCAACATCATGGNCCGAGGGCACCGTGGGGATGGGGTCAAGAGCCCCCCAGGAGGTTGCTGAGGGTCCCCCACACCCACCCCAGTCTCCTCTGCCCCCTTGAACCCTCCCGTTCCCCAGCAGCCGAAGAGCAGAGGCCGAGCCCGGAGCAGAGGCTTTAATGGGCAGCAGGTGGGGGGGGGCGGCGGTGGGCGCCCTGGAGAAGCGGCCCGGCCTGGCCCGGGCACGGGGGGCGGCCGTGGGGGGCTCAGAAGCACTTTCGGTGGACGATGGAGGGCCCAGCCTCGTCGTACTCGGGTTTGCTGATCCACATCTGCTGGAAGGTGGAGAGCGACGCCAGGATGGAGCCGCCAATCCACACCGAGTACTTGCGCTCCGGCGGGGCGATGATCTGCGGAGACAGCGGCGCTCAGGGCCTGCGCGGCAACGGCACCTCGGGGCCGAACGGCCAACGTCCGCCCTGCCCGCCCGCCCGCAGCCTACTTTGATCTTCATGGTGCTGGGGGCCAGCGCCGTGATCTCCTTCTGCATGCGGTCGGCGATGCCGGGGTACATGGTGGTGCCGCCCGACAGCACGTTGTTGGCGTAGAGGTCCTTGCGGATGTCGATGTCGCACTTCATGATGGAGTTGTAGGTCGTCTCGTGGATGCCAGCTGACTCCATGCCTGCGGTGGGCAGGGGCCCTCAGCAGCAACGACCAGGGCAGCCCCGGAGGGGCGCCGGGCACCCGCGGGAGCCGCCTGCCCGCTGCCATGGTGGCATGGATGGGGAGCAGCCGCCCGGGGAGCCGCCGGGACGCTCGGGGGCAGCGGGGGCACTCACCGATGAAAGAGGGCTGGAAGAGGGTCTCAGGGCAGCGGAAGCGCTCGTTGCCGATGGTGATGACCTGCCCGTCGGGGAGCTCGTAGCTCTTCTCCAGCGATGAGGAGGAGGCGGCTGTGGCCATCTCGTTCTCGAAGTCGAGGGCCACGTAGCAGAGCTTCTCCTTGATGTCACGCACGATTTCCCGCTCCGCTGCGGGGGGCGATGGCCCGAGGGCTCAGCCTGGTGCCCGGGCTGCCCCATCGCCCTGGCCCCGCCCGGTCCCACCCGGCCCCCGCCCCATACCAGTGGTGACAAACGAGTAGCCCCTCTCTGTGAGGATCTTCATGAGGTAGTCGGTGAGGTCGCGGCCGGCCAAGTCCAGACGCATGATGGCGTGGGGCAGCGCGTAGCCCTCGTAGATGGGCACGTTGTGGGTGACGCCGTCCCCGGAGTCCAGGACGATGCCTGTAAGGTGGAGGGTGACAGTGAGGGAGGGCAAAGGTAAGGGAGGGTGAAGGTGAGGGAGCAGCCTCGAGGGCGGCTCGGTCCTGGCCCCACCACAGGCGGCTGCCCCTGCCAGCGCTACTCACCGGTCGTGCGGCCGGAGGCGTAGAGGGACAGCACAGCCTGGATGGCCACGTACATGGCCGGCACATTGAAGGTTTCAAACATGATCTGCGAGGGAGGGTGAGGGGGGTGCTGGGTCAGCGGGGAGCTCGGGGGTTCCCAGAGCGGCCCACCCCAACCCGTGCAGACCAGGGCTTCCTGGAGAGGCAGGGCTGTGCCCTCCAGGGCAGGCCAGCGGGTGGTCGCGTTCAGTTGGAGAAAGAAGTGGGCGGCTGTGCCCCACAGTCGGGGCGGCCAGCGCGGTGCCCGGAGCAGAGGGGCCAGTGGTGCTCAGATCAGAGGGGTCAGTGCTGCTCAGATCAGGGGAGTCAGAGTGTTGCCCAGAGCAGAGGAGCCTTGCGGAGCGTCTGAGCCCACCCTACCTGGGTCATCTTCTCACGGTTGGCCTTGGGGTTGAGGGGGGCCTCAGTGAGCAGGGTCGGGTGCTCCTCGGGGGCCACGCGCAGCTCATTGTAGAAGGAGTGGTGCCAGATCTAGGGGGGAACGGGAGGGTGGCAGCTCTGGTGCCCAAGTGGTGCCGGCGCCCCCCGCCCTTGCGGCTCGGGCAGGGCCTCACCTTCTCCATGTCGTCCCAGTTGGTGATGATGCCGTGCTCGATGGGGTACTTGAGTGTGAGGATGCCCCTCTTGCTCTGTGCCTCGTCACCCACATAACTGTCCTTCTGGCCCATGCCCACCATGACGCCCTAGCGCCGGCGAGAGGCGGCCGTGAGCTGCGCTCCACTCATCTGAGGGACGTCGGGGTGCCCAGAGGGGGCTCCCTGTGCCCAGCCCCTCCTCCTCGGGTACCCACCTGGTGTCGGGGCCGCCCCACGATGGAGGGGAAGACGGCGCGGGGGGCATCGTCGCCGGCAAAGCCGGCCTTGCAGAGGCCGGAGCCGTTGTCACACACGAGGGCGGTGGTTTCCTCCTCACACATGGTGGGGCCGGGAGCACCGGGAGTTCGGGGACACCTGGGGCAAAGCTGGGGCGGGTCGGGGAGTCTGCGTTACCGGGGTGCGGCGGCCGGCTGTGCCCCGCTGCCAGCTCCCGCGGTGCTTTCGGTGTCCTCAGGGACACGCAGCCCCACCAGGTCCTCGGCGGGCTGAGTGCAGGGCTGGTCGCTGTGCCCGGCCCCGGCGCAGCGGTGCTGCCAGCGAGGTGATGCTCATCCCCTGGGGGGGCTGCCGCTGTACCCAGGGGCAGCCTCTCCGTCCTCCACCAGCCAGCGCCCAATGCGGGTGCCCCGGGCTCCTGCCCGGGGGGCTCCAACGTCGCCATCCCCGGCTGCTGCCCCCAAGCAGGGCAGGGCGAGGCGGGCGATGCCCTCTCGTCTGCTGCGCCCTCGCGTCCTCGCCCAGCAACGGGGAGAACAGCAGCCCTCGGCTCGCTGCGGCTCCCAGGTCCTTAGGGCAGAGGCCACCAGCCTCGCGGGAGCCCGAAAGGACACGGAGCAGCCCCAGGCCGCAGCGATTCCTGGAGGAGGGCAGCGACCCCCTTCGGCCACAGCCCGGCTCTCGTCGCCTCGGCAGGGCTGGCACCCCCAGGGCTGTGACAGCCACGCGGGAGCCGCGCCGCCAGCGCCGGGGCGCCCCGAACCCCCTCCCCGGGGCGCTGCGCGTCGCCGCTCCGCGAGCGCAGGGCCAGCGGGGCCGGGCCGGCCGTGGCCGGGCTGGCCGTGGCCATACTCACCGCGGAGGCGAGAGCTGCTTTCCTCTGGGAGCGTGGCCCGGGGAGCCCCGGCTATAAGTAGCGGCGCGCCCGCGGCACCCCAGAGGCGGATCCTCTCTGCACAAAGACCCTAAATAGGCTGCGTGATGGTGCGGTGGCCATATGGCCATATAAGGTGCTTTATTGCGCCGCGCGACCCCGCGCCCACGGGAGGACCCGCGCCCACGGGAGGACCCGCGCCCCCGGTGCCTGGAAGAGCCACGAACTCCCGCCCGCGACGCCCAGCCCCGCCGCTCCGCTCCCGTCGGCCGGGAGACGCGAGACCTTGCGGGCGACGAGAAGGTGGAAGCGTCTCCAGAGCCGGGAGAAGCCCCCTCGGGGCGGCGGCGGGGCCGAGGGGTCAGGGCTCTGCCGCGGGGGGACTCCCCGCAGTCCTGAGGTGGGAACTTGGCGCTGCCGGGAGTCCTCCCGACCCTGGAGCCCCGCTGTGTCCCCACAACTGGGCACCGCTGCGACGTCTCTGCGAGAGGGTTTCTGGCTGCCCCCACTGGCAGCGCCCCAGAGCATCCCAGTAGCCCGCGCAGAGCTGCAGCTGGCCGGGCTGAAGCATCCTCATCCTCAATCCAGGGGGACTAAGGAGGCCAGAGGAGCCCAGATGCATTACCTGCAGGTGTTGTCATCACCGACATCCCTGCACCCCCAGCCCTGGCTCTGCGCCCCCAACCCCTCTCGGCACATCCCTGGCAGGTTGGCAGAGGAGAGGAGCCGTGGGGACCAACCAGCGGCGGCCAAGCTCCCCGTTGTCTTTTTAAGGGCAACGGCCCTGCACCGGGGACTCTCGCTGGGCACCAGGCACGCGGGCTGGCAGGAGAGAGGCCCTGGAGCTGCAGCCCAGGTGCAGGGGCTGGGGCTGCAGATGGGGAAACTGAGGCACAGGGTGCCGGGGCAACCCCCGCTTTGCTCTGCAGGAGCCCTGCGCTGGGCTCAGGACAACGGCATCAAGGCACCAGTGCAGCAGCAAGCACTGAGGGCTTCGAGGTCCCACGGCCACCAGCGTGGACCCAAGAGTCTCGATGCCCCTGGCCGCAACCCCGAGGCAGGACGGGGGCACAGTCTCCTACAGCCCCTGGGGCATCTCTGCCCTGGGTATCCCCTTCCTCTGGGGAACCCTCAGTGCACAGGGGCCGGACCTGTCCCCTTGTGGGTGTCCCCACCCCACGCCCCGGGCTCCTGCCCCGGCGCCTTGGTCGGCCACCAGCAGCGAGAGGCTGCCACACAGGACGAGCTGCACGGCAACGGAAGAGCAGTGATCAACCCCAAACCCTGCAGCCAGCTGGGGGAGCAGACAAGGGGGGGGTCAGATGGAGGCGGCGCCGGGGAAGCCCCCGCATGCTGGGGGGCTGCACTGGGGTGGCAGCAGGACCCCTAACCCCGATGGCGCCTGAAGCCACAGAGCCACCCCGGACCCCTGGGCTGGTGCAGACTGCAGGGTACTGGCCCCTGGCCCTGTGGCTCTGCCAGCTCTCTGCTGGGTGCAGGCAGCTCCCAGCTCCCCACGGAGCCCTGGGGATCCCCCAAGCACTCTGAGCAGTTGCCCCACAGCTGGCTGTGCTGGCCCACTCGTGCCTGGCCACCTTGAGACTGGGCCCAGGATGGCAGAGCCCGAGCCGGCACAGCCTAAAAAGGCAAGGTTTGGCCAGCGCAGCCAATCCAGCCGGCGGCTCTGCCAGCAGCCCTGCGGAGGGCGGCCGGCGGCCCCAGGATGCTCAGGGAACGTCAAGCATCCTAATCTGCGCTGGGATGAAGGCGGGAGGAGGAGGAGGAGGAGGAGTGGGGAGGGAATCCCTGCTTGGCCACAAGATCTGGAAGCCGCCCGCCCTCCGCGCTGCCGAGTAAGGGGAACGTTCACACCGCTGAGCCCGCGGGCTGCTGCCAACAGCAGCTGAGGCAGCGCCGGGAGCCAGGCAGGGGCTGGGGCCTGGGCCCGTCCCTGGGGCAGAGCAGCATTGCTCCCCCTGTGGGAACCCCCCGAGCGCAGACAGCCCCCAGAACTCGACCGACCCCCAGGTGCCCGTGACACAGCGGCCCTGCTCCGGCTGGGCCCCAACCCAGCTCAGCCCCCTGGTGCTGGGCACACGGGGTGGGCTGGTGGGACGCAGGCAGCGGGGCCAAGGCACCTACATCCGTCCCGAGGCCCAAACCGCTGACTTGGCGGTTGACTGAGAGGAAACAGTGGCCAGCGAGGAGCAGGGCCGGGCGGGAGGCCGCAGCCGGCCGCCGAGCGGGTAACCGCAACCAAACACCCCTCCGCGTGGGCTCAGCGGTCACTGGGTGGCCCGGGGCCAGCCAGCAGCTGCTCCCCGCTGCCGGGGCCAGCTCAGGGCTGCCGGGGCAAGATGGATTTGCTCAGGAGAACAACCCCGGCCCTCAGCGAGTGGATGCTGCCCCCGGCTCCCTCCACTGCCCCCTCCCGGCTCCGCTCCGAGGGAACTCGGGGCAGCCGAGGGAATCCAGTGGTCTGTGCTGGCTGCAGCCCATGGATGCGACACCTCGAGCCCCTGCGGGCCGGGGCTGGCGGGGCCCCGCTGCCTGTTGGCGACACTGGGGGTCCCACCCGGCAGGGAGAGCAGGGCACGGACAACCAGGGCCTGGCAGCCCGCGAAAGGCTTTCGGAGGTCCCCGGCTGGCGCAGGGGTGAGCCAGGGCAAGTCCTGCTCTGGGTGGCACCGGCAGAGGCTCAGCACCGCCCGCGCTGCAGCCAGGGCCAGGGCAACCCCCAGCAGCGGCTCGAGCCGCAGTGCGGAGCAGGGAGCGACCGCTGCAGCTCCGGCTCCCGCCCGAGGCTCCGGCTCTCCCCTCCCCGCACGCTGCGGCTCAGCACCGCGTCGCCAGCACCGAGCTTCCAGGGCCCCCGCCAAGGTCGGCTACCGATCCCGCGGCGCTGGCTGCAGGAGGGAGGGAGGCAGGAATCGTGACTCGGGAGGATTCATCTGCTACAGGAAGGACAACCCGATTCCCAAGGCCCGGGAGGAAGAGCGACGGTTCCGTCAGCCTAGCGGAGATCCAGGAGGACCACGTCTCTCTCCGCTACCGACACGTGGCTGCAGCTCTAGAGCAGAGGGCAAGAGAAGAGAAGAGAAGAGGGTCACTCAGACGTTCCCGCGGCACAGGGGAGCCTCCTCTGCCCCGAGGGACACGACCCCGGCCGCACTGTGACTGGCAGGGCAGCAGACCCAGGGCCTGGCCGCTGCCTGGCCCTCTGTCAGCCCAGAGGGTCTGCACTGCACCCGCCTTCCGCAGCAAGGATGCAGAGCGCCCCTGCCCCGCAGCTCCACACACGCAGAAGCCCACACCAAGCATCTCACACGCTGCCCCGAGGGGAGACTTACGGTGAAGAGAGGGGGCTCCTTGGCGTGCGGGTGGAAGCCCTTCTGGCGGCACAAAGAGATCTCCTGCAGGCCATGCTCTGTCAGCTTGAAAAACCCTGTCCTAGGGCAGGCAGACACAGCGCTTGGGTAGCCCGGGGGCCGTTGCTGGCCGCAGCCCACGGTGGGCACCCAAGGCCTGGACCCGAGCTCAGCAGGGCTGTGCAGCCACCCGCTCTCGGGGCCCAACCGCGGTCGGCCTGGCTCTGACGCGGAGGGGGTCGGCGCAGAGAGCCCCATGGCGCCCGCCGAGCCAGAGGGCCACTGCGCAGAGCCCCGCGGGCAGCGGCAGGGCCCCCCCGCCCCGCGGCCGGACTCACTCCTGGTACTTGGGAGAACACACGATGGCGACGGACTCCGGCAGCATCATCTGGTAGGAGCAGTGGGTGTGCAGGTCGACGCTGGAGAGGAAGGCGGTCTGCGTCGGGTGCGTCTGAAAGAGGAGAGCACCGCGCTGGCGGCGGGGCCGGCGAACCGGGCGGGCGCCCGCCCACAGAAGGTCGTGACAGAGGCCGCAGCTCCTTGGCGGCGGGAGCTGCCAAGTGGACTCCTGGAGGATTCCTCCTGGAGGATTCTTCCTGGGGGATTCCTCCTGGGGGATGCCTCCTGGGGGATTCCTCCTGGGGGATTCCTCCTGGGGGATTCCTCCTGGGGGATTCCCGGAGCTCAGGGCAAGCCCAGCCATGAGCACAGGCTGGGACGAGGGGAGGAAGACTTGGGGGTGCTGGTGTGGGAAAATCCGGACACGAGCTGGTGCCGTCCCCGCCCTGTCCTGGGCCATGTCCCCAGCAGGGTGGGCAGCAGGGCAGGGAGGGGAGTGTGTCCCTCTGCTCCGCTCTGGTGAGATCCCCCTACCCGGCCAGGTCGAGCTCTGGGCTCCTCAGCCCAGCAGAGACATTGTGGAGCTGCTGGAGCTGGTGCAGAGGAGGCCCCAGAGATGCTGCTCTCAGGAGACCTTAGTGCGGCCTTTCAGGGCTGAAAGGGGCTCCAGGAAAGCTGGGCAGGGGCTCTGGGTCAGGGAGTGCAGGGACAGGTCCAGGGGTGATGGTTAAACTGGACCCGAGAGATTCAGACTGGATGGAAGGAAGGAAGGAACTGCTGCTGCTGAGGGTGCGGAGAGCCTGGCCAGGGTGCCCCGAGAGGGAGGAGCCCCAGCCCTGGCACTGTCCCAGGTGAGGTCGGACCCCGGGGCTCTGAGCACCCTACTCTGGTCGCAGAGGGCCCTGCTCAGGGCGGGGGGAGCGGCAGGAGAAGCTCTGAAGGTCCCTTCAAGCAGACCCTTCAGTGGCCACATACAGGCACCAGCTCCCCCGGAGCAGCAGACTGGCCTCCTGGCTTCAGCCTCATGGCTTTTGTTGCCAAGAGCAGCAGGAAGGTCAAAGGGATCCCTGAGGGTCCCTGGAGGCTGCGGGGCTGGTGCCGAGGGGTTCAAGCTGAGGGCAGAGCCCCGGCCAGTGCAGGCAGCAGGCAGTCCCCTCTCAGCGCTGCCAGGCAGCTGCTGCTTTCCAGAGATTACTCAGCAGCACCAGAGGTTTGCCTTGGCACCGCTCCGAGCGCCGAGGGCTCCGCGGGGACAGGCAGCGGGGCAGGAGCCTGGAGCTGGCGCATCCCCTGGCAGAGCAGCAGGGAGCCGCCTGGGCCGAGCAGAGCTGCTGCCACGGGAGAGGCCCCAAGAGCACAGGCCTGGGGTCACAGAACCACAGGGTGTTGGTGACTAGAGGGGACCTGAAGGACCACCTAGTCCAGTCCCCCCACAACAGCAGGGTCCCCTAGAGCCAGTCGCACAGGAACAGGCCCAGGAGGGTTTGAAATGTCTCCAGAGAAGGAGACTCCACAACCCCCTGGGCAGCCCCTCACAGGGCTCTGGCACCATCACTGGGAACAAGGTCCTTCTCACACTGATGGGGAACCTCCTCTGCTCCAGCTCACACCTGCTGCCCCTTGTCCTGTCACTGGGTGCCCCTGAGCAGAGCCCGGCTCCATCCTCCTCACACCCACCCTTCCCACACTGATCAACATCCATGGGGTCACCCCCCAGGCTCCATTCTCCCAGCTCCAGAGCCCCAGCTCCCTTAGCCTTTCCCCAGCAGGGAGATGCTCCCCTCCCTCCATCATCCCTGTGGCTCTGCACTGGCCTCTCCAGCAGCTCCCTGTCCTTCTGGAGCTGAGGGGCCCAGAGCTGGGCACCACAGGATGTGTCGGGACGTCCGGATGCTGCTTCAGGAGTCAACCCTGAGCTGGGCGAGACACGAGCTCCACGTCCAGTGCCCAGTTCCAAAGGACCTGGTGCTTTGGGCAGGGACCTGCACTTCAGACAGCTCTGGATCCGGGGAGCTCTGTGCCATCTCCTCTCTACGCTCTCCTCTGCCGGCCCCGCTCCACACCCCCCTCCCTCCTGGCTGAACGTCGGGGGAGCCGGAAGGGGAACAGGCAGGAGGGACTCACGTGGATCCAGCCCAGCGTCACGAGGCCGTGCTGGTCCTGGACCATGAAGAGCTCCTCCTCGTTCTCCGTGTTGCAGTAGTCGGGGCCTCCGTGCTGCTTGGGGACGATGACGTGGGTGACGGTGAACTCGTTCCTCATCTGCAGGGCAGCAGGGGAGGCCGTCACCCACCCCAGTCCCGGCAGAGGGGCCGCGGGGCTTCCTGAGCCCGGGCACAACCCTTCTCCTGCAGAGCCCCCGCGAGAGGAGCGCCGCCTCACCCCGGGGTGCTGCCCCCACACCCCCTCCCACACCCACCTTCCCCGGCAGCCCCCAGCAGCCTTTGCAGCCGGGATGTGGGGCTGCGCGACCCCGACGCGAACGGGCGTGGAGGCCGGGCAGAGCACCCCGGCCCTCCTGGGAAGGCCGGCAGCAGCGACACCGCACTGCAGCCTCCCCGGCGAAGGAGGGTCCTCCGGCTGCTCGCAAAGCCGCCGTGTGCCTCGGCCAGCGGCCCCCAGGCCACCTCCCGGCTCCTAGCGAGGACGAGGGCCTCACCAGCCTCCCGCAGAGGATCCCACACGTCTCCACGCCCCGGGCTGTGTTGGCATCAGCCAGCTGGAGGAACTTGTGGCAGAGCTCCCTGGGGACGACGACCTGGCGGAGAAGATCCACGCTGGCACCTGTGGGGAGGGCGGGCGCAGAGTGAAGCCGCAGCAGCCGGGGCACCCGAGGCTGCAGGACTGGGCCAGACCAGACCGGGCTGGAGAGCGGTCAGCGGCCGACGGCTCCCTCCAGCCCGGCCGACGGGAGAACCAGCAGCGACCTCGAAGGCCAAACCCGCTGTGGGGAGGAGCCCCTCGGGCAGATCGGCCCCCGGCCCCGCAGGGCAGAGGGCAGCTCGAGGTACTAACTGTTTGCGGGACTCCCCAGAGCGCTGGGCTTTAAGGATCTGTCCACGGCAGGAGGTTTGCATGAGACGGCCCCCGCCGAGGGGCTCGCAGGGTGGGCTGCCCTCGGGACCTGAGCAGCGGGGGGCTTTTCCACGCCAGGGATAAGGGGCCCATCCCCAGGCTCCAGGCTCGTCTCCGGCCTCCCGAACTCCTGCACTATCCTCAGCCGTTCCTTCTCCAGCTCCTGTCGTCGAATCATCTCCTCGAAGGCGTTGAACTGCTCTTGCTCTGCCTGCTGCTGCTTCATCAGGGCCACCCGACTCCTCTCCTCCTCCAGCTGCTGCTGCAAGGCCAGGCTGCGGGCAAACTCCTCTTCCTTCTCCTTCTGCAAGGAGAAGCACCCGGGGGCATCAGCCACCGGCCGTCGGAGGCCCCAGGCTGTGCTCGAAGGCAGCCAAGGCCTCCGGCCTCCTGCCACTGACCCCAGGGAGCCCCGGAGAGCCGCCCTCTGCCGAACCCCTTGTGGCTGAGGGTCTTCTGGGGAGAGCAGAGGCCTCCAGGCTCCTGCCACTCACCTTCTGCTCCTCGTACTTGGCATAGTCCTTGGCGTACCGCTGCAGCAGCTCCTCCTTGAGCTCCTCAGCCCTGGGGAAGGCCACTTCTTTCAGTTTCTGAGGGGAGGAAACACAGTCGTGAGTGCGACAGCCCCAGGGCGAGAGAAACAAGACCCCAGCAGACACCAGAGCCAGTGGAAAAGCTACGAGGTCCTCAAACCCCAGGGAGCTCAGGGAAGAAAGGACACTCTAGCGCTCAGCAGAGAGCAAACTGGACCCGTGTGGGGACAAGGGCTGAGGACCCCCCAGGGGCACAGACTGCCCAGGCAAGCCGAGGCCTCCTGGCATCTGCGTGGGTCACTCCTTCCAGCGCCAGGACGTCCTGACGGCCCCAGACCGGTTCCGAGAGCAGCTGCTCAGGGCCCGGCGCCGCCGCTACTCACTTGCACCGTCTCCCTCTTCTCCGGGGTGGCGGCCACAGCCCTGTAGTCGCGGTGCTGCGGCAGCTTCTCGATGAAGAGCCTGCGGGAAGAGCGGAGAGCTGCGTCCCCCGGGAAGCTGCACCGGTGGGTCCCAGCAGAGGGGCCGCATGCGAGAGCGTCACTGGTGCTGCAGGGTCTGCCCCAGCCCCTCTGGCCCCGTGGGGTCTGTTCCAGCCCCTCTGATGCTGCGGGGTCTGCCCCAGCCCCTCTGGCCCCGCGGGGTCTGCCCAGCACGGCCCCGGGCCCTGCGCTCCCCACAACCAGAGCGTCGCCCGCGCGGCTGCGGGAAGCTCCAGCGCAGGGCATCCTCCTGAGCTCTCGGGGCACAGTGACCTCGCGGAGCCCCAGGGGAGCACCCGCACAGGGGGCTGGCTCCCACCTGCACTTTGCAGACAGTCCCCAGGGGTGTGTCCGCTGCCCTGGAACAGACACGGTCACAAGCTGGTCCAGGACACCAAGGACACTGGCTATGGCTCAGGAAGGCCCCTGGGCACCTGCCTGCACCTCTGGGACCATCCAGGGGGCTCGCCCAGGCGCTCAGGGACTTGGCTGACTCAGCGGTCGCACTGTCCTTCTGCTGGGGATCGAACAGCTGGTGCAGGGGAGGAGACAAAACCCGTGGGGAAGCAAGCAGCCACTTCAGTCTCCTCAGCTGCTGCTGCAGGAGCCTCTTGGCTCCGTGGCCTGACCACCCCACAAGGTGGCCAGGCACAAGGTGGGGACTAGCCGGTAGCCCAGCAGCACAAAGCAGGCCAGCAGAGCCAAGAGGGGAACACTGGCACGGCAGCGAGAGCGCTCTACACACTGGGCAGCCTGTGTGGCAGCTGCCTCCAAGCCTCAGTGGTCTGGGAGAAGGAAGGGCTTCAGCCCTCAGTGTTCCTGGTTGCCAGGGAGAGCGTGAGGATGCTCTTGCCAGGGGCTGCGGGACCAGGGTCACAGCCCAGGGCCATAGAGAAGCCGCACGGCTCCATCCTCGGCGCCCAGCAAGGTCCCGGCTGCTGGCTGCGAAGTAGGTCACCGTGTCGAGGAGACACAACAAGGCTGAGATGGCTGCCAGCAGCCAGATTACATGGAAGGGGTTCATTGAGAAGGATTAAGAGCAGCTGCTGGCTGGAGAGGATGCCACCACCAGCAGGGAACAGCTGCAGTTCCACAGGTCAGGAAGAGGGGAAAAGTGTGGGCAGCAGGATGAGGAGAGCGCTGGGGCAGGGCTGGGGACCAGGGCTGGGGGCCAGGGCTGGGGACCAGGGCTGGGGGCCAGGGCTGGGGGCCAGGGCTGGGGCAGAGCAGGGGCAGCTCATGCTTCCTGTCGAGGGGGCCCGGCTGCGCCCTGGCCAGGCCGACGCACCGCGAGGCCGGGGCTCCTTCAGCCCTCCGCCCGCTCCCGGGGCCACTGCGACCAGCAGCCGTTCGGCGCTGAGCAGCCCCCTTCTGCTCTGCACTGGTGAGACCCCGCCTCGAGTCCTGGCTCCAGCTCTGGAGTCCCCAGCAGCAGAAGGACACAGAGCTCCTGGAAGGGGTCTGCGCAGCGGGGCTGGAGCTGGATGATCTCTGAGGTCCCTCCCAACCGTGGCCACTCTGCCACATCCAGCAAACCCAGAACCTTTTGCCACAGCCCCATCTAAAGAAACGAGGCAGAGCCGCAGCGTCGTCTGGAGAGCTCCAGCACTGAGGGGCAGCTCTGCCACCGTCCCACCAGCCCAGCAGCCCCAGAAGCCTCCGGGCCGTGAGCAGCTGGCGAGAAGCAGAGCAGCAGCCGGCGCTGTGAGGCAGCACCAGCAGAGGTGCCTCTGGGCTCGCTCTGCCCCAGCCTGGAAGCCTTCCCGAGGGCTTCACACCTCCCAGCCGGGGCTCTCGCTGCGATGCCCATAAAAGCTGAGGCAGCGCGAGGCAGGAGGAGCAGCTAACCCGAGAAAAATGCGCTGGGGCAGTGGGGAGGGAGGGAGGGAGAGCACCACGGAGATGCCTGGCACGAGCGGGCAGCGTGGGCTCAGCAGAGGGCACCTTCTGGGGACAGCAGCCCTCGGGCACAAGAGGCGAGGCATGGCGCAGTGGGGCCGGCGGGCCAGCAGTGGGAGATGGCCTGTTCCTGGGCAGCTGCAGGACAGAGGACAGGAAGAACGTGTGCCCGGGACAGGCAGGTGACATCCCACCGCCACCACGCCCCAGGCAGAGCCACAGCAGCACATCCCCACCTCAAACAGCTCAACGTTCTGCCCATCGCCTCAGTCACACGAGGGTTCAAGAACCTGCTGGAGCTGGGCCAGGGGAGGTCACAGCCATGAGGGGAGGGCAGAACCCTCTGCTGTGGGACTTCAGCTGGAGAAGAGAAGCCCCAGGGAGAGCTAGTGCAGCCTTTCAGGGTTCACGGGCCGATAAGAGCGATGGGGGGGTGGGGACTTTCCAGCAGGGGCTGTAGGGCAGGACCAGGGGTGATGGTTAAACTAAAAGAAGGAGGTTCAGACAGAAGAGAAGGAGGAAATTGTTGCTGCTGAGGGTGGGGAGAGCCTGGCCCAGAGAGGTGGGGGAAGCCCCATCCCTGGCACAATCCCAGGTCAGGGTGGACCCTGGGGCTCGGGTTGGGGATGGCCCTGCTCAGGGCAGGGATGAGACTGGAGGAGCTTTAAAAGTCCTTTCAACCCAACCCAGCCTGCCACTCTACGGCTAAGCAGTGCCCGCGGGGTTGTGCCTCACACCTCTGCAGCAGCCCCTGGCCAGCTGAGCCAGCTGGATCCTCCCCTCTGTGGGAACAGAACTGCAGAGCAGCAGAGCCCTGGTCAGAAGCCAGTTCTCCCAGCTCAGCGAGAGAGCCAAAGCCCACAGCAGCAGCCCCGCGGCGGCGCTGCCCTTACGTGATGTACTTGTTGTACAGGATGAAGGCGTGCTCGATGTTGCCCTCCTCCGCGTAGACGGTAGCCATGCGCAGGATCTCCACGCCCGAGCGGTAGTAGCGCCGCGGGGGGATGTCCTCGTTCACCTCCACGGCGCTGCCGGCCTGGATCAGCCTGCGCACTCGCTCCTCTGGCGGGAGGCTGATGTCGGCGCGGTCGGGCATGGCGACACACATCGGCGGCACCGCGGGCGGCCAACGCTGCGCTGGGAAGAGAGCAAGGGGCATCAGGGCTGGTGCAGAGAGGGGGACCCGGCCAGTTCCACAGCCTCACAGTACCACAGGGTGTCAGGGGTTGGAAGGGACCTCGAGAGACCACCCAGTCCCATCCCCTGACACAGCAGGATCCCCCAGATCCAGTCACACAGGAACAGTCCAGGAGGGTTTGAAATGTCTCCAGAGAAGGGGTCTCCACAACGCCCCTGGGCAGCCCCTGCCAGGGCTCTGGCACCCTCACCATGAACAAGGTCCTTCTCACATTGATGTGGAACCTCCTCTGCTCCAGCTCACACCTGCTGCCCCTTGTCCTGTCACTGGGTGCCCCTGAGCAGAGCCTGGCTCCATCCTCCTCACACCCACCCTTCACGTATTGATCAACTCTCATGGGGTCACCCCTCAGGCTCCTTCTCCCAGCTCCAGAGCCCCAGCTCCCTCAGCCCTTCCCCAGCAGGGAGATGCTCCCCTCCCTCCATCACCCCTGTGGCTCTGTGCTGGGCTCTCTGCAGCAGCTCTGTGTCCTTCTGCAGCTGAGGGGGCCAGAGCTGGACACAAGATTCCTGCTGTGGTCTCACTGGGGCAGAGCAGAGGGGCAGGAGAACCTCTCTCCATTTACTAATCACTCTCCTCGTGATCCACCCCAGGATGCCATCAACCCTCTCGGCAACAAGAGCCCATTGCTGGTTCCTGGCCACCCTGCTGGCCACCACAACCCCCAGGTCCCTTTTTCCTCCGCTGATACAGTTTGCTCAGGACTGCTTTTCCTGCACAGAAACCAGCCCACACCAGCAGCAACGGCGGCGGCGGCGTTTGATGGGCCAAGCTTCACCCCGAGGGGGTCTGCGAGAAGCTCTGCTCTTTCCAGGCACAGTGCTGGGAGCAGCCCACCCCTTGGTGACTCAGCCATGGCCTGAGCCACACAAACCCCTCCCACGGCAGCGCTCTCTTCCCAGTTGGCTCCTCACACAGCGCAGCTGGTGCTGGTCACTGCTCTGAGGGGAGACAAAGCCTCTCATTCAGACTCCAGCAGAAGGGGCTTCACCACTGCACCGTTTGCCCTTTCACCTACACAGCAGCGACACGAGGACTGGGCTCGAGACTGGCCCCCAGCTGCTGCTGCCCAGCAGATCTGCCCTGACCCAAGGAGCGCAGTCCCAGCCGGCTCTTGCCTGGGCAGAGCTGGGCTCCCCGGCACTGCGGGAGACACCCGTCACCCCACGAATGCACCTCGACCTGACCCGCCCGGCTCCAGCAACCCCCTTGTCAGCCGCAGTCCCAGGACACAAGCTGCTACATCTCAAGTAGAGGAAGGCCAGAGACTGTGTGAGGGGCAGTGACCCCAAAAACCCTCTGCAGTGCTCTTACACCAAAGCCTTGTCCTCGGGAAAGTCACCCCAGATCAAGGGTTAAACTAGTGTTCTGACAGCAGAGCACTTCACCGCTGCTCCACATGAGACTCACTGTGCCCAGGGAAAGGTCCTGAGCGGAGCTAAGCACGACTGGAGGACCTGCCTTGACGGGGTCACCTCAGAGCAGAAGCCCCTTTCTGAGGCCAGCAGGCCCACATTTCTGTCCATATCCCGCAGGGGCTTCCACAGGCCTCTTGCCCTAAACAAAGGCTGCGGGGTTTGGTCCAGCCGCAGGCTGCTGTGCCAAAGCACTTGCTCACAGGGTGCGACAGTCACAGCTCAGTGGGCTTCAGCTTCTTCTCACCGGTGCTTCGGCAGGGCAGAGGTAGGGCCAGAGCTCTGTCATCTCCCCAAACCACAGCCCCCCAGCAAGTGCCAGAGTCTTCTCCAAGACAGAATGGACACCACTTGCACACTGTAACTCCCAGCACCCCCAAATCAGAGCTCCCCCTTTAACTCCCAAAGTACCCACGAGATACAGACAGCACCCAAAAGCCCAACCCTGAACACTCAGATCCCCCCACAGCCACTGCTGACTGAGTAACAGGCAAAATCCACCCTTCAAACCAGAGCCCTCGAGAACTCCCTCAGCCCTGCCCCTACAATGAGAGCAGAGAATCACAGATCTGCCCAGATTGCAAATAACCTCTAAAATGATTGAGTCGAAACCTCGACCCAAATGCCTTGAGGCTTTTGCTAACCCCTGGCCCTGAGCTCCAGGTCCCCATGGCTCTCGAACATGGCCAGGGATGGCGATTCAACCCCCTCCCTGGGCAGCCTGTTCCAAGGCCTGAGGACTTTTTCTCAGGGCCAACCTCCCCCTCCCCTGGGGCACAACTTGAGGCTGGTTCCTCTCATCCTGGGGGCAGAGAAGAGACCGACCCTACCCTGGCTCCAACCTCCCCCTAGTTCCCTCAGCCGCTCCTCCCAGCACTGCTGCTCCAGCCCCTTCTCTGGCCTCGCTCCTGCCCCTCCCTGTCCAGGCACTGAGGGGACCACAAGTGATCCCAGGAGTCCAGCTGGGGCTTCCCCAGTGCCCTCAGTCCAGGGGACGACCCCTGCCCTGCTCCTGCTTCCACGAGCAAGACCCTCGGCTCCGCCTGCCCCTCCCGCACAGCCTCCCCCTCTAACAACCAGCAGAGGACTCCCCCGTTGAGAGCCCTCCCGGGCTTCAGTCCCGCAGAAACAGGGCAAGAGGAGCCCCAACCAGGATCCCCCTTCCTGAGGGGAGAGACCCAGAGCCACGCTCCCCGCTCCCCACCCTGCGCCCGCCCGGCCCAGGCCCCCGGGAGAGGCCGGGACCCCCGAGGCCGCCCTGACCTGCTGCCGGGCCCAGCCCCGCCGCCTCCCCTCAGCGCTTCCGGGGTCCTGCCGCCAGCCCCGTCCCGCCTCACACCGGCAGCCAATCAGCAGCAGCAGCAGCCACATCCGGGCCCGCCCCAGCCCCAACCACTTCCGCCCGGCCCAGCGGCCCCTTCCGCTCCCTTCGCAACGCCAGCGCCATGACGTCACGCCTGACTCTTAAAGGGGCCGCTCCGCCTCCGAGCCCAGGACACCCCCACCGGCGGGGGCGAAACAACACACCAGGGCTGAGGGCTGCAGCCATTTACTGCAGCAGTGGGGGTCAGGAAAGAGACAAGGGCTGGTGTCAGGAGCTGGGGGTCGGGTGTAGAAGGGGAAAGGGAAGCTCCTGAGGACGAGGGGGAGAGAGAGGCTCCGAGGACGGACTGACTCCAGCTCTGTTCGAGTCCCTGTTTATTCTCTGCAGACCTCACAAAGTGAAATACCCAGAAATCGATTAAAAATCTCCAAGATTTGTCAACGGAAGAGGCAGAGACGGAGGAACAACCAGCATCGGTGCAAATCCCCCCGAACTGCTGGGCTAAGGCCGGGAGGAGCTGCTTTTGCAGTTCTCAGTACTGGTGGAGGCCACAGGAAAGCAGCCGGGTCAAGGCGCAGCCCTGGATGGGATTTCCTTCGGTCCAGTGTTCCCTATGGCATCGGCTTCTTACGACGGTGCCTGCGCTTGCGGGCCGCTGGTCTGACCGGGGGCGGGAAGAGGCTGTTGGGAGTCTGGGGGGGAAACCAGAGTCCGTGGTGCTGCTCCTCGGCGGGTATCGGAAGGTGACAGTTCCTCGGTGCCAGACCACACGGCCGCCTCTGCTCTGCCGCTCTGTGTGTGGGCTCGTGGGGCTGTGCTGCTGGGGCCCTCGTGCACTGCTCCCAGTTGGTCCTGGTGCTGCTGGAGCTTCTGGGAGACAATTCACATGTCAGTGGCAGAAGTCACAGCGGTTCAGTCTCGCTGTTTGTGAATCCCCACGGCAGCTCCAGTCACCCAGTCCCTTCTAAACCACAGGACACCCAGCAGAACCCCCAGCCCCCACCACTGCCCAGTGGTGATGTCCTGCAGCACGGGAAGTTCTCACAGACCACAGAATCGTTTGGGTTGGAAAAACCCTTTCAACACCTCAGATCCAACCTTTGTCCTAGCACTGCCCTACTGCCCCCTGGCCCTCACCGCAGAGCACACCTGCAACCCTTCCACCGACAGGGACTCCCCTCCTGCCCTGGACAGCCTGGGCCAGGCTTGGGGAACCCTTGTGGGGCACAAATTGCTCCTCAGGGACAACCTCCCCCTCCCCTGGGGCAACCTGAGGCCACTTCCTCTCATCCTGGGGACAGAGACCAACCCCACCCTGGTTCCAATCTCCTCAAGTTCAGCCAGTTGTGCAGAGCCACAAGGGCTCCCCTGAGCCTCCTTCTCTCCAGTTCAACCCTCCCAGTTCCCTCAACCACTCCTCCCAGCACTGCTGCTCCAGCCTCTTCCCCCTCTCTGTTCTGTGGCACTGTGGGGCCCAGAACGATTCGAGGCAGAGCCTCCCCAGGGCTCCATGCAGGGGGACAGGACAACGTTTTCAGCAGGGATCACTTTCTCTGCCCCGAAGAGCAGATGTGAACAAACCATTGCTCTGTCAGAAGCAGGCACTGGTACCACAGTCCCGAGGCAGTTTCAGAGATCAACTCCCACCCAGGCTGTGTGGCCCGAGTCAAGAGAAACACTGAATCAGCGAACAGCTCAGGCTGGAAAAGACCTTCAGAGCTCACTGAATCCAACTGTTCCTCCAGCACTGCTGGGTCACCGCTAGCTCATTCCCTCAGCACCCGAGGAAGGTCTTTACCTGCACTCTCTGTTCCACTGAAGTCCCTGCTGAGCTGGAAAGAACCTAGAAACACAAAGAGAGCCACTACTTCACACTCAGGACTAAGCCAGCTCATTTGGCACCCAACTCCAAGTCCCTTCCTCCCTGAAGCCCCTTAAAGAGCTGGAGAATGTCTCAGCCGTGCTGGGAACTCGCAGCAGCACCACCAGCACAAGTGTGTTCTCCAGAGGCAACAAGCTCTGCTGTTCTAGATGCAAGGAACACCACCTCAAGGTTCCGGCCAAGCTTCAGGGAGGTTCTATCCTCGTTGAGGCAACAGTTGCTGACCTGTGAGAGCTGCAGCTCCTAACAATCTAAGTCCAAGTTGATTAAAAACGAGAAAGCAGCCTTTTTTGCAAGAAGCACAAACCCACCTGGGCACCGAAGGGAGCAGGTTCCATCGAGGCCAGTGGTGTCCAGCCACCTCCCTTTTAGAATGCAGTGTAGAGCCAGCTTTTCCCATGTGGGGGCCCAGGCTCAAATGCTTTAGGTCACAGCTCCTTTAAAAGAATTTTCTGTGTCTTGACTGAGTCCACAAACCATTTGCCAAGGGATCTCAAGAGCTCCTCTACACCCAAACCCCGCTCCCTGCTCCCTGAAGAAAGGGAGGGGAGCAGGTCTGTGGAGATCTCTACATCCCGATCTCCCACCTTCCCCCTGCCCCAGCACCCCCGGTTCCACCACCCCTCCAAGGAGCCACTCACCCTCACCAACTGCTGACTCACCTCCTCACAGCTCTCTTCTGGAGGTCCTGGATGTAGTTGATTCTCTCTATAGGGTGCCCTCGAGCCCTGTTGAACACTGGAGGAAGACAGGTCTGTGTTACAACACTGTGCAGTTACAGGGGTGGTAGGGGAAAGGGTTCCAGATGTGAAGAGGGAGATTGAGGTTGGACATGAGGAACAAAGTCTTTGCTGTGAGGGTGCTGAGGTGCTGGAACAGGTTGTCCAAGGAAGTTGTGGCTGCCCCATCCCTGGCAGTGTTGAAGGGCAGGTTGGCTGGGGCCCTGAGGAACCTGCTCTAGTGAAGGCGTTCCACAACCTCCCTGGGCAGCTCATTCCAGGGGTCTGTCACCCTTAAAGAAGTTTCTCCTCATGCTGAGGTGGAACTTCCTGAGCTCCAAGTGACAGACAGTGCCCCTTGTCCTGTCACAGGGACTGTCTCTTGCTTCTTGACACCCAGGATTTCTAGACAGTGACTGAGTCCCCTCGTAACCTCCTCCTCTCCAAGCTGAAAAGTCCCAGGTCTCTCCATCTCTCCTCACAAGGCAGGTGCTCCAGTGCCCTCATCACTCAGGCCAGAAACTTCAACTCCTTTTTCAATTGCCTCAAAGACCCCCCCGACCCCTCCAGACCCTGTTCCCCGGGACAGGAAAACACACACACACACAGGTAAAACACAGGCGCCTCCCCGGGAGCCAGCCCAAGCCTGCTGGCCACCTGCACTCAGAGCCCACGACGCACACTGCCCCTCTGGCCACAGGACAAGCCGTACGTACGCTGTATCGCAGTGTCTGGGTCCACGCCCTCGACGTCAATCAGGTACCTGGACACATCAGCAAGAAAGCTCTAATTACACCACTAACTCCGGAAAGGTGGCAGCTCAGTGGTGACTCAAAATGAAAAGGAGCTGGTGAACCTCTAGAGCTTCTCCTTGCGCAGCAGAGCAGAGGATCAGCCTTCATTCTGCTGAAATCAGGGGCAAAGTGGCCCCTAACAACCTCCTCAGAGCTGAAAAGCTTTAAACCCTTCAGAGTCTGGGGTTACGCAGACCTCGACTCGTTCGACTGGCACAGGCACCCCTTAACGACTCTGGATGACGGAGAACTCACCGACAGACCAGGTAGCCAGTCCTGTTCAAGCCGTGTGTGCAGTGAACCCCGATGAGCTTATCTGTAACACAACAACCAGGGAATGTCTGGGTGCGCTGCGAAGAAGCCCTCCAGAAGGAGCTCACTGCCCACAGCGACACCAGAGCAAACAGAGAGGAGGGTGCAAGGACAGAGCCCTGATGGTGTTCACTCAGGGCTCCTCGTTCCGCTCACTCACTCCTTGCATTGAGTTCATCTGCTGGTCTCACAGCTCACTGCAGGAAGAGGCATCTAAATGGCCCCCAGGAAACTGCTCTGCAAGGACACTGAGGGGCCAGAGTGGCACCAGAGAAGGGCAACACTGCTGGGGAAGGGGCTGAGGGAACTGGGTGAGGTTGAACTGGACAGAAAGCTCAGGGGAGCCCCTGGAGCTCTGCACAACTGCCTGAACTTGAAGAGGTTGGAGCTGAGGGGTTGGTCTCTTCTCCCTCCCCATGATGGCTGGACTCAGGGACCTTCAAGGTCTTTCCCAACCCAAGCGATTCTGGGGCTCCACACCAAGAGGAGGAAATTACGTTCATGCTCTTCATCAAAACACTGGCAGCCTCCACGGCCGCAGGGTCCTTCTCCACAGCAGCCATGTCTGGGAACCCCACACTTACCATTGTCTTGGTTCTCTCTCAAAAACTTCGTCACAACCTGGTTGAACTGGAAAATGGTCTCTCTGCTGGGGATTTCATGGCCCATTGTGAAGATCTTTGCGTAGCTGAGTGTGTCTGGGAGCTCCTACAACAAAGGAAGTCAACAGCTTCCAGAACAACCCCGTGGATTCTGGTCAATTCAAGAAGCACAGACCAGAGGCAGATGAGCCCAGAAGAGCAGCAACCCAGCTTTAGGTCAGAAAAGTCTGCTTCAGCCCTTTGCACGGTGCTGACACCCAGGCCCAGCCTGCTGCGCCTTTGCTCACTGCTGCTTGAGGAAGACGAAGCGCACGCAGAGGCTGCAATCCCCCTCCAAGCAGTCATCCCCACAAGGCAAAGCCTGCCGTCACCAGCTCTTCAAGGCTGCAGGAGCCACCGTGGGGTAACCCCCAGAACTGTGCTGGGTGGGAGGTACGGGGAGCTGCACGATAGGGACTGAAGACCCCGGGCCAGAAGGACAAGGGAATCCCCATCCTGATGGGGCTGCAGCCCTTCACCTCATCACCTGCCAGAGGATTCCAGTGCCTCGGGCTCTTCAAGTTGTGAGAAGCATCTGCTTTATCAGCGATGCAAGGGCCTACACAGAACCTCAGCTCTCTGACAGCAAGAGCAAGACTGACCTCTGGCCTGTAGTAGCGAGTTGTGTAGGTCAGGTCAATGATCAGGCCCAGCTCCTCCTTCTGCTCCTTTATTTTCTTAATCAGGTCTTGAGGCGAAAATCTCTCCTCTGGAAGAAGTTTGTTATCAAAGCTCTGAGGGGACACAACATTCGAGGGCAGATATTAAACTCGGGTGTAGTGTGGCTAGGGGAAACAGCTGCAAAAGGTCCCACTCAAACCTCTCAGGAGCAGACCATGCCCCAGCACACAGCAACAGGGACCCCCAGGAGCAGCCAAGCGGGTAGCAGCACCACCACCACACTGACCTCTCACAATCTCTGTGCCCCAGAACTCATCTCTGGCCTGGCAGAGAGGACCAGGCAGCACTGGGTGACAACCAGCTGAACAGGAGCCAGCAGGGTGCTCAGGTGGCCTGGAAGGCCACTGGCGTCCTGGCTTGGATCAGCACTGGTGTGGCCAGCAGGACTGGGGGACATCATCCTCCCCCTGTGCTGGGCACTGGGGAGGCTTCCCCTCTAGTCCTCGGGCAGTGCTGGGCCCCTCACTTCACTCTTGCCCCAGCAGAAGAAGCCTCTTCCTATTCAGGGTGTCTGGGGGTGCTGCTAGCACCCAGAAAGCTCCCAAAGACCCCCAGACTCAGTTCTTGGTCACCCCACAACAAAGATGCTACCATTGTCCTGACACACACTGTAAATGTTCAAACACCAGCGACAGCACAGTGCTCCTCTCACCCAGGGTACAACCTGCTGAACAAAGGCCAATGGAACAACCTACTAACACTTGGTCTCAGTTTTGGGAAGAAATTCACTCACTGATTCCTCACAAGGTGACACCATCTAACAGCCCCTTTCTGCCCCAAACAGGTCGGCAGGGGGTCAGCAGGAACTCACCTTCTTCAGGGGAACCTTGAAGGCGATGAAGCGGGTACCTGGCATCCTCCTGCCCAGTGGGACATAATCAGTCCACCTAAACCCCACAGCATGGAGAGGTTAAACGGCTGCTCCGGAAACCAGCTGCGTGATCTCCCATCCCAGGGAACCCCCTGCCCTGGGGATCCTGAAATCGACCCGGGGACACTCGAACCCCCATCCTGAGAACCCCCACACTGCCCTGGCACGGGGATCCTCAGCCCCCCACGGGCAGGGGACTCCGAAACCAAGCAGGCCCGGGGACCTTCACACCTCTCCGCCACCTGCAAGCTCCTCCGCTGCCCGGGCGCTGCCACACAGCGCAGTCTGGGCCAGGGATGCCGGGCCCCGCCTCTCCGGGCCGCATCTCCCCGGCAAGAGGCCCCGGGCCCGGCCAAGGCAGCGGAGCTGCGTGGGAAGGGCAGCGGGCAGCCGCACTCACCGGTCCGGGACATGGAAGGCCCCTTTGCCCACCATGACGGCGGCGGCCGCGGCTCCCGGGAGGTCCTACGTCACTTCCGCTTCCGGTGCAGCCGGTTCCCCCCCCCCGCTAGCCCCGCTCGCCCCGCTGTGTTTTGCCTGGAGCAGTGGCGCCGCCTAGCGGTGACTAGTGGCTACACGCGGCGCGGTGCGGGCGTTGCCGGCCCAGTGCTGGCTCCATCGTTCCCAGAACGAGCATCACCTTCGCAGAACCAGTCGCTTCCCCGGCACCAGTATCAGCGTCACAGCGCCAGCACCAGCATAGCAGCCCCAAGACTGGAATCCTGGCTCTAAGCCAACGCTGGTGCCAGCACCCCGGCTGTGTACCAGCATCCTCCCTCCACATTTCCAGTGGTGGAGCCACTGGCTTCTCCCGGGCCAGTTGGAGAAATCCAACAGTTTCCAGCCGCTGTGCCCCAGCCTGGAGTGGTGCTGGGGGTCGGGGTGGCCCAGGGACAGGCCCTTGGCCCCGATGGAAGTCACCTCCCTAGACACCGGCACCATTGGGATGGGAAGTTGTTGGCACAGGGAGCAGAAGTCCATGGCGAGGATAGGGAATCATCCCCAGCATCGCTGCCCCAGCACCAGTCTGAGCGGCCCCTTCCCCTCGCTCAGGCCCGAGCCCGCGTGCTCTGCGCAGCGATGCCTCTCCTGACTCGGCGTTTCCCAGCCCTGGGAGCTCTGGCCCGGCGCTGGGGACCCGGCCAAGCCAGGGCAGGATTTTCCGGTCGGCAGCACCTCGTTCCCAGGAGGGCGGTGGGGAGCAGCAGCCTGCACCCGGCCTGGAAAAATGCTGCTGGCGCCTCGACCTGGGAGAAGGCCCTTTATCCAGAGGGAGGGAAACCACATGGATTAGCATCAACGCCGGGAGGATGGAGGCGTCGGCGGCCAGGGCCAGCTCAACTTGCCCAGCTGAGCAGGGTCCCAGTTCTTGGGGTGCCTCAGAGCCGGGGGAGCCTGCTCCCCCCGTGCCAGGGAAAGCAGGTTGAACCTCCTTCGTTTCCAGCCAACCCTGTAATTAGTGCTCGGGCCATGCTGGTGAGCAGGATCCCACCCTGGGAAGGAGCTGCAGCTGCCCTGGGGGTGTGTAGCAGGGACCGGCTGAGCCTGGAAATCTCCCACTGAGCTGGCAAGTGGGTATCACCGGCCAGCCCTGCCATGGCAGCCTGTGTCTGGTACCCCCTGGATGCTCTTCTCCTTCGAAGCCTGTTGCTGCTCCAGATCTCAGGATGCTCCTGCAAAGGGTGACCCTCACCTGTGGGAATCCCAGCTGCGGGTATGGATCCGCTCATGAGGGCTTTTCCACTCCCACAGGATGCCCAGGTCCCAGATCCCTCCTTCCAAGGTGGCTGTGGCGGGGAGGAGCACTCTCCAGCCCCTGCACTGGGGGACTCACCATCCCCTGGCCCTCAGCCCATAGCCCAGGGGGGCCGTGCCAGCCTGGTTTTGGGCATGGCCTCAACCATGGAGATGTGGTGGTGGTGACTCAGGGGTGTCGGGGGTGGCGGAACAGGCCTAGGATGGTTTGGGAGACGCCTCCACGCCAAGCCCAGACGCCCCAGGGAGCCCATTGCGGGAACAAGCCACGGCAGCGTCTGGGCTTCGCACGGTGGCCGACCTGTCAGGCAGGTTTCCCAGAGCAGCGAGCGGAGCTGGAGAGAGCCATCCGGCACCAGGCATGCCCTGCCTCCCGCTTGCAGGCTGACAGAGCCTCGTGGGCTCTCTCCTTGCCGCTGAAGCCATGCGAGCGGCTGGCTTGCTGCTGGCTTGGGCGCTGCTGCGTCCCACCAGCACCCAGCAGTGCCACCCTCCCAGCCCTGGCGGAGTCCTCCGCTTCACCGACCGGCACGCTGAGATCCGGGTGCCGACACTGCACCGGGTGCCCAGCTCCCTCGATCCCCTCTACGGCCTTGTCCGGCGGTGCCTGGACCTTATTCAGCAAAACCCGTTGCCCACAGGTGAGCCCCGGGACGGGTAGCTGGGGCACCTCCACTGCGGTGCTGGGGCACCTCCACTGCGGTGCTGGGGCACCACCACTGCGGTGCTGGGACCTCTGGGGTTGTTCTGGCTGCGATCCCAGTGCCCAGAGCTGCTGCCTGCTCCGGGGATCTGCGCTGGCCCATGCTGGAGGATGCTGGACGATGCTGCCTCTGCCCTGGTGCCACTGCCCGGGGAGCCCTGGGGGTGCAGCGGGTGCGACCTCCTTTACCTGCACTGTGGTTTCTCTTGCAGAGCTGCTCAGGGCAGCCCTGAACGACCCCAACTCGGTGCGGACGTCGCAGGTGAGCCGGAGCAGGGGGCAGAGAGTCCCACAGGGAGGGCGCCTGCTAGGGACGGGGCACTGGGGCACCGGGAGCTCCCCAGGCTGGGTGTGCGGGTGCCGACGGGGCCCTGCTGTCACACAGGTGCTGCGGTATGAGCTGGGCTATGTCGTGTGCGCCGTGGTGGCTCTGCTCTTCACCATGGGCGTGCCGGTGGCCGGGATGTGCTTCTGTTACTGCCGGAGCCGCCGGCGGTGCGGGGGCCGTCTGCAGGCCCACCGGCGCTCCCTGGGCTGCCGCCGCCGCTGCCTGCTGGGCTGCCTGTCCCTCACCTCCCTCGTCATCCTGTGAGTCCCTGGGGCTCCCCAGCGAGTAGCCCCTGCGCCACAGGGCAGGGAAGCCACGTCCTTTGGGGCTGGCGGCTCTGCTGAGCAGCCCCGTCACCCCAGTCCATTCCCAGCAGGGCTGGCGTCGTCTGCGCCTTCGTCACCAGCCAGCGGGTGAAGGGGCAGATGGAGCCGGGGCTGGGGGCCGTGCCGGCCACGCTCCGCACGCTGCGGCAGCACATCGCCAGCGTCCCCCAGGTGGGTCTCCGGCGGCCCGTCCCCCTTGGCCGCGGCGGGCAGGGCATGGGGATGGCTGCGCTGCCCTCCCCAGGGGGCTGGCAGGTGCAGGGGGGCAGCGCAGCTGCACCGCCACGTGTTTGAAGGGGCAGTGCTGGGCTGCTCCCGCTGTAGCCGGCTCCTCGCTCCCAGCAGGGTGTGCAGATGGTGGTGGACCAGTTCGAGGTGCCGCGGCAGCAGATCATCTCTGACCTGGGCGGTAAGCGCTGCGCTGGGCGCTCAGGGGTGCCATGCCGGGCTGCCCGGCGGGGTGAGGCGGCGCTGATGGGGCGGCGCTGCCTCGCAGGGCTCAGCCGGAGCGTCGGGCTCTCCATCTACGCGCAGCTGAAGGCCATGACCTACGCGGCCCTGGCGGACCTGCAGGACAGGGCTGGAGGTACGGCCGAGCGCGGCCCTCGACTGGGCCCGGCGCCGCAGCCTCGCTGAGACTGGGGGGACCCAGCGGAGCCGCCTGAACTAGCCCTGGGCTTTCTCTTTAAGACCTACAGACCTCGCTGCACCATTTACAGATTCTCGAGCGGAGCTCGCGGGCGCTGGCGTCGGCGCGGGCCGAGCTGGACTCGGCGCTGCGGGACCGGCGCCAGCGCGTGGTCACGCTCCTGGACGACCCACGCTGCACCTCCTGCGCCAGCGCCCTGGGCAGGGCACAGAGCCTGGAGCTGGGCGCTGACTACAACAAGGTGGGAGGGGTGGTGGCCGCCGAGGGGTCCCACTGGCAGTCCTCGGGGCTCACGGGCGCTCCTTCCCCTCCAAGGTGCCCTCGGTGGAGCAGGTTCTGAAGACCCTGGCCGGCCTGCCCCGGAGCGACTTTGCGGAGATGATTCGCCAGGTTAGAGCGGGGCAAGGGCCGGGGTCTGGCCCCCGGCAGCCCTGGGGGAGCGGCTCAGCACCTCCACTTCCCCTGCAGGGCAACGGCACCTTCAATTCCATCCCGGAGCTGGCCGTGGAGAGGATGGCTCAGCTCATCCAGGGTGAGTGGGGCGGCTGGGCCGGGCAGGGCCACTCCCTGTGGGGTGAACCCCTCGCCCGGGGGGGACGTGCGGACCGACGTCCCCCCCCATCACGGCCTCGGCTCCGCAGACCTGCGGGGCGAGCTGGCTCGCATGGCGGAGAAGGTGCAGACCATTGCCGACGGCTTCCCGGCCCCCGACTACGCGCAGCCGCTCAGCGAGGCCCTGGTGGCGGCGGAGGGCAGGAGCCGCCCGATCCTGCGGGAGGCTGAGCGCCTGGAGCAGTACCGGTGATCCTCGGGGCGCAGGGCAGGGGAGCCCCGCAGCCTGGCCTGTGGCCGCCGCGTCGGGGCCGTAACGCGGGGCTTCCCCGCAGGTGGCTGGCGGGCACGGCGCTGGGCTCCGTCGTCCTCCTCATCCTCGCCTGCAATGTGGCGGGCACGGCCCTGGGCGCACACGGGCTCTCCCGGCGGGAGGACCCAGGCGACTACGAGTGGCGAGGGGAGGCCGGCGCCAAGCTGCTCCTGGCGTAAGCATCTCCTGCGTGCGGGGGCGGAAGAGGCCGGTGCTGTCCGGTCCTGCCGAGGGCCAAAGCTGCGGGTGGGATGGTGAACAGGCCCACTGGAGGGATTTCGAAGCCTCAGCCCTCGCCCAGGGGCTTGGGAGAAGCCGCTCCTCCCCGGGAGCCGGCAGCCTCCGCGGGTGCCCCGCTGTCCGGCACACCCTGCGCCCGCGGGCTCTTCCCGGGCCGGCCGGCGAGCCCGGGCGAGGGAGGCAGCCGCAGGGCTGCCGCTGGGTGACAGGTCCCCACAAGCCCTGCCGCCCGCTCGGGGCTGGGAAGCCACCACCGGTGCCTGCTCTGCTTCCTTCCAGCGGCGCGGGGCTGGCCTTCCTCTTCTCCTGGCTCCTCATCCTCCTGGTGTTTGCCACCTTCTTGGTCGGGGGCAATGTCCAGACACTGGTCTGCAGGAACTGGGCCAGCCAAGAGATCTATGAGGTGAGCGGCTGCCCGCTCGCCCGCTGCCCTGCAGACCTGCACTTGCCCTCACCGAAGAGCCTTGTGGCTCCCCCCGCGAGCCCCGTCCGCCCGGGGGAAGAGCCCTGGTTGGGCCGGGGCACCGGGGACACATCTGCGCAAGTAGAGCGCCCCTTGAATCGCTGATCCCGGCCCCCTTTCCCTCCCGTTTGCCCCAGTTCATCGACACCCCCGGGAACCTCCCGCCATCCATGAACCTCAGCCGGCAGCTAAACCTCCGGAGAGGCTCCAACCTCAGCTCTGCCTACCGGTGGGTGCTGCAGGACCCTGGCGCATCGGGGTGCCCTGTGCCTTGTGCCCTCACCCGGGGCCGCCCACCCATCTCTCTGCCTTCCAGGGAGTGCAAGAGCGGCGCGGGGCTCTGGGAGGTGCTGCAGCTCGACCGCTCCTACGACCTGGACGAGCACCTAAGACCCCCCAGGGTGAGAGCTGCCTGCAGCCAGGGGTCCTGCGGGGGCACGAGGAGGCGCTGGCGCTGCTGGGGCTCCTGGGGGGAGCTGCCGTCCCCAGCCCCTGCGTCCTGTCCCTGCAGTACGCGGCCGACTTCCAGAAGCGCCTCGGCAACTTCACGGCGAACCTGGGTGACGTGCGGCTCCTGCGCAGCGAGGGCAGGCAGGACCTGGAGACGTTCGCCCGCAGTGGCCTGGATGAGGTGGACTACGGGCGCTTCCAGGACGAGGTGAGGGGGCTGGCCAAGCGCTGCCCTCGGGCTGCGAGTGGGGCGGCCGCCAACCCCGTCTCCCTGCAGATGAGGAACCCCGTGGTGAGGACCAGCCTCCCCGGCCTGGCCAGGAGCCTCGAGGGGCTGCAGAAGATGCAGGTGAGCCGAGGGGCAGGTGGCGGGGGCTGCCCGCGGGTCCGCAGGCGCCTCCTCACTCCGCTGCCGCCCCGCAGAGGAACGGCACGGTGGCGGGGCGCCTGGCTGCCGAGGCCCGAGCCCTGTGGCAGGTGCAAAACTCCACGGTCCAGGCGCAGGAGGCTTTGGTGGTGAGTGCGAGCTGGGCCGGTGGCCCGCAGCGCCGCTGGAGGGGCAGGGGATTCGGCAGCCGTCTCACCCTCCTGTCCCACAGGCCAAGCTGGGGGCCAGCGTCCAGTTCCTGTCGCGCCTGGCGCCGCACCTCCAGGTACTTGGGTGGGTGAGTCCCGCTCTGAGAAACGGGTGCTGCCCCGGGGGTCCCAGAAAGCCCAGCGGCAGGAGAACCAGCGATAGGGACCGTCCAGGAGCGTGGGTCTCCCTGAGGGCTCAGAGCTGCTGCTGCCCATCGGAACCCCCCAGCCTGCAGCGCTCAGGGCGGTCCAGTGCTCCCAGCAGAGCCACCCGTGGCTCGCCCGCACCCTCCCAGGGGTGTCAGTGCTCTGGGCCGGTCCCTCCACGTCTGCCCTGCAGCAGCCAGGCCCCAGGCAGAGCTTGGCTGCTGCCTGGTGCTGCCTGACATCCGCAGGCCGCCCGTCCTGCCGCCCGGTGCTCTAAGGATGCTCTGCCCTTCCCCTGCTTCCCCAGGAGCGGGTGAAGACCACACTGTCCACCACGGCCTCCGTGGAAGCCCGGCTGCCCGTGCAAGCCCAGCAGATCCTGCGGCAGGTGAGCCAGGGCTCGATTAGCCCTCAGCAGAAGGGGACAGCCAGGAGGAAGAAGTGACAGTGGGGTGATGCAGGAGGGGAAGGGGCACCTGGAGCCTCCAGCCCTCATTTCCACGCCTGACGTTAGCCCAGATGTGACCAGAGCCGGGCTGGCAGGTGCTGCCCTGCCCTCCGACGCTGCCTTGTCTCCCCCCAGGAGCTCGGCTGCTTCATGAGGAAGGAGCTGCGGCACTTGGCCCAGTACCTGAACTGGGTCGGGCAGACGGTAGGTGCCTGCCTTCGCTGCAGGGGAGCTCTGGGGGGGACCAGGAGCCCCTCAACAGCAACACACCTCAACGGTCCCAAGCCACGAGTGGGATGATGCCTCATCTCTGCTCCTTCTTGCAGCTGAGGGAGGACGTGGCTTCATGCCAGCCGCTTGCCACAGCCCTGGACAACGGGCGCGTGATCCTGTGTGACCGCATCGCCGACCCCTGGGTAAGGATCCGAACCCCTGGGGATGGAGCCCAGCCCCTGGGTAATGATCCCAGCTCCTGGAGAAGGGCCCCAGCCCCAGGAATCTCTAGGATGTAGCATCCTGCCACCAAGCAGCAGGAGTTCGGGGCAGCCCAAGCTGCCAGCAGCCCTGACAGCCCCGCGGCACCACGACCAAGCGCAAAGCGGCTCCCCAGACCTCTGTACAGCCTGGGGGCGCCTCTCCCCAGCGGCTCAGCAGGGCCCCGCACGCTGTCTCCTTGCAGAACGCTTTCTGGTTCAGCCTGGGCTGCTGCACCCTCTTCCTGGTCCCCAGCATCATCTTCGCCATCAGGCTCACCAAACATTTCCGCCCCATCCGCAACCGGCTCATGTAAGCGATGGCCCCCCCGGGCTGGGAGGGTGCAGGGAGGGGACATGCAGGCTCCTCCTCCACCTCCGGATGCTTTTCCCTCTCTGCCTGCAGCTCTACGGGCTCGGAGGAGACCTGTCCCTTCCACATCCCCCGCGTCACCGCTCTCAAGCTGTAGGAGGGGCTCTGCTGGGTGCAGTGGCACATCCCGCACCCCAGGAGCTCCTGGCAAGCCGGTGCCCGCGTGCTGCAGGACTCCCAGTTCCTCCGGCATCTCTTCCTCGGTGTCCTTTGGGGTCTGCGTGTCCTTCCTGGGCGCGGGGCACTCGCTCATCTCCATGCTCTGCGGGGTCTCAGGTCCTTCTGACGCCCCCTGCCAGGGATGCTCCAGATCACAGCTGGTGGCTCCCCGCAGCCCTCACTAAGCACCGGTGAACCCCTCGCAGACCCCACTGGGATGGGCGCCCCCCCCCCGATTTTTCTCCACAGCCAGGCCCCCCGGCAGGGGTCACATTAAAGTCCTCCCCAGCCAAACCCGCTGCCCCCGTCTTCCCATTTCTGGCAGTGTGGGGCCTCAGGACTCCTGTCTCCAGCCCTCAGAGAGCCGGTGCACACAGCCCCACTCCCAGCACGGGGCTGGGGGCTCTCAGGGCTGCTGATCAGAGCCAGAACAAGAGGAGCGTCTCAGGTGAAAAGCAGCAGGTTGGGGGCTGCAGGTCATCCTGGGTCTCCCCCACCCACCCCAAGGCAGCCCGAGCAGATCTCCCACTCCCAGGTCATGGCAGCCTGTCCGGGTCCCTCAGCACAGCCTCCCTAGCCTCCAGCACATCCACACTCCCCCAGCTCGGTGTCTAAAAGAACAGGTGATGACAACCCCCAGAGAATTAACCCCGGAACAGCCGCCAACAGGTCGCTGTGACAGCTCCGCTCCCTGCCTGGGCTGAACGCACCAGAGCTTGTGCCCCTGAGCGAGCTCCCGACCACCGCGGGGTAGCCCAGCGGACTGTGTGAACTGGCTGCAGAGAACTGGGCTTCTTGGGGAAAAGAGCAGCGGTGAGGGGAAGCTGCGTGCTGGGTCCTCACCCCGAGCAAGGTCCTGCTTTAAGCTGAACCTCCAACCCCTTCCCAAAGGAGCCCTCGCCCAGACCGACACACCTTCCCTCTGTGGGACTGCTGGTGTTGGTAAAGAAAGTCCTGAGGAGCCGAAGCAGCTGGCGCTGGGGCTGGGCTTTGGCACAAGAAGTGGGGAGCTCCCTCAGCAGAGGGGTCTTTTCTGTCCTCTCGGCTTGTCTGGGATCCGTGTTCTTGCTCCCACAAGGACTTCACTGAAATGATGCTGTTTCCACCACTTCCCTGCTCAGACCTTCCTCTCTTGAAATACAACCGCCTGCTCAGACCTTCGTCTCTTGAAATACAACCCCTGCCGCCTGTCACCACCCTCCCGACCCCGGAGCGCCTGTAACTCACACACGCGGATCAATAATTCAGAGCCTGGGAGGCGGCAGCGCCGCCGGCTCCCCCTCTGTCGGGCTGGCTCCGTGGGGAGCCGGGCGCCCGGCTCAGCCCAGGTGCGGTTCCCCCTGCAAAGCTGTTTCAAGAGCTGAATGGTTTCTCGCTATTCCCGGAAGGAGGGAGAAACACGGGAAGAGGGTCTGCAGCCCGTCCCGCGGGACTCAGCCTGTGTCTGGACGTCGGTAGCGCTCGGCTCTGCTGCTGTGGTTCCGCTTCCCTCTTTCCTGCCTCCTTTCCCCTTTCCCCCTCCGGCCATCTGCCTTTTCCATCCCCCCGAGCGCGGAGAGCTGAGAGGCGGCGCAGCTGCCGCGGGGGGCTGCTCCAGCCTTCCTTCCCAGAGCCGCTCGTTTCCAGGCTGTTGGCCCAGAGGAGCCCCGGCGAGTCACGGGGCAGCCACGACCCCCCAGCTCCCAGGTCACCTCGGTCCAGCCCGGCCGAGGAGCCGGCGCTGTCACTCCAAACCCCCGCGGGCTCTCTTCTCGCGGCCGATCTCATGGATCCGGAGCAGCACAGCCCAGACTCCCAGCCAGGCTGAGCACCGCGCGGAACCGCATCCCTGCCTGGGGCTCTGCTCCAGCTCCTTCCTCGTCAGCGGGACATTTGGGGCAGCAGAGGGGTTTCGGGCCAGAGCACAGCCAAGAAAACACCCTGCGAAGAAGATAAACCCCGTCGTCTTGTTAGCGCTGATGAGCAGTAGCTGCTCCGTGTCTGCAGGTGGGGCTTTGCCCACAGAACCACAGGACATTAGGGATTGGAAGGGACCTTTGGAAGGTCATCCAGGCCAACCCCCTGCCACAGCAGGATCCCCCAGATCCAGCCATCAGGGATTGGAAAGGACCTCGACGATCACCCAGTCCAATCCCCTGCCACAGCAGGATCCCCCAGATCCAGTCACACAGGAACAGTCCAGGCGGGTTTGAAATGTCTCCAGAGAAGGAGACTCCACAAACCCCCTGGGCAGCCCCTGCCAGGGCTCTGGCACCCTCACTGTGGCCCTGAGGCCAGTGCAAATGATTTGCCCGGTCTCCCTCCAGTTCCAGCCTGCTGCTGGCGATGCAGAGCTCATTTCCTCTGGCTTCTGCACTTGATCACTGTTCCTGGCCCAAAGTCCCACTGGGCTCGATGAGAAATGCACTGGAAAACAAGCTGGGAGCCAAGGTCACCAGAGCTGCTGGGAAAAGGGCGTGATGGAGTCGTGTGGTTCAACCAGAGGCAGCTGGAGGGGTGATGGGAGAGAGGGAAAGGGCTCTTTGCCCGTTGCTGGAGCAGAACTTCCTTGCTCCAGCTGGGGCTTGTTGGGGTTAATATTAAACCTATAAACTCTTCTCCTCTGTCCTTTCAAAGCAGCACCTGATCAAATGCTTTGTGGGATGTGTTGGGCACCCCAAGCCCTGAAAAGCCCCTGGGCTTCTTCCCTGGGAGGCAAAGCTCTCTGCACTGACTTGAGATTGCTTTTTCCACACGGGCTGAGAGCCATGGCCTTGGGAGTTGCTGTTCCCACAGCACAGTCTTGGGTCAGAAGCAGGAATCCCAGCTGGGACTGTCCGTTGTGTTGCCTTAGGAGGAGTGGGAACCCCCGAACTTCAGCCAAGGGGACCACATGCTCGTACCCCAGAGCACCCGCTGCAGAGACGGGCCACGAGGATGACCAGAGGGCTGCTCTGGGGACAGGCTGAGAGAGCCGGGGCTTGGAGAGGAGAGGGCTCTAGGGGGACCTTCTAGTGACCTTCCAACCCCTGAAAGGGGCTGCAGAAGGCTGTTCTCAAGGGCAAGGAATGACAGGACAAGGAGTCCTGTTTTGAAGCTGGAAAAGGGTGGAGTGAGGCTGGAACAAGGTCTGGAATCTGAGGGTGGAGGATCCCTGGAATGGGCTGCCCAGAGGCAGGGTAGAGGGCCCATCCCTGGAGCCATCCAAGGTCAAGCTGGCTGGAGGTCTGGGCAGCCAGGGCTGGTGTAGGGGGTTGGACTGGATGCCCTTTGGAGGTCCTTTCCACCCCTCTGATTCTATGATTCTAGGAAACACCTTTGGGAGAGGCTGCAAAGCCCAGGTGGTCATCAATTAAGCTATTTGCAAGGTCAGCTGCCTTCCAGCCCCAGCCGAGCCCAGCCATGGCGCCTGGAGGTCATCCTCTGGGGTGATCCCAAACATCTCTTATTCACCCCAGCGGAGGCAGAGCATTGAAGCCAACGATGCTGTTCCTACCTCGCTCGCATCCCCTCCGCACAGCGCAGAGGTAGCCATGGAGACGCCTACGGAGAGCACCGTGCCCATGACAACTGTGCACGAGCAGCTTTGGAGCAGCGTCCTCTCTCCCCAGGCACTTTCCTCACTCCAGATGGTGATTCTTGACTTTTTCTTGCTCCCACACAGGCGATGGCAAAGCTCCCTCCCGTCAGCAGCTCCTTTCCCAGATGAAAAGGTAGAGAAGGAAACACATGGAGCAGACTTGGCCTTTCATGCCTGAATGTTTGGTATAAAATATCTTCAGAGTGTGTGTTGGCCTGATCCTTGGCACCAGCTTCTAGCCTGATCCTTGGCACCACCTTTGTCAAGAACCTTTAGTTTGTTGCTTCAGGGGAAAGGAAAGGTTTGTGCGAAGCTCTGAGTGGTCTTGGAGTCACTGTCTCAGCTGGAAGGTGCTCCGGAGCAGATGGAAAGATGGAAAGTTTGCTGAAATGGGGTGAACTGATTCCACAGAGTAAAAGGCCCAGTGGTTAAGAACCCAATGACCACCCTTTACCCCCCGGAGATGCGTGTCCCAAGCCCAGCTCATCTTCCTTCAGTCTCATTTACACACGGGAAACAAAGGGGATGAAAGCCAAAGCCCATGGAGGGGATGAACCTGCGCGGAGCCAGCCCCGGCGGCCCCAGCAACCCTTCACACGGAGGGAGAGGGGTGAAATCGGGGAGGACACCTACCCGGGGGCTCAGCTAAGAGGATTTGCATGACCGTGTTGTGAGCCACTCGGCCTTAATCATCTCATCCTCACCAGGTGCTCGGGTCATTCTCACGTGACTAAACGAGGCGAAGATCTGGACCAGGCTGAGTCTAGGAAAGGAAAACACATGGAGAGAGAGAAACAGAGCGGTGCCTCCGCGCGTCGCTCCGTCCCCGAACTGCGCCTTCTTCCCACCTCTCTCTTGCCTTTTAATGAGAAGCAAATCGCCTGCCTTTCTGGGGTCCGGCTTCCCTTGTCTCACCTCACAGCCCCTCTTCCTGCGGGCAAAACGGGTCTCTCCCGCCCCTTGCCCCGCGCAAGAGCAGGTAGTGCCCAGGGCCGCGCTGCGGGAGCCCTCCGACACGTCGGCTGGGGCCTCCGCTCGTCCTTGCCCTGGGCAGAGCACCAGCCACCGCCCGGGGTGGGAGCGACCCCCCGAGCGGGACCCGCGGCTGGCCCGGCTGGCTGCGGAGCCGCTTCGCTCGCCCCGGGCTCCTTTCTGCGGGGGCGACCCCAGCGCGGCCGCGCTGCCCGTGTGGCGGCTCGCAGCGCCGCTCGGACCTCGAACAGGCTTCCGAGGGGGCCGCGAGGCAACAACAGACGGTGGAGAGGCAGAGGAAGGCTGCTGGTGACTCACGGGTGCCCAGGCTTCCCCTGCGAGGGCGCCCGCTGCTGCGCTGGCACCGCTCCGGGCAGCTCAGGCGGAGCCGGGGCGCCGGCGGAGCGCCTGTTCCTGCCGCTTCAGCGGGGACGGGGTGCGTGAAGAGCCCGAACGCCAGCCTGCGCCGGACGCCCAGGACCGGAGCGTCCACCGCGCAGCGGGGCAGAAGGAGCCCTCTCTGCCCGGGGTCACGGCTCGTCCCCGGCACACAACAGGGGATTGTTCGGACCAGTGGCAGCAGCCCGGAGTGTCCCGAAGCGGCTGTTCCCGAGGCTCCGGGACTGGCTATTTTTAAACCGGGCGCTGGGCTGAGCCCTCAGCTGGCAGCAAATCTCTTCCTCGAACAGGCGCGGCTGCACCGCTTCCCAGAAACTGGTCCTGCGGGCGGCAGGGACCTCTCGGCTCGCAATCCCTCCCAGCTCTTCTGCTGCCGCCGTGCCAGAGCCTTCCCGGAGGAAGTCGTCGTCTTCTTTGACCTTTGGAAAGTTGTTTTCCCTCTTTAATTAATTAAAGTAATTCGTTCTTCTTTACTTGACTTTTCCTACTCTTCTCTGTTTTACATTTTCTGGTTTAGTCTTCATCTCATCTGTTCAGTCTCAGCTATTCGATTCTTCTCTGGTTTAGTCTCCTCCATCTCATCTGTTCAGTCTCAGCTATAAGATTCTTCTCTGGTTTAGTCTCCTCCATCTCATCTGTTCACTCTCAGCTATAAGATTCTTCTGTTTTATTGCATTATAATTTTTAATATGTTTTATCATTTTAATTCAAATTCACTTTGATGTTAACTTTAATAAATAGATTATGAAGTCACAGAATAATGAAATAAATTATTCATGAAATAATGACATAAAGTGGAAATTAAATGTAAGCTTCATTTTCATTTCTCTGACTCCATTTCATTGTGAATAAAAGGTGTCGCTTGGTCTGCTAACACAACCGCTGACACCTCCAGCCCCAGGAGGGGTCCCAGACACGGCCCTGGGCACCGTGTCCCGTGTGGATGATCTGGAGCATCAGTGGGAGGGCACCAGCCCTGCGGGTGGCCGGGAGCTTAGACCTGAGCAGAGGTTATGACCCTGCTAATCAGATTCCAGCAGCTGGAGGAGCATTTACAACATTCTACAGACCAAACGGGGAGAGGAGGGTGTGAGTGGCCACCAGTGTTTTAGATTTTGGTTGCCACTTCCTCCACGAGGGAAATCTGTGTGGAACAACTGGCTCATCCGTCTCCTTGAGGCTCTGGTCTGGCCCTGAGGAAAGGATTTGCCTTGTTTTTTGCTTTCTCTCCCCAGACCCACCTCTGAACGGTCCCTCGGTGAAGCTGCCCACCAGCAGGATCCTGTTGCCCGTGAGTCACAAGTGCCCGGAGATCCCCCTGCAGAAGGACACCCCTGGCAAGAAACCCGGGGGTGAGGACAAGCTGCTGCCCAGCTCCGTGGCACCAATGACTAGCAGCCCCGCACCAGCTTGTTTTTCCCGTCCCAGCTTTCACCCGGCCAAAAAGCAGCCCCGTCCTGGAAGCACCGTGAGGAATGTGCGGGCCACGGGCTCACCCCTCCGTGGTGGTTCCTCCCCTGGCCGGTGGCCCGCGTGCCCTTGCACGCCTCCAGGATTAGGGGCTCGCTGGGACGCCTCCTGCGTCACCGCGGGTTGCGTAACGGGAGGTTGCCGCAGTTAAAGCCCTGGCCCTTGGCTCTGCCTCGCGGCAGCACAGACCTGAGCATGGCTCTGCTGGCTCCTGAGCCCACTTGTTCGTTCTTCTTTCCATGGGGAGACGAGCAGCTGTGGGAAGGACAAGGGAGAAGTCGCCCATGAGCCACGTAACCCTGCGGGTCAGCCCAGAGGGTGGGGAGGGACCTCCTCAGGGTACCCAGTCCAACCCCCTGGCACCAAGCAGGGCCAGCACTCACCAGCCCAGGTTGCCCAGAGCCCCCAGCCAGCCTGACCTTGAGTGGCTCCAGGGATGGGCCCCCCACCCTTCTCTGGGCAGGCTGGCTGACAACAGGGAACCGGGAGGGGCAGCTGATCCACCGTCGGACTGCGCTGCCAGACAACAGCATCTGGACTGGCTGGAGAGCTGGGCGAAGGGCGACATCGTGGAGTTCACTGAGGGCAAACGAAGAGTCCTGCGTCTGGGAGGAGTGAGAGCAGGCCCTGGGACAGGGCAGGGGCCGTCCGGCTGCTCTGTGGAGAAGGACCTTGGAGTCCCAGCCGGTTCTGCACGGAACAGCTCTGGGCCCTTGTGGCCAAGAGGGCCAACGGTGTCCTGGGGGCATCAAGAAAAGGGTGTCCCGCAGGTGCAGGGCCTCCGCCCCTGCCTCCAAACCCCTCCCAATGACCCTAAACCCCCAGCGTATCCCACAGACTACTTCAGTGCCTGCCCTTGCCTTTGCGAGCTGCAGCTGAACGTCCACGGTCCAGAGCTGTGTGAATAAACGGTTTTGCATGAATTAAACAGCCCCCCCAAAAATCAATGAGAAGCGTGAAGCAGGATCAGATGAAGCCAGGTCCTTCCCCAGCTCATCACTAAACCAAAGTGTTTTCCATTTGCTGCGAGCAAACCCCCATCCCATGAATGGCCCCTGAGCTGGCGCAATCCCCCGCTGCACTTAGCGGCCCCATTACTGCCTCCATCCCATCACTGTCTGAGCTGTGGCTGAGGAAGGGCCAAACCTCCGGGTCGATGCAGCTCTTGGCTCGCTGCCGGGGGAAGCTTTACCACCTCGAGATGCTAAAGCAACGGTGTGGTGGATGGCTCCATCAGGTATCACAGCGGGCACGCTGGTTTGGGTGGCTGCTGGCCCTGCTGACTTCCACGACAAATTAAAGATCAATTAACAGTCACGGGGCTGTTCCTGCTCCATCGCAGCTGGGGCCTGGCTGCCAGATTTACCCAGGCAAGGCCAGAACATCCCCTGAAGCGCATGGCCATGGAAAACCACTGATCTCCAGAGCCACAGGCTCACAGAACAGTAACAATTGGAAGGTACCCCGAAAGATCACCCAGCCCAATCCCCCTGGCACAGCAGGATCCCCTAGATGCAGTTGCTAGGGATTGGAAGGGACCCTGGCAGATCATCCAGTCAAACCCTCCCGCCACAGCAGGGTCCCCCGGGTCCAGTCACGCAGGAAGATGCGCCAGACGAATTCACCCCAACCATCCCACTCCTGGTGCTCCGTTTCTCTCTGTTCACGGCTCCGGAGAGGGTGCAAGCCACAAGCAGGGGAGCCATCAGCGTGCCTGTGTGGCGGAGGAGGGAGCCCCAGCAGGCTCGCTGACCTTAATCCCAGCCCTGTTACCTAATTTCCTCCTCTAGGAGCTACCGTGCGGGCGTCCCCGGTGAAGCCGAAGCTCGGGCACAACCCGCTGCCCCGCCAGACACACGCCAGCGCATTCTGATGATTCTTTAAAAGCCATAACCCAGCCAGATGGATAAACAAGGGTAGGGAGCACCCGGGGGCGGCGAGAGGGAAATCCTCCTTGTGGCCAGATGTGCTCTGTGGTCCAGGGCCGGGATGGCTCTGCCCGGCAGCAAAACGTAGGAGATTTCCGGCTCTGCCGCCCGGCCACAGCGAAACCGATCTCAATTCAATTCCTTTCAAGCTTCAGCTGCAGCCCCCAGCCTCCCCACAAGCATCCGGGCTGCCCCCTCCAGCACGGCTCGCCCCAGCCCTGGAGGGAGGGGACAACTCCCTGTCACTGGTCCTCAGCCACACAACCCCCTGTCCTCGGCAAAGGGCACCGCGGGCACCCCGGGCACCCCAGGCCCTTTTCAACTGCCTCCTGCGGCATCTCCCCCGTCAGCTGTCGGGGTCCCCAACGTAAAGGGCAACCGCTCTGCGCAGAGCGAGCGCTGCCCCTCTCAGGGGAGCCCGTCCGGGCAGACTCGTCCCTTTCCCTGCGGCTCGGGGTCGGGCTCGTTCCCTCTCCCGCACCGCGCAGAGCATCTCTCTCGCGGGGTGACGGCTTTGGAGCCGCAGCCGCTAAACGCGTCGCTCCCGAGCCCCAGGTGCCGAAGCAGCCCCGAAGCCCGGCGCTCCCACCAACGTTTCGGTGGTCACCAAACCGCGGAGAGCTGCCGTCCTGCGGCCAGCCGGCGGGAGAGGACGAAGGGGCCAACCCTGGGCTGCGGGCTGCGGTGTCGCCGTGGCCCAGGGAAGGGGGCGGCTGCTGGCCGCGCTGTGCGCGGCTGGGCTGGGCTGCGCGGAGCCAGCTCCTCCCTCGTGCTATTTATTCCTCCTTGGAGCTGCGCGGCCAAGGCTGAATCACCCGCAGCCGAGCGAGCGACTGCGTCCCAGCTGGTGAGTGTTGGGGAAAATGGGGCGCGGGGCGGGAGGGACAAACCCGAAGGAGAGGGGGCTTCGGCGCACGGCAGCAGCACAGGGGACGGGGTCTGCTCCTCAGCCCGCCCTCGCTGCCTCCAAACAGACCTTTCCAGCTCGACCCGAGCTCTGCTTCGCGCTGCCGCTTGTTTACTCGGGGCTGAGTCAAAGCTGACGCTGGTGGGAAATTTCTTCCCACCCACCCCAGAGCTTCCAGGAGGGTTTCGTTCTTCCTCTCGGCTCCCAGAAATGCCCCCCGTTGTTTAGGGCATTTGACAAGTGAAAGAAGGGTAGCGGGGGAGGAGGAGGAGGATGGCCGAAAACGAGGGGCAGCGTCTTCCGAAAGCAGACGGCCGGCTCGCAGCTGCCCTCCCCCAGAGCCCAGCCCTGATGTTTTTCATCCCCCCACCATGAGCCGGGACCTCCCCAGCATCTCCAGGGGAGCCGGACACCCCCGTTCTCGAGCATCTGCCCACCCTCCTCAGCGCATCGCTCTTCCGCCCTCTCCTCCCTTCCCTCCCTCCCCGGGCTCGTTACCACGGTTATTTCCGCAGCTGTTTTGGCACCGGGGGGTTGGTTTTCTCCTGCACACGCAAAACCACCTTCTCGCAGCCTCCATTTTCCACTTGGCCCTCGGCCCCGACGGAGCAGCTCTGGGTTTCCTCCTCTGCTCCGGCGCAACCGCAGCGACAACCCGCTCCCGCACAAGTCCTTCGATTGTTCGTCGCCTCCGATCCCCCGCAGAGGAGGAAAACGGGTCGGAAGGCTCGAAAGAGACGAGGAAAAGCCCCTCTAAGGCCCTTCGCCATCATCGCTTCGCGACGGCACCACGGCCGCGCCAGGGGGGTCGCTTCCCCGCGGGGAGAGCGCAGCTCCGAGGCGGAGGACGCAGCTCCCGGGTCCCCACCACGCAGCGGGGGCTGGGGCGCTGAGTGGGTTGCTCTGGGTGCCACTGGGCCCCCAAGGCTCTCGGCAGCTGGCAGCGCCTTTGTGCCGTGTGTCAGAGCTCCGCAGCGAGGAGGCGATGCGGGAGCAGGCCGGCGCTGCCGGGCTGACACAACCCTCGGGAGGCTGCTGCGACCTGGCGTCATCGTCCCCCCGCCCTTGCTGCTCATTTCACAAGGAACCAGTTCTTGCTTCTGTGGATGAGTGACTAGGAACTCAGTCAGAGATCGCCGACGCGGGGCTTCTCCCCTACAGCCCCTCCTTGTTCTCCTGCTTTCGTTGGCCCGCTCGGGATTTCTGTCTCGGGTGGGCACTCAAATAGTGTCTCTCCGCTGTTTTTAACCCCCTGATGTCATCCTCGCTCACTCCCAGCGAGTGGGTGCTGCGGGCTGGGGAGGCTCAGGACCCGGCTGCCCGCACCCCACTGCTTGCCCGAGGGACAGGCTTGTGCACCCCCTGCTCTTAGCGAGGGCTTTGGAGAACGACCGTCCCTTCCCTGGAGACATTTCAAACCTGCCCGAAACGTTCCTGTGCGACTGGATCTAGGGGTTCCCACTCTGCCAGGGGGATTGTCCTGGATGGTCTTTTGGGGTCCCTTCCGATCCCCCTTGTTCTGGGATTCCGTGACCCCGGCCAACGCGCCAGACCCTCCCTTCAGACTGCCCCGGACGCAGAACCCCAGAACGGGAGGACCGGGTTAGGTTTCTGCGGGGGGTAGGAGGGAGCGAGCATCACCAGCTGACCCGGAGGAGAAGTTGATCGGCCCTGTATGGGCCACAAACCGGGGCGAACGAGCACCGGAGGAATCTCGGGCTTAAACAGGGGCTGGCTTGCGCTGCCTCGTTGCGCTGTGAAGGGCAGCACCTCGGGAGACAGCGGCTGGCGAACATCCCCGCCGCGGGGCCAGACGCGGACCCGAGGGCACAGCGGGATCACCCGAAGGTGCAGCGAAGTGCCCGGCCTCCCTTTGCTTCGCTCTCCCTCCCCAGCACGGGGGGGGATTTGGGGGGTCGCTCAGCCTCGGGCAGGACGGGCGAAGCCTTTTTGCTGTCGCTGGACTCCTGCGTGAAACCCCGGGAAGAGAGTAGCTCGCAGCCCCCCGGCGCTGCAGGAAGGGGTCTGGCAGCTCGGGAGGGCTTTGCAACAGCCTTTCCCGAAGGACTTGCAGAGCTGGAGCGGGGGTTGCGTGGGCTGGGTCACTCCCGGGGAGAGAAAGGGCTCGTTAGAGCAGGACGTGGCCCTGGCTAACGTGGGAGACGCCTGGCAAGTCCCTGAGGTGCCAGCAGGCGGAGAGTCGCGGTCGCGTTGAACTGGACAAACGCTGCCCTTCCGCTGTGGCACAGGGACGGGAACTGGGGGGAAAAGCTGAATCTCAGTCTTTGGGGGGAAAAACCCCCCAGAGCAGCCTGGGGCCAGGCTGGGCACTGCCCGGCTTCAGCCCAAAGAGCTCTGAGGCTGGTCTGAGCCTGTCCATGGCCGTCAGCACTTGCACAGCAGAGATGCCACCCGCATCATGTGGGTGGGTGGAAGAGGCTTGACCAGTAGGTTTTCATCTCCCAGCAGAAGCCTTTCTCCCCCAGATCTTTCCTTCTGTGGGTTCAAGTTGCTGTCGCTAGCAGAGGACCCCCAGAGGGGGGTGGGCATGTGTTCAAGGTCACAGACTGGTTGGGGCTGGGCTTGGGAGGGACCTCCTGCACGTAAGAACAGGGACCAAGACCGGTGTTGAAATGTCTCTCTGAAAAGGAGGGGGTTCGGGGCAGATACGCGAGGCGGCAGCCACAGCTGGCTGGTCTGCAGCTGGATTGCAGGGCACGATGTGGTCTCTGTCGCCGTGATGCCCGCGGGCACAGGGGCTGTGGGGTCTCTGCCTTCCTGCCCCTTAACATTGCCTGTCCTTGTGTCCTGCAGCCATGGCCAGGCTCCTTGCCACCTGCTGCCTGGTGGCCCTGCTCCTCGTCGCCTGGACTGACGTTGCCTTCTCCAAGAAGGGCAAAGGCAAACCCAGCGGAGGCAGCTGGGGCACAGGGAGCCACCGGCAGCCCAGCTACCCCCGGCAGCCCGGCTACCCCCACAACCCCGGCTACCCCCACAACCCTGGCTGGGGACAGGGCTACAACCCATCCAGTGGAGGCAGCTACTACAACCAGAAGCCGTGGAAGCCCCCCAAGTCCAAGACCAACTTCAAGCACGTGGCTGGGGCGGCGGCAGCAGGAGCCGTGGTGGGCGGCCTGGGCGGCTACGCCATGGGCCGCGTGATGTCGGGGATGCACTACCACTTCGACAGCCCCGACGAGTACCGCTGGTGGAGCCAAAACTCGGCGCGGTACCCTAACCAGGTGTACTACCGGGATTACAGCAGCCCCGTCTCACAGGACGTCTTCGTCGCCGACTGCTTCAACATCACGGTGACGGAGCACAACATCGGCCCTGCCGCCAAGAAGAACGTCTCGGAGGGCGGCGCGGCGCTCAACCAGACGGAGAGCGAGCTGGAGACCAAGGTGGTGACGAAGGTGATCCGGGAGATGTGCATCCAGCAGTACCGCGAGTACCGCCTGGCCTCGGGCATCCGGCTGCACCTCGCCGACGCCTCCCTCGCCGCCGCCCTGCTCCTCGCCCTCTTTGCCCTGCACTGATGCGCCCTGGCTCTCGCGGCTGCAGGGGACCCCGATGCCCTCTCCCGTCTTCGGCGCAGAGCCCTCGGCCATGCAGGCTCCGACGCTCCCCACCGCCTCCCTGGAGGCTCTGGCCAAGGCACCCAGATGGAAACTCCCCTCCCCACCCCAAGCGTGACCCCAGTGCGGCAGGACAGCGACGGAGCTGGGCGCCCTGGCACAAGTGGCCTTCCCCAGCCTCTCCTCAGGGCCACAGGCGGAGCGCTGCCCCGGCTCCTTGGCATCTCCGTAGGAGTGTTTCCAGAGGTCCTCTCCGCTAACAAGCCGGGGGCCCCCTAATGCCCGCAGTCCTGCTGCCACCAAACCCCCTTTCCCTGGCCGCTGACCTCAGCACCCACACGCCCCACGGAGGTTTGGGTGCCTCAGAGATGGGGTTTCCAAGCAACAAGCTGCCAGGTGGCAATTTTAACCCTTTAATCCTTCAGGCCACCCTTCCCATGTACATACAGGCTTCCTCACGTGGCACAGCCCCCCTGCAGCAGCCGCCACACAAAGGGGCTCCTGTCCCCTTCCCCACACGAAGGCTGAAGCCCTGGGTAGGTTGGGGTTGACCCTCTGGTACCACTTTGCTTTCGGTCGAGCCTCGTGGTCTCTCTTTCCTCGCCTGCCAGAGGAAAGAAAGCGCTGCCGAACGCCCCCCGAATTTGTGTGGCACAGCCTGAGGAGCAGTGCTGTTGGATGCTCGCGCTTCGGCACCCTGACCCAGAGGACGCAGCGACGAGGCTGTTGGGGGCCAACCAGGGCGCAAGAGACTCGGACTGGATGGCTCCAGCAAAGAGCCGCCAGGGAAGCTGGGCCAGAGGGGCGGGAGATGCTTCGTGAGACCAAGCCCCAACCAACAACCCACCTGCTGCCGTTCGCGTGTGGAAGCGGCAGGCGAAACTCGCACTTCTCGTGTTTAGGTCGACGCTGGGTCCTGCACCCCCTGCACGGCGGCACTTGCCAGGCATCTCCTGTCCCAGTCAACCCCTCGTGCAGCCAGCGCCATCTTTGCAAGGCACCGGACGCAGCCGGCCTGGCCGCGGGTCTGTGTGCAGAGGGGTCGGCAAGACGGCGCCTGGAGAGAGCGGGACGCCTGGCGGGCTCCTCGCCACCCCGGCGGTGCTCGCGCAGAGCTTGCCCTTCCCGTCCCTTTCGGAGTGTTCGACCCCCGGTACAAATCAAAACGGGTGGAGCCGCGGCCCCGTCCGGCTCCTTCGTGCCAGCGGCTCGCGCCCGGCCCCGCATGCAGAAGCCGCATTTCTCCTCCTCCCAGCCTGCGGGTCCCTTTGCTCCCTTTCCGGCGCTAGTTCTGGCCCCAAACGTCCCCGCTCCAGTTTAACCTTTTCTCCTGCCCTGCTCCCACTAACAGCGTCACCTCCGTCCGCTGTGGCAGTTCCGAACGGAGCCGCCGCACTGGCTGGGGCCAAGGGTTTCTCCTCCCCGCTGGAAGTCAGCACCTGGCTCACACCTTGTACTTGCTCCAGTCATTTGCTGCCTAATAAACGACTTCTCCCATCTGCTGTTCCACTGGCCTTAAGCCCAACCAACTTGCCGTGAAGCCCCAAGCTCCACGGGATATTGCCAGAGCTCTGAGTCGTCCCAAAGCCAACAGGGCCCTCAAACCAGCAGCACCCCAAAGCCAGCAGCACCAGTCAGTGACCCAGCCTACATGGAGGGCTAATGGCCATTAAAGAGGTGGAAGAGTTAAGACTGTTCAGCTGGATGGTGCTTGAATTTGAATCATGGAATCATCCTGGCTGGAAAGGACTGCCAGGACCATCCAGCCCAGTCCTCAGCCCAACAGCTCCCTAACCCCCAGACCAGGGCCTCAAGCGCTCCAGCTATTTGGTTATTAAACCCCTCCAGGGATGGGGACTCCAGCACCTCCCTGGGCAGCCTGTTCCAGGGACCAGCCACTCTCTCAGCAAAGAACCTCTTCCCAAGATCCAACCTAACCCTCCCCTGATGCAACTGGAGGCCGTTTCGCCTCCTCCTGTCATTAGGGATTTGGGAGAAGAGCCCAGCAGCAGCCTGGCTACAGCCTCCTTTGAGGGAGCTGGAGAGAGCAAGAAGGTCTCCTCTCAGCCTCCTCTTCTCTGGACTCAAATACCCCAGCTCCCTCAGCTGCTCTCCACAGGGCCTGTTCCCCAGCCCCTCTTCCCCAGCCTCGCTGCCCTTGTCTGGCCCCGCTCCAGCCCCTCAATGTCCTTCTGATCCTGTGGTGCCCAAAACAGGACCCAGCACTCCAGGGGCAGTCACACAAGACCAAGCCTGAGGCCCATTTGATCTCAGCCTCTGCAGGATGAGGCTCAGATGAGAGTTTGATCTCCATGAGGTGGTCCAGGGAAACCTCAGACGCGACCCTTTTGTGTCATCCTGGCAGTAAGATCGAGGAACGAGCCCAGCTCAGCACTAACCAGATGCTTTCTGCTGCCTGCCAGCAGCTTGCTCACGCTGAGAACCCGAAAAGGTCCACAGCAGGGATTTGGAGCTCCCGCAGGTGCTTGGAAGAGTAAAATAAGGGGGTTCTTGCTTGACGTGGGTTGCTGGGCATCACCGTCCCCACGCTGGCTCTGACCGCACGGGGAGGGGTGTGGGAAAGCAGGGGGCCGGCGGCGCTTGGTGCAGGGAACCAGCCGCGTTTCACGTCCTCTGCGCAACAGCCACCCGGAAAACGGTGATGAGAGCGGGATCTGGGGAGCAGGAAGCTCCCCTGAAGTTGCTGGGGCTGTCCGGGGGATCCCACCTGTGACCACGACTCATTCTGCCCCAGCTCGGCATCCAGCTGCATCCCAAAGCCTTCCCGGGATGTTTTACTTCGCCCCAAACACTCCCACCTGAGCAGCTCAGCCTCGTCCCTGGGTCGTTTAAAGGGGGGAAATAAATCCCAGTCCCTGCGGTTTTTGGTCGGGAAAAACTGCTCCGCCGGCGCCTGAGCTACAAGGGGGGAGCTTGTGCAGGGGGCCACGGGAGGTTCACACATCCCTTCTGACTGATGGAGGTCATCAACACCCTTTCCCCCCGATTACCCTCTCAGGGCAAAAGGAGGGCGATCGCAAACCCAGAGGCAGAAGAGGCAGCGATGAGGAGTCACGGTCCTGCAGGGGTGGGCTGGAAGGGTCTGTCCCCCAAACCAGACCTCGCTCGGCTGGGGGCAGCCCAGCGGCAGCAGGAAAAGCTCCGAGGAGGTAAAAAGCCTCCAGCGAAGAGGAGAAAAGAAAACCCCGACAAAGGAAGGAAGAGAAACTCACAAAAGAAGGAAGAAGGAGCCACAATGATGTTGAAAAACCCCAAAAGCAGGAACTGGGTGGGGAGGGGGGTCTTGTTTTGTGAGGCTGTTGCCGGGGAGGAGCCGGCAGCACCTGCGACCCCGGGGAGGGGTCGGAGTCCGCAGGCACCAAGCGCTGCCTCTGAGCTTCAGACCTCCCCGGCACCGGACCCCGGCGCCGGGAAGCTGCTCCGGCGGCCCGGAGAGGGGGCAACAGCCACTCCAAAGCCCCATGTCCCTGCCTCCGCATCCCGCACCCCATCCCTGTCAGCAGCCGGGGAGCGGGAGCTGGGGCGCGTTAGCTGGAGCCACTCACCCGCTGCCGTGGGCTGGGGGGAACGTGGAGCTGTCCCGGCTCCAGGAGCATCCGGGAAGGACGCGGGCGGATTCTTCGTGTCCTTCAAGGGCTGCTGGATCGCACAGCCTCTCGGCCCCGAGTTCTCTCCACAAGTTAATCGCTCCGTGCTAATCAGCTAAGGGCTCCCAGTCGCGAAGCCTTGCTGGGGGGGCGCGGCCGGAGGGTTGGAAGGAGGCGGGAGGGTTCACAGAGGGCTGGAGGGTTCGCAGGGGGCTGGAGGAGAACTAGGTGCATCTGGAGGCTACAAAGGCAAAGCAGGACCCGACCCTTGCCCAGAGCTGGTTTTACCCCTGTGCTGGATCCGGTCCCGGGGATCGGAGCAGCCACTTCACCGAGCCAAGAGCTCCATCTCCCGTCTGTGCCACCCAGCCCGGGAGCAGCCCCGCCGTCGCTAGGCTGGGTCTCCCAGAGGACCCCTGTGATGGGGCTGGATGTTGAAGCAGGTCTGGCTGCAGCTGATGCGCAAGAAGAAACTCCGTGTGAGCTGTGCCGGGAGTTCCGATCGGGTTGACTCTTTGTTTTAAGTGGGAACATTAAAATAACCAAGAAGTATCTCCCGGCGTGTTACAGGAAACGTGCGGTCGCTCGCCCCAAGAGCTGCCCTGAGCTGGGGAAGGGACATCGGCCCCAGGGGCACCCCCTGTCCGCTTGCTGCAGCGCCCCTTGCAGATGTGGGTCCTCCTTGGGGTGCAGCTGGCGCTGGGTTCAAACACACGAGGGGGTCTCAAGGCCAAACTTTATTGCAAGGTAGAGAGGTCTGTTTTCAAGCCCAGCGTCGCCCGTCCCGCCCTCTCGTCCAGTCCCAGGGCTCCTCCTGAGGAGAAAGGGGAGACTTTTGCTCAAGCTGCGTGGCAGGGAACCAGAGCCGGGGCTGAGGCTGGCCTCGCCGAACATCCCCACAGCCTCGCAGAGGTGGGTTTGCTCTGGCAGCTGGGGGTTTGCAGGCTCTGGCTGCTTCCTGGGTGACCCCACGAGCACTGGGGTGGCTGCCCGGCTCTGGCTGCTGGCACGGGGTCCCGTTGTGCCGGCAGGGGGAACGGGGGCGGTGTTGGATCATCTCTTCCACCTCACCGAGCCGCATCTAATGTCCCACAGCGTCAGTCACCGAGAAATCCCAGCGGGCTCAGCCAGCCGGGGGCCACCTGGGGTCCCCTCCCCGTGCTCAGCGTTGCAGCCTGTGGCTGACGAAGCAGACGGCGGGTGCCAGCAGCAAAGCAGGGCCAAGGCCACCGCGCCGGACCCCCGCGGCTCGGCTGGGGGGTCCCCTCTTTGCACCCATATCTGGCCAACTCGGGGCATGGAAGCCGCCCGCCGGCGGGGGCTGTCGGGGTGCCGGGAGGCCGTGACCCAGGCGGGAGGGCCGCGGGCGCCCCAAAATCCCCATGCCGTAGCCTGCGGCAGCGCCGGCCGCGACAGCCCCCGCCACCTTGGAGCCACGGCCAGGGCTGCCGCCGCCGCGGGAGATGGCCCGGAAGCCCCCGCGCAGGCCCCCGCCTCCTCCGCCGACACCCCCTCGGCCGCCCGTTCTCCCTCCTGCTCCGCGGCGGCCGCCGGCGACGTCGCTGAAGAGGGCGAGGAGCAGCATCAGCACCCAGCACCAGCCGTCGAGGGGCCTCATCCTGCCTGACCTGGGAACGGGCACAGGGAGGGGCGCTGAGCGCAGGGAGCCCCCTCTGCCCACCGCAGGGCTTGGCCGCGGCTCAGGTCACCCTGCGGCTGGAGCTACAAGCGAGCGATCGGTTCCTGCATACAGCGCCCCTCGAATATCGATAATGTCTGTACCATTCGTATTCGTGCATCAGAGGGTGGGGAGGGACCTCCTCAGGGCACCCAGTCCAACCCCCCGGCACCAAGCAGGGCCAGCACTCACCAGCCCAGGCTGCCCAGAGCCCCCAGCCAGCCTGACCTTGAGTGGCTCCAGGGATGGGCCCTCCACCCCTCTCTGGGCACCCTGATCCAGGGACACCCCCCACCCTCAGATTCCAGACCTTGTTCCCCCTGTGCAGCCTCCCCCTGCCCTTTTCCAGCTCCAGCCAGGACCCCTGTTTCCCTAGCTCCCCGCCCCGTTGGCGACTTCTTCCCCAGCCGCCCGGTCCTGCCCCCGAGCTCCGGAGCCAGGCTGTGCCTGCATCCCCCCGCTGCAAAGCGCCGGAGCATCAGGCTGCGGCCCCTGCCCCGTCCCCACCCCGCAAGCCCCCGGCAGCGGCTGAGCAAACAGGCTCATTGTGGTGAAGCTGCTGAGCCATCGCGGCCCCGAATCATCCCAAACGCCCAGGAGCCGCGTCGGCAAAAGCCTTTTGACAGAGCAGAGCCCGCCCTGGCCGCAGCATCCCTGCATCAGCGCTTCTCTCCCGTGGCCCCCGCTGGAAGGTGCCAGGCCTGGCCCCCCCTTCACCACCCAGCACTTTAGAAGAACGAAAGACGCCCCCCAAAACAGTGCTCCGTGAGCTGAAGTGGCCACGTTTCACTGCCCAGCTCCTCCACCCAACGGGGTTTGGACGAAGAACAGCCTGGAGAAGCAGGCGGCCCCTTCCAGCTGTTGGCAGCTGCATCCCCGCTGCTGTAAGCAGTGCGCAAATGAAGCGATGAGGAGCCTTTTTCTGCCTGGTTTCCCCCCACACACACATTTCAGTTCCCCAACAGCCCCCAGGCTTATGGATCGCAACCGGGGGAGGTCCCTGGTGCCGGGGGAGTCTCCGGGTGCCGGTGGCAGGGTGCGGTGCCTCCCTGGGCTGCTCAAGCCATCGCACCCTCCAGCCCAGGCAGGTGCGAGACCCTCCGCTTCTCCCCTTGCACCGTTCCCAGTCCCTTCTCTGTCTACCCCTCAGCTCTGCCCCACACGTTGCCCTTACCCCTGCGCCTGCTGCCGCGATGCCTTTCCCAGTCGGTGCCCGCCGGGCTCCCCTCGCCCCGGGCTTCTCCCGGCGGATAAAGCTTTGCTGAGCAGAAGCCAACGTCACTCGGATCCCCCTCCTGCACGGGGAGGGATGAACGGGCTCCAATGGGCTGGAGAACTCCAGCGGTGGGTGATGGATGGTAACGGGCTGATGGCTTCGGGAGAAGGGGACAACACCAGCGGCGCCGGGAGCTCAGCCTCCAGGAGGCAAAACTTCCCCAACGGGGCTGTAAAAACTGCGGGCGTGGAGCCCGGCTCGACCCTGCAGGGGCTGCTCCTGGGGGCACAACCTCCCCCAGCCCCGACCGCCTCAGGTGTAAAAGCTCCGCGGGCGTGGAGCCCGGCTCGACCCTGCAGGGGCTGCTCCTGGGGGCACAACCTCCCCCAGCCCCGACCGCCTCAGGTGTAAAAGCTCCGCGGGCGTGGAGCCCGGCTCGACCCTGCAGGGGCAGCTCCGGGAGCTGAGCTCCCCTTGCCGCGAGGGAAGTAGCCAGAGCCCAGCGGCGGCGACGGATGGGGACAAATCACCTCTAAGGGCTGGACAGACCCTGCAACCACCCCAGATCCTCCGGGAACTCAGCTGTGGGTCTCTGAACCCGCAGGGCGGGAGGATTTCTCCCGCGGAAACAGCTCCGCTGCGGCTCAGGCTGGTTTTGCTCGTCTCCCTCGTTGCTCCCAGCCCACGGGGACCCCGTTTCAGCAGCAGCTCTCTGCACCGAGCGCTTTCTCCCAACAAACCAGGCTCTGGGGTGGCGGGGTTCGCTGCTACGTGGTTTATTTCCTCGTTAGTCGACGAAGCGGCGCCGCAGTCGCCCCGCAAGCACATGGGCGGCTCTTTCTCGCGCAGTCAGAGGTGGAGAAGGTACCATTGGAACGAGAGGAGACAAGTACAAAGGGACTTCTTGCAAAAAACTCGAGGGAGGGGGTCAGAGGTTCAGTTCACGTCGAGGTATAGAATTGCTATTGCTGGTGTGGCCAGGGGAAGGAGGGCTGCTCTCGCCAGGGTGACGGTGACGGAGCCGCTCCCGGCCAGGGGGCTTCGCTGGGACGATGCGCGGGCACCGCCGCAAATCCCACCGGCTCGTTCAAAGCCTCCCCCTCCTCATCCCCGCGAGAGAAGCTCAGCGGCTCTCACGAGCGTTACTTGGCGAGCGATGGCGGCCAGAGGGCTCTGACATCGCGGGGGGTTTGTACAAAACTCCCTACAATTAGTGCAAATTAGACCTGGGGGAGGGAAGGGGGGAGGAGGGGGGTTCCGCGGCCAGAGGCCGGGGAAGGGAACCGGCGCTGTAAATGCGACCGCGGCTCTGCTTTTGGCAGACGAATGACCAAACGTCGCCCCTTTCACCCGCGGGTTATTGCCGCAGAAACGCGCTCGGGGGCCGCTGGCGGCCGGTTCCTCGCAGGGAGGGGGTTTGTGCTCTCCTGCGCCGAGCGCCTCGGGCTTGAGCCCTCGCCCGGCCCCCTCGGCGGCTTCACCCTGCTCGAGGATCTCCCCTTTTCCTTTCATTCCTCTGCTAGTTACGGGGGTCGGAGCCGTCCTGGGAAGACCCCCGTCTGCAGAGGAGTCATCCCCGGAGGACGACCCCCCGAGGAGGCTGCGCAGAGGAAGGTGGGGGAGGACGGGTCGGACCGGAGCCGCAGCGGAGTCAGCAGAGGCTGGGAGGTCTCCAGGAGCGACGGGGGTGTTGGGATGCAGGGCAGCACGTCGGCGCTCTGCGGGATGCGACCCGGAGCCGGGGCACCCGTGAAGCCGCTCACATCGCCGTCGGACCCTCGGAAATCTCCTCCAGCCTTTGCTCGATCATCAGCCGGAGGATGGAGTATCTGGGGAGGGGAGGGACAAGGAGAAGAGGGGTTTCGCAGGACAGAGCCGGGCTTTTAGTGCAGACCCCCTGGGCTAGCGGGGCCCCCGACAGCTCATCGGGGCGGCAGCAGGGCTGGGCGAGTGGACTTCCAGCGCTGAAAGCGCCCCCCCAACAACGTCCTTCACTCTCAGCATCTCCCCACGACGCCCCCCAGCCCCACGTACTTGCGCATCAGCTTCTTCACTTCCCGATCCTCCTCTTCCTCCAGCTTCTGGATGAAGCTCCTGAGGACAGGCATCTCGAACTTGATGTACTGGGCGACCTGGGCAGGAGAGAACCGCCAGCGAGCAGATGCAGAGGACAATGGGCTGGGGCTGGAGGTGACCTGGCAACACCCTCTCTCCAGGTTCAACCAGGGAAATAGAGGGCCCCCCGTGATTTTGGCAACCAACCCTAAAGAAGCCGCAGTCCTTTTGGACAGCATCAACAGCAGCTTGTGAGAACAAGGGCTAGCTGATCAATGGAGGGCAATTGGCCAACCCCAGGAGTCCAGCTGGTCCCAGCGGGGACCATCCCTGCCCTGCTCTTGCTGGCCACCCCCATGCTGCAACCAGCCAGGCTGCCCTTGGCCTGCGTGGCCACCGGGGCACCCCTGCCCCATCTGCAGCAGCTCCCAACCAACCCCCCAGCTCCTTTCCCCGGGCAGTTTCCAGCCTGGATCGGGGCGACTCAATAAAGGTCCCAGATGGCCAAACAGGGCTGCGGCCGGTTGCTCTCCGCTGCAGTTACAGCTGCTCCTTGAGCACAATCCCAGGTTTTCGGGGGATGCTGGGGGGGGCACGAGGGCAACTCCCACATTCCCAGCACAGAGACCTTCCCCAGCCCCACTGGGAAGTGACGAGTGTCCTGAACTCACGTCATAGGTGACTTCTTCCACCTGGTCCTTCTCCATGAGGAAGACCTTGGAGACCTGCTCGCAGGGGCCCTGCAGGATGCGGGCGATCAGGGGGTAGTCGCTGGCTCGCAGCTTCTGCTTCTCTGCAAAGGCCAAGAGCGGCGGCGTTTGACCCGGCGGATGAGGGGCTCTGCCGCTGCCGACCCACCGGCGGGCCCCATCCCAACTCACCTCCGCTGGTGTGGACAATGTAGAGCGCAAACTCCTCTGACGAGTTTTCAATCTGGATGGGGACAGAAACCTCTGTCGAAGGGCCACCTGCCCACCCTGGGCTTGCCCAGCAATTAACAAAACCCATCAACCCCGCTCCTTCGTCCTCTGCTGCCTTTTCTCTCCATGCGATCACAGAGCACTGGGGGTGGGAAGGCACCTCGAAAGAGCCAACTCCCTGCCCCAGCAGGATCCTCTGGATCCAGTCGCACAGGAACAGCTCAAGTGGGTTTGAAATGTCTCCAGAGAAGGAGACTCCACAACCCCCTGGGCAGCCCCGCCATGGCTCTGGCACCCTCACCATGAACAAGGTCCTTCTCACACTGATGGGGAACCTCCTCTGCTCCAGCTCACACCCATCACCCCTTGTCCTGTCACTGGATGCCCCTGAGCAGAGCCTGGCTCCATCCTCCTGACACCCACCCCTCACATATTGACCAATTCTCATGAGGCCACCCCTCAGGCTCTTCTTCTCCAGCTCAGGAGATCCAGCTCCCTCAGCCTTTTGGCTGAAGCCAAGACAACCCAGACCCCCCACTCTGCCCTGGCCTAGCGCCCTGGTTCTGCCCTCATAAGAGGCGAGAAGACCCCTAACGCACCTTGAACTTGTTGAGCAGCAGCTTGAGGACCTGGGGAGTCGTCATGGTGCTGTTTATCCGGACGTTGGTGACGGAGCCGTACGCCGGCGTGAAGACAGACGTCTGTGGGGCACAGAGTCCATCAGAACCCTCAGCTTGAATCGCCCCACCGACCCACCGGGAGGGGTTCCGGGCACCGGGGTCTCACCTTGTGGTTGTAGAAGTGCCCGTTGATGGAGAAGCGGTGCCGGCGGATGCGCCGCTGCTCGCTGGCCGTGCGGGAGCTGCCGCGGTGCCGGACGCCCACGTCGCTCCGTGTCCGCATCAGCTGCGGCGCCTCCTCCGGCTGCACCTTGGTGGCTGGAAAAGACCCGGGGGGAGGATGGTGCTGAGGGCTGGGGGCGAGCGAGGACGGCCCGGGGTCCTGCCTGCTGCAGAGCAGCTCCTCACGGACGCGAAAATCTCTGTCCCAGGGGTGCGACCTTCACACCGCCCCAGCAGGGACGTAACCCCCCAGTTCAAGCCACAGCAGCTACGGGTTTGTTCTCTCCTGGGGGAGCACTAACTGTGTAGACCGAGGCTGCTGCCAGGCCAAGGCTCTTCTCCCGGGGACTCGGACCCTGCTCGTTGGCTCCTCGTTTCATGCTGGGGCTGTTTTCCCTGCTCCTCTCCCACAGCCAGGGCAGGCAGACAGGGCAGCCCCCGCGGCTCCGCTGAGCACGGGCCGCGCTCCAGCTCCTCACAAACCCTCCCTTCATCCCTTCCAGTGAGGCTCTCGGGCTGCAGCCCGGGCGCTTCGCATCCAGAGCACGTCTGCAGCGAGGCGAGGCCGGCCCCTGGTGCGCGGCCGCTCCAGCCGCGGGCCACGGCGCCCACGCGGCAGCCCAGAACTCGCGTGGTGCCCACGAGGAGCCCCGGGCTGGGGGAACGGCGCAAAACGTTTCTCCCTGAGGCGCCGGCGCAGGACGGCCACCGGCGAGGCTGGAGCAGCTGCCGGGGTCTCTGCGGCGCGACCTGCGCGGGGGGATGGAGAAAGGGGAGCTGGGCGATCTCTGAGGTCCCTTCCAACCTAAACCCCTCCGTGAGCCTGTGAAAAGCTGGAGGATCGAGGAGGAGGAAAGGGGCTCAGGAATCAACAGCTGCGGAGCCGGGAGGCAGAGGAACATCTGGACGCTGACAGGACCCGCTGGAGCCGCCGCCTCCCAGCTCTGCTGCCGCAGCAGCGTCCCAAAAGCATTTAGAACACGAAACCCCCAGGAACGTCTGCGAAAGCCCCGACTGCCCCGGGAGAAGGTGGGAGGCAGGTTTTCCCCTGTGGGGACAACTGGTGGCCGGTCTGGGGCTGCCGTGCTCTCAGACCAAGGGGTTAACGAAGTCCTTCCCGGTCTCTACAGAGGAAACGGCAGCGAGGGGGACGAGGAGGCTCTGCAGAGGTTGACTGCCCCGCGGGGACAGCGCTTCCCACCAGCAGCAGCACCTGTTCTTCGCTGCTGCTTCCCCGGAGCGGAGCCGCCGGCCAGGGGAAGCGCCCACATCCTTTTCCCGACGATCCCGCGGGGCTCCTCGATCCAGCCCCCCCGTTTCTCTCCCGGCTTCTCCCGCGCCCCGGCGCAGCAGCCCCTTTCCTGAGCGAACACAGAGCCCCCAGCCCTTCGGGAGCCTTCTGGGCCACCGGGGTTAAGGCTGTTCTTGCCGCCATTAACTCAGTTGGATCCAGGGGAAGCGCAAGGAACCCCGGAGCCAGACGGGGCCGGGGGTCTCTAGAGGGAAGGAGCCGAAGCAGCCTGTGTCCCGTTTCTCCAGGCAGACCGGAGCTGCCCCGGCCAACCCGGCAGAGCCCAGCGCCCGGCTCACCTGAGCGGCTCCCCAGAGCCCCCGCGTTGGGCGCAGCCTCCGCGTCCGTCACCTGGATGTCCGGCAGGGTGCTGGGCTTCAGCACAGACCTGGCGGCGAGAAGAGCGAGCGCTGGGCGTCCTGCCAGGGCTCGGCTGCCGAGGGAACGAGAGCCGGGAGCATCTCCCCTCCGAGCCGCCAAGGACGGGGGAAGCAGCCGGTCCTCCCGGCACGTCTGGCTGACAGCCTCCACGCAGCAGCGCGGCTGCGGTACCGGCCCCGGATCCCGTCTCCTCCCCTTCTCCAAAGCCCTCAGGAGGGGCTTATCCCAGTCCCTCTCACGCCGGGAAGGGATGCTGAACCCCAAAACGGCCCCAGCACATCCTCCCCAACCACAAAGCTGCACCAGCCCCTCTTTGCACACAAAACCCCATGGAAAAACCATGGAAGAGCCCCCTGGCCAGGACAGCCCTGGGCTTTGCTGCTCCTGGGCACTGGGGACCCAGCCTGGGGTCCTGGGGCACCCAGCCTGGGGCTGCAGGGGGACGCTGGCATCAGCCTGTCCGAGGCAAAGGCGCAGGGCTTGGAGCAACACCCAGCACACAACTGGTGTTAAAGTCAACCCAGGGCGAAAGGAGCTCCTGGCAGGTAAAGGGGGCTTTCCCAAAATGTGGGGGTGTCCTTGGCAAGAAGGGGTGAAGCTTTGCAAACAGTGGGGCTCAGCAAAGGCAGCCAGAGCTCCCCCATCCCAGACTGGGCTGCCTCGAGCCAGAGCAGATTGGAGACTAGAAGAGGACCCAGAGCAGGCAACCGGGGAGGTGCAAGCGGTGTGTTGGGGGTAGAGAGTCTTCCTCCCACCCCCCCCACTCACCCGTGGGCTCCCAGGTTGCAGCCCGAGTGCCAGGAGGAGGAGGAAGGCGGCGGGCGGATGCGCTGGTTGTCGTCCTGCATCTGCAGGCGGATGGGTCGCCGCAAGCCCCACGAGATGTTCAGCAGCCCCTCCACGATGAGCTCTCCTTCCTCCTGCGCCAGGGCCCAAACACAGAGCCCCCCACAAGCTCCTGAGAGGCGGCTCCTGGCACCTCACAGACCTCAGCTGGACCCAGCTTCCCGGGCTTCTGGGGAGGCTTTTTGCTTCTCTCTCCTCCCAGAGGAGAAACCAGGGATTGGACCAGATGGTCTGGAGTCCTGAGCCCAGAGCTGGAGCCCCCAGTACCAGAGGGACCTGGAGCCATTGGAGTGAGGCCAGAGGAGGCCATGAGGATGTGCAGAGGGCTGGCTCTGCTCTGGAGACAGGCTGAGGCAGTTCGGGCTGTTCAGCCTGGAGACAAGGCTCCAGGGGAGCCTTGAAGCAGCTTCCAGGACCTGCAGGGGCTCCAGGAGAGATGGAGGGAGGCTTTTTTCAGGGGACTCTGGTGCTGGGACAGGGGGGCTGGGTTCAGGCTCCGAGAGGGGAGATTGAGCTGAGATCTGAGACAGAAACCTCTCCCTGGGAGGGGTCTGAGGCCCTGGAATGGGCTGCCCAGGGAGACTGTGGCTGCTCCGTCATCCCTGGCAGGGTCCAAGGGCCCGTTGGATGGGGATGTGGGCATTCAGACCGGTGAGAGGTGTCGCTGCCCCTGGCAGGGGGTTGGGGGAGCTCTGAGCTGCCTCCCACCCCTGGGATTCCATGATGTTCAGAGGTCCCTTCCGACCCCCAGCACCCTGTGACTCTGGTGCAGAGGGGTCCTGCCCCAGGGCTTCTCTCACCTCCCGGTGCCGCAGCTGCAAGTTCTGCCCCTCGTAGTAGATGTTGTAGGTCTTCAGGTGCAATAGCAGCTCATTTCTGGAAGGAGAAATGGGGAAGGTGCTGAGATGCAGAGGAGCACAAATTGATGCCCCTGGAACCAAATAGAAGTTCAAATAGAAATAAAAGTAAAAATAGAACACAAATAGAAATAAAATAGAAATGAAAATGGAAATAAAGTGAAATAGAAATAAATAGAAGTAACAATAGAAATACAGGACAAACAGGAACAGAAATGAAAATGGAAATAAATAGAAGCAAAAATAGAAATAGAAGCAAAACCAAAGCTGAGATTCGAGTGGGGCCGGGAGAGCAAAGTGGGGGCGGCTGCCTCAGGGAGGCACCGTCTCCAGCACCGACCCCTGCAGCTGCCCTGGACCCCGCGGGGCTGGCGGAGGGTGGCTTAAAGCAGCACAAATCCCGGGGCTGCACGACAGGCAAAAGAGGCCGAGGGGAAACCTCTGGTGGTGTCTCAGCTCCTGCAAGAACCTTCCTGGAGACCCTGGGAATCCCTTCCCTTCTCTCCCAAAGAGCCAGCGGGAATCGGGACCTTTTGCAGCCAAACCTCGGTTTCACGGGCCTTCAGCGAGGGTCTGGCAGCGCGAAAAGCCTCCTCAGAGCCTCCTCAGACCCTCATTAGCGCTTCTTTTTCAGAGGAAACTGCTGCTGCTCTGCAGAGCCGAGCGCATCGAGCGGCCACCCAGCGTCCCCGCCCGGCTCCCAGCGAGCCCCCCGGCAACGGCGTCAGGGACTCCGAGCTCCCAGCACCCTCCCAGCACCCAGCAGGTCCCCCGGGCCGCGATGGCCGTCCCAGCATCTCACTTGGGGATGAACTTGTCCTTCCCGCAGGGAACCAGGTACCCGCAGCCGCCGTAATCCATCCTCCCGCTCGTCTGTCATGGGAGCTGCGCTGCAGAGGGAGGGGAGGAGAGCGTCGGCGTGAGCCGCCCCGTCGGGGCCAAACGGATACTGGGGGGCAAGATGAGAATAAACCTGCTGGCCCCGGGAGCGGCTCCTGGGAAAAGGCTCCGGCGGATGCAGCCGCGGGGAGAGTTTGCTGCGGCTCCGCCAGGAAAGGCAGAGGGGGAGGAGGGGAAATCAGATAAGGGGCGCAGGGCTCCCGGCTCTGAAAGTTTAATCCGGGCAGAGTGACCCTGGCGCTGCCATTTGCATTTCGAGCAGCCGCAGGCGGACCGGCTGCTGCTTGTCCGCATCTTTCACCTGGGGCTGGTTATCAGGGGCTGCACCTGGCTGGGTTCTCCCTTGCACCACAAAGAATGACCCTCTGCAAGAGGTGAGACCCCGACTGGTCCCTTATCACGGAATCACAGGGTGTTAGAGACTGGAAGGCACCTCGAAAGATCATCTAGTCCAATCCCCCTGCCCTTCATCCTTTTCTTATCACACAGCATCCCAGAAGGAGTGGAGCTGGAGAAGCCCTCGGAGCTCAGCCAGGCCAGACCAGGACCTAACATCCCCCCGGCGGCCACCCCAGGGCACTCGGGGCCACAGCCAGGCTGTCTGTCAACACCTCCAGGGAGGGGGACTCCCCCACTGCCCTGGGTAGCCCAGTCCAGGCTCTGATCCCTCTTTCCATCAGGAAGGGCTTCCTGACACCCAGCCTAACCCTCCCCTGGCAGCTTGAGCCCTCTCATCCTGCCACTGGGAGAAGAGCCCAACCCCCACCTGCCCTACAGCCTCCCTTCAGGGAGCTGGAGAGAGGCAGAGGGTCCCCCCGAGTCTCCTCCAGGCCCAACACCCGCAGCTCCCCCAGCCTCTCCCCATCAGCCTTCTCCTCCGGCCCCTTCCCCAGCCCCTGTTGCTCCTCTGGACCCGCTCCAGCCCCTCCATCTCTTTCTCGAAGTGAGGGGTCCAGCACTGCCCCCAGGAGTTGAGGGGAGCCCTCTCCCAGGGGGAGAATGACGTCCCCAGCCCTGCTGGCCACACGAGTGCTGATCCAAGCCAGGACACCACTGGCCTTCTGGCCACCTGGGCACCCTGCTGGCTCCTGTTCAGCCGGTTGCCACCTGTTAGTGCCAGGTCCCTCTGTGCCAGGCTGAGAGAGGGCTGCTCCCTGCTGACCCTCTCCCTGGCTCTCGGGAAAACACGTGGAAATTCCCCCAGAAATCCCAGCCCGGAAGGGCTCCAGGTGAAAGCGCCGGAGGGTTTGGGCGTCTACAAAGCGCAATTTAAACGAGGTTTGGGGCGAAGCCCTCAGGGTTCGGAGCACTTTGGGAATCAGACTTTGAGGGGCAACGAGAAGAGATTCTTGGGTCCTTCAGGTGGGTTTTCACTCTCCCAGGGCCTCTCCCCTCCTTCCCCTCATCCAGAATCCCCCTGCCAGAGCGAAAACAAGGCGAGCCAGGAGCATTCAGCCCCGAGCCACGATCTGTCCCACGTCGCCCCGTGCTTCCTCCCAGTCCCCGCAGGAACAAACCCACTTTCCTGCCAGAGACCCCCCAGCCCCTGCAGTGAAGCCCGGACAGACGAAGGACCCAGCTGAGGGCACCTGGCAAAACCTGTGGCAGAGGGCAGGGCGGCAGCGACACCCCAGAGAGACACCCCGGCTCCTCATCCCGCCTGTCGGAGAGGCTCCGGCGAACGCATCCTGCGCTGCAGCAGCAGCAGCAACTGTCTGCACAGCAGAGGTGTGAAGGCAGAGCCGGGGTCTGGGGCAGGGGCAGGGTAGGGAACTGGCTGGGCCCCCGGGGCTCCAGCCCCGCCTGCAGAAAGCAGAAGAGAAACCTGCTGCTGCAGGGGCTCGGGGCGCGACGGAAAAGCTGACAAAGCTGCGGGTTTCCTGAGGGGCTGCTCGAGCATCCAGCGACCGCCAGCAGCGACCTCCCTCCTGCCGTCGGCAGATGCCTCTCCCGCATCCCTCTGGCCTCCCCCAGGGAACAGAGCCCATAAAGACCCCGCTTAGCCCTCAAAAGTGGTCTCAGGAGGGGATGTGTCAGCCGGCTTTGTGGCTTGGAGAGAGCTGTGGGTGCAGCACCTGCTCCGGTGAGGGCCCTTGGGGTCACCAGCTGCAAGATGCAGCGACGGTAGGAAGGAGCAGCTGGCTTGCGGGGGGCCCTGAGAGCGGATGAGGAAGCTCCGAGGAAGCCACCGTGAGGGCATCGCTGTCCGGAGGGAGGGCAAACCAGCACGGCCGAACGCTCCGGCCGTGCAAAACTGCCACCGCCGTGAAGGAAGAAACCCAGAAGAGCCGTCGAGCCCCAGCTGGGGCCTCTGGTGTCACAGGGCGCTTCCCCGAGGCACAGCAGTCACCCGGTGCCCTTGAAGGGGCCGTCGGGGTGACCCCTATCCCGACAGAAGCCCCATCTGGGGATGGAGAGGCAGGTTCACCCCCTGCCTGAGGAGCATAGCTTCCTGTTGCTCACGCGGCGCTGCCACCTTCTCCGCTGTCATCACATCCCCTTCCGAGCAAGGGAGGAAAGGGGCAAATTCTTCCTTTTTTGGGTCTCGAGAGCCTCTGGGCCAGGGCTGGGAAGGAGCAGCAGCCGCCTGGTGATGCCCGAACGGAGACCTGCTGCTGCCACTCTCCTCCCAGCCCGGCCTTGCTGCTGCAGCCCCCGCAGAAGCTGCAGATGGCCAAAGTCAGAGGCCCGGCCCAGTGCAGAGCGCCTGAGCCATCGCCCGAGCTGCGGGCTCGGTGCCCGGTGCCGCCTGCATGTCCCAGCGCCCCGCCGTGCCTCGGTTTCCCCACTCAGAGCCGAGGCCGATCCCTTCGCGCCCGGCAGGGGCTGAAGTCTCCCCGCTTTTAGAACAACATCAGGTCAAATCGAGTCAGCCTGCAGACGCGGTGGGAGGATCTCAGCCCCCTCCGCCTTCCCGCGGGAGCCGCTCGCAGACCCGATGGGCCCCAGGACTATTCCCCTCCTAAGAACAACCTTCCCGAGGGTCCTCCCCGCGCCCCCGCAGCCCGAGCGGCCGCATCCCCAGCCCTTCGCTCGGAGCGGGGAGAAGCTCTCGCTTGAGAAGACGCCACCCCGCCGCCGCCGCCGAGGTTTTCAGCGGGGGAGGGCGGTCCTTCCCCGCTTCTGTGATCAAAGGAGCCCTGTTCCGCGGCTCTTCTTCGCTTCCTCAGCGCCCTCCCGCAGCTCGGGGGTCCCTCAGGCGCGCTCCGGGCGCAGCGCAGCCTTCCCCGGGCGGGCGTTGCATGGTGGGAATATCCCGCTCCCGGGGGAGGCCGCGATGCTCCCGGCTGCCCGACCGTCGCCGCCTCGGGAGTAGCTTCGATCCGGCCCGACGGCACCCCCGAGCCCAGCGCAGCCAACAGCGAACGGGTGGCCCGGAGGCGCCGGTCCCACCCCCGGAGCCTCGCAAAGCTCTCACCCGGGCGCAGCGGATCCTCTCCCGGGCGGCTGGGCGCCGGCAGCCGGTGCAGCTCTGCCTCTGGCCCAGGCTTCGGGGTGACGCTGGGGTCGGGGCTTGCTCGGAGCGGGCGGCCGGCAGCCCTAAGCGCGGAGGTGCAGCGGCCCCATTGTTTTCCAGCGCCGCTATTGTTCCCCGACAGCCTCCCGGCAGCTCCTCGGTCGGGCTCTTCCGAGCCAAGAGCTCGGCTCCATCCTGCCGGGGGCACCGAGGGGAGCGCTGAGCCGTGGCCGAGCGGCCGGCGGAAGAAGCCATTGGGCTGCCGACTCGCCCGGGGGACAAGCGAGGGGCCCCTCGGCCACCCTGAGCCGGTGGAAGCCCCCCTGAGCAGCGCTCGTTGGGGGCTACCGGGAAGGAGCTGGCGGGTGCCCACAGCGACGGCGGAGGGACCGAGCTGACGCCCGGGGGTCCCTGCGAGAAGGAGCGGGGGCGGTGGGGGGACGCTGAGGAGGTTCGTGGGGTTCCGAGGGGACGCTCCGGGGCGGAGGAAGCAGATTCAACCCCCCCAAAGGGTGGGCGCAAGCCTTCGCCTTCTGCGGGGCTCCGGGGATGGGGAGAGCGGGACGGGGACGGGGACGGGGAAGGGGAAGGGGCTGGGGATGCCCCGTTCGCCCGCACTCACCGGCCCGGCTCNCCGGGTGGGGATACCCCGGTCCTCCTCCATCTCCGGTACCCAGGGACATCCTCACACCGGGATCCCAAGTGACCTCCCGCACGGGCTGCCAGCACTGGGGAGCCCCCAAAAGACCCCCAGCTTCGGGCACCCGGCTTGTCCCCGTCGCCCCTGCAGCCCGGCCCGGGAGCCTGGAGGATGCTCCATCTCAACCCCGCGGTTCAGGCTGCAGCCTCCCAAGGGATCCCCCGTTTCTGGAGCCCAGGCTGCACCTCAGGACCCCAGAGGATGCCCCATCCCAGAGCCCTGTCCAGGGAGCGCTCTGACGCTCAGGTCCTGCAGCAGCTCACGGGCGGCACCCCCACCGACAGAGGGGACCTCTCAGCCTCGAACCCCCCAGAGCTCTCCCACAGTCACCCCGGGCTGGTGCAGCCAGCACGCTCTGCCCTTCTGCCTTCGAGGTGGGGCAGCAGACAGCAGCCGCCGGCTCCCAACAGCAGCCACGGGATCCCCTCCACACCCCAAACCACCCCGAGAAGAGGAGTGAAAACAGTAAGAAGAGAGGCTGCCGGGGAGCAGATGCTGCGGCCGGGGTCATAGTGCCCTCCGACCCGGCACTCAGCCTCCCGCCTCCACTCCTGGGCCGCGGGTCCCATCCCGCCCGTCCGCCCCGTGCTGCTGCCGGGAGGCTCCGGGGGAGAGCGGAGCGGTTCGCTCTTCCACAAGAGCAGCGGCCGCGGCCTCTGCCTCTGGCGGACCTTTCCCAGCGCCTTGTGGCTCCTCAGGGCTTTTTCCCCTGCGTTGAAGAAATTCATCCCAGAAGGGCCCACGCCGAGGGAGAAGAGCAGCCCCCAGCCAGCTGAGCCGACGAAACAGCCCAGGTGGCCGCTCGAGCAAGAAGAGCGACCCCTCAGACCCACCGACTGCAGACGGCCCCTCGCTCCCTCTTCTTCCCCCCTGGTTCTTCCTCCCGTGCAAAACGCGAGAAATCCAGGAGGAGCCATCTGGCCGAGGGAGACACTGCCGGGGCCAAGGCCGGGGGTCACGATTTGTATTCCAGTGGCATCGCCCAGGGCCGGCGGAGACGAGAGGCCCTTTGTGGCAGAGAGACCCCGGCCGGGCCACACAATGGGGCTGTGCAGAGACAGCAGCAGCTCCGCGCGGCAGCTCCGAGCGTTTCCTTTGGCGCAGCCCCGGGGCAGAGGAAACGGGGGCAGGAAGTAAAAACAGCATCAAACACAAAAGCAACCGCAGGGGCTGCTGTGGGCTCCCACGTGAGAACCACGAGGGACCCGGCTGGCAACTCGGGGCGTGACACCCCTCTCGGTGCCCTCCGTGCCCACGTGGGGTTGGGAAGGACCGAGCCTGGGTGGAGTCACTTACCTACCAAATGGAAGGAACCGGACGCGCTCCTGCCTTAGGGAGACAACCCGGGGCAGGGTTGAAGGAACTGGACCAGCTCCTGCCTTACAGAAGGAGACCGCGGCTCCAGCCCCGCCAGCACCTGGACACACGCTAATGGCCAGCGGACTCCAAACAACTCGCGCAGCTGGACAGACCTTGGCCAGGGCACATCTGCTCAGTGTTACGGAGCCTCCTGGCACCAGCCTGGAAGAGCCATGGCTCTCGAACAGACCTTCACCAGTACCTGCCACCAGTTTCTGGGGCAGCATCGGCGCTGCCCCAGTTTGAGGATGACTCAGACGTTGGGAAAACCCTCAGGTCTGGGATCCTCCTGGGTTCAAGCCCCCAGCAGCCAGACGCCGAATCCTGGTTCAGTTCTGAGCCCAAGGGGAAGCACAAGTAGCCCAGGGCTCTGGCCCAGCAGCGCAAAGGATTAGTCTGGATTAGGATCAGAGCAGCCTCCAGCCCCGATCGAAACCAGCCCAGCTCAGGAGCTGCCAGAGATCACTGACCCTGGGCAGACAGGTGCTCCGGCGGCTTTTGACCGGTGGCAGAGAGTTGTCGCCAGCACAGAGCTGGTTACGGAGCTTATGGCCGCTCCAACTAGTCGTGGTAGCGCGGCCAAGGCAAGCGGCTAGTGGCTCCTCAGGGCTTTTTCCCCTGCGTTGAAGAAATTCATCCCAGAAGGGCCCACGCCGAGGGAGAAGAGCAGCCCCCAGCCAGCTGACCCAAAGAAACAGCCCGGCAAACACACCGGCAAAGCGCTGCCGCGGCTCGCGGCCAACGGGACTGGCACCGCAGCCACCAAAAGGGCTTGGCCCAGTGGCGCCGCAGAACAGCCGGCCCGGCTCACGCAGCCTTCCCCGGCTGTGAGGAAGGAGCGGGCTCGGCCCTGGGGAGCAGGAAGCACCCTCAGAGCTGCTGCCCCGCGCCGCAGCCGCAGTCTTGGCCGCTCTCGAGCGAAGGCCGGGCAGGGCAGGCCCTCGCCCCCTCGTCCCTGCCCGGCCCAGGCTGCGGGCGATCACGAGACCATCTGGAGGGAGCGGACCCCGGGACACGGGGCTCGCGGCTCGACGTCTCGCTGGCTCTGCAGCGAAGGCCCAGCCTCCTGCTCTCCCCACCGCAGCCCTTCCGCGCACCGAGAACCAAGAGCAAACCCACCCGACGCAGACGCCGAGGGAGCAGAGCTCCTGCCCTGCAGCCAGGCCTGGGCAAGTGCGAGGGCGGGCTGCAGGAGCCGCTGGCACTGGCTCCCCAGGCACAGGGCACGCAAGCACAGAGCGCGCTGGCCTCGCAAGGCCATTGCGCCGCGTCTCCCCGACAATCTCCACAGCTCCACCGTGCTCCGGCGGGGCCAGGCCGACGGCTACCACTACCGTGCCAGAGGGAGAGCGTTAAACATGAATAAAACTTTTAATGGTGAAGGCATGATGAGCATGAACACCCACGTCACGCCAGAGCTGAGGCTGGCCAGGGGAAGGGAGAGAGGTCAGGGCCCCAGCACCCGCTAAACCCTCCGGGGGACGCAGCGTCTCTGCCGTTTGCCTCCGCAGCCGCAAGGCGCCTTCGCCCGAACCCCGCCGGAGGGGAACCGAAGGAGGCAGCGCAGTGGCCCACAGGCAGCGCGGGCTCTTGCCACCCCATCGGGAGACTCCTGCGCAGACCCGCAGCAGCGCGCGGGGCACCTGCAGGTGGGCAGGGCTGGGACGCGCTCAGCAAGCAGCTCTTCTGCCCAGGGGCCGTCCTGCTGGGTGCCGCCGCTGCCCTCTGACAGCTGCCGGGGGTCCCGTTGGGAAGCCAGACGTTTCCCACCTCTCTAGCCCTCAAGCTCCCTGCGGCCCCCTGAAGAAAGCTAAGGACCCCCCGGCACTTCACGCAGCCAGCGGACACAGAAGAGAGGGCTCCTTCTGCAGTGGGAGCTGTGGGAAGCCCGTCACGGGTTCTGGTGGCAAAGCCTCCACAGGAAGCTTCTGTCTCTGCACTGGACATCTGACTGATCCACAAAAGCCACCGGGGTGACTTCCCGGGACCCAGCGGGGCCCCTTCCAGGGTCAGGACACGTGGCTCACGCGAAGCAGAGGACAATCTGAGGGGTCTGACCCCCTACAGGGACGCCTGCTCCTGCTCTCTGCGCCCTCTTCTCAGAGGATCCGGGAGTCCCGGGCTACCGGACGCCGCCTGGGGCCAGGACCGCCCGCGTCCATCCCCTCAGAGCAGACCCCCCGCACACGCCACAGTCCCGAGCAGCACTTGGGCACCTCCCCACCGCGAGCCGGCAGCCCCAGGAGCGCAGGCACCAGCAGCTCCCGGCAAAGAAAGGCGTCGGAGGAGCGTTCCGCAGGCTTCCCGGAGACACCGCATCTGGCCACCACCAGCCACAAGGGCAGAAGCCCCGGCGCTTCTCGGGGGATCTTTTCCTTCCCCTCAGAATCAGTCTCAGCTCTGGTTGCAGAATTCCAATGCAAATATACAAAACATAGACTTTAACGCCTCTTAATCAGCGAGAAACTGCAAATACATCTGTGACTACAGCTAGGCAATAGGCTCTCCGCCAGGGCTATACGGCCGCCTCCGAGTCCGCGTCCGAGCTCCTGCAGCCGCTGCTTTTCCTGAAGCCCTCCCACGTGTAGCCCAGGAAGGTGGGGCTGACGGGCAGGAAGCTGAAACACCGGTACTTCTTCACGAAGTTCATGCCGAAGGGCAAGTCGTAGGTCTCCATGCCGTCCAGCGACTTGCTGCCCTTCCCGACGCCCTTCTTCCACTTGCGTATCCCCCGCTCTTCAGGGCTCCCTGCAAAGCCACACGGAGAGGGAGGGGCGTGAGCGAGGACCAGGGGGTCCATCGGCATCTTCCCGGACACTCGCACGCAGAGCAGGCGCCCCGAGGAGCGGGCAGCACCTTCAGCAAAGCTTCGGCAAGACCCTCCAGGCGCCTCCAACGGGCAGGAGGAGGGGAAAGACCTCTCTGGGAGGGGCTCCCGCCGGGTCTGCCCCGTCACCGGGGGCCCAGGACAACCTCTCCTCTCAAACGAGGGGCAGGAGGGTTGGCTCCGCAAACACAGCCACCGTGCCTCGAGAGGGTGGGGGTCCTGGGAGGAGGTCTGGCAGCTGGGCTAACGTGTCTAGCAGCACAGGGGCCTGAAGCTGGAGAGGACCCCGAGCACTCCCCGGGCAGCCGAGGCCCAACGCTGCTGCTGAGCCATTTGCTCTGGTGTGGAAGGTGCCGCCAGCCCAACACAAGGCTCTCCCGCCTCCCCCACCTCACCCAGAACAGCCGCGGCTGTTTCAGACGGACCGGGCCCCGCGCTGACCTGGGATGGTGTTGTCCAGGACGAACGCCACGCAGCCGCCCACAAACATGGCCGTGGTGAGCAGGACGTTCAGCACTTGATCGATGCCTGCGATCCCTGTGGGGACAGTGGGGACGCAGTCAGGATGGGAGCGTCTCTGTTGCCGGGCCAACACGAGGCCAGCCGGGAGAGTGCTGACCTCCCGGGGCAGGACGCAAACCCACGTGGCACTAGCTGCAGCAGAACCCCCTGGAGGGAGTCCAGCGCAGGGACCTCTTCTTCCCCACCGCCCAGCTCCAGTCACGGCGCAGCTGCTTGCGGCAGCACCCCGAAACGCCAGCTCTGTCCGATCCGCAGCCGCGCGGCTGCTCCGTGTGAACCGCAGGCAGCTACCGCCCTGCTAGAGCCCCGAGGCCGACTCCTGGCCGTCCCCATCCCGAGCCCACGTCTGCAGGGGCACAAATCTCAAAGCCCCGCTCCCTGTTTCCAGCTCTGCCTTGATAACACCATTCCCAGCTCCGACCCACCGTCTTCGTCTGTCTCCAGCCCAACCGGCCATCATCTCCTTCCGCTTCTCTCCAGCCCCACTCAAGGAAACAGAGTGACTGCGGCGCGTCCCACTGCAAGGCCCCACCGGGGCTCAACACTGCAGCTCCCCGCCTGCAGAGCGCCCGGGGCCTCTCACCCGCCCTGGCCCTGGCAGGCGCCGCGCGGCGGTGGGCAGCACGTACCTGTGACCAGCGGGTTCTGTCTGAGATAGCTTGGGAGGACGAGCCCGAAGAAAATGGAGAACCCGAGCACAAACAGGTTGCGGGAGGAGTTCAGGTCGATGAACTGCAGGTTGGAGAGCCCCACGGCCGTGATCATCCCTGCAGGAGAAGGCAAGGCTCAGCAACCCACACACACCGCCGCGGGGCCGCCGGGGCAGGGCCGCCGGGGCAGGGCCGTGCGCCGCAGGGATGGGCAGAGCCCGCGCGTTACCGAAGAGGGTGCAGAAGAGGGCCCCCAGCACCGGGTCTGGCAGCGACGCGAAGAGGGCGCTGAACTTGCCCACCATCCCCAGCAGCAGCATGAAGGCCGCCCCGTACTGGATCACCCTGCGGCTTCCGACCTGCGGAGAACGAGAGCGGGAGGCTGCTGGGAAGAGCCCGGCCTGAGCTCCACGAGTGCTCACACCAGCACAAGGAAGGGCAGGAAGCTCCTTTCCAAAGCCACTCGAGACCACCCTGGTGGGCCTGCAGCTCCAACATCGACGCTCCCAGGCACCGCTGCAGCCCCTCGCCCTGGCTCTGTCCCTCCCCGGCAACTCCACGCAGGCACCGCGGCGGAGCACAAGCTGCCTGTGTTGTCACCCCAGCTGGGCGCTGCTCCTCCTGCCCACAGACCCAGGGGCTGCCCAGTGCTCACGGGCAGCTGGGGCCTCCAGCTTTCAATCCTCAGCGCGACCACACACCGACTTCCAGAGGCAAAGCCCTCTTCAGACACTGCACTGGCACAACAGGGCGACCGGGGCGAGGGGCACCGCAGCCACACTCCAGACCCTGTCTGACCTGGGCCGAGGGTGCAGAAGGCTGAGGCTGCTGAGGAGTGGGTGCGCAGACTCGCAGAGAGAGCCTGGAGCACAGCCCCAGCTGCGCTGCTCGCGGGGCAGGCGCTTGCCAACCAGGGCCCACTGTGGCCCGCTCGGCCTGCTCTGACAGCCGCCTCTGGGCACGGGCGTCGCTCATGGTCCCAAAGCAAAACAGAGGCCCCTTTCTGCACACTGCTAATGAACAAAGGGCTGCCAGCTCACATTGGCTCCCAGGAGGAGGGAGAGAAGGGATGACAGGAGAATCAGCCTTTCTTTAAGGACGGACACAGCTGCTGCAGAGAGCCCAGGGCAGAGCCACAGGGGTGATGGAGGGAGGGGAGCAGCTCCCTGATGGGGAAGGGCTGAGGGAGCTGGGGCTCTTCAGCTGGGAAAAAGGAGCCTGAGGGGTGACCCCATGGATGTTGATCAAGATGTGAAGGGTGGGTGTCAGGAGGATGGAGCCAGGCTCTGCTCAGGAGCACCTAGTGATAGGACAAGGGGCAGTGGGTGCCAGCTGGAACAGAGGAGGTTCCGCATCAGTGTGAGGACCTTGTTCCCAGTGAGGGTGACAGAGCCCTGAAGGGGCTGCCCAAGGGGGCTGGGAAGTCTCCTTCTCCGGAGATGTTTCAAACCCTCTTGAGCTGTCCCTGTGTGACTGGATCTGGGGGATCCTGCTGTGGCCAGGGGATGGGACTGGATGGTCTCCCGAGGTCCCTTCCAAACCCTAAAGACTGGATCTCGGGGATCCTGCTGTTTCGGGGGTACTGGAGTGGATGGTCTCCCGAGGTCCCTCCCAGTCTCTACCACTCTGCGACTCTAGGATCTATTCACAGCAAATCTTCCTTCAGGAAGTTTCCATCAGCAGCCGCATGCTGACAGCAGGTGGTGCTGTCTGTGTTCCCAGCCCATCCTCACGCCGACAGGACCAGTCTTTGTGCTGAAAACAACCATCCCAAGGGCAAGCCAGCACCCCTGTCGGACTAGGGCAGAGGGCGAGCTACGGAAACGCAGGACACGGGTTTTCACCCCGTGCACACGCGGTGCCCACGGGAGACAGGCGCCGCTGCCGCGCGTCCTCACAGCACCAACGCCTCTCGCCGGCGCGGTCGCCACTGCAGGACAGGTCACAGGAACAGCATCAGGCAGGTCCCTCTCCCCATGCAGCAAGACACCCAGTCTGGCCCGCGAACACCACGGCTCTGCTGAGTGGTGCCCCAGCAACAGACCCACCCTCGAGGTTTGCTGCGGCTGTGGCACAACCCGGCCCCAAGAGGAGGCCAAACGCGGACGCCCTGCGCAGCGCCGGCGAGGCACCTACCTTGGTGATGCCCAGGACGCCGATGTTCGGGCTGGAAGAAGTTGACCCATTCCCCGTCCCAAACACGCCGTCCAGAACACACGAGAGACCCTCGATGAAAATCCCTCTGCAAACAGAAAACGCCAGACCCGCTTCAGGCAGCGCTTCATGGCCGCGGGCTCCGTGGGGGCCTGCGCAGGCACCTGCCCCCCAGGAGCTCTGAGAATGGCTGTGACCCGCGGCTCAGGCACCAGCACGTGGCGAGCCGGCTGCAGACCCCTTCTCCAGGCCTCAGCCACTCGCTGCCTTCACGCGAGGAAGGTAAGAGCGATGCGAGGCAGACTCAGAGCCGGCCCTCGGGCCAGTCTGATCAGTCGCCCAGCTCCAGAACTAACTGGGAGCTCACCCCCAACAGACACTGGACTATGGGCTTCTGGGGCCCCGCAGGAACAGGAGCAGCAGCCTTCTGACCCTGCACTGGCAACAGGAGCTCAGCAAGGCCGGGCACCTTCTCCTGCACGTCCTCGGCTCCTGGGTTTCATCAGGCTGTGACAGGCAATGTCGAGGGCAGGGGAGAGGGCAAGGGAGGAGGCAGAGGAGACGGCGGGTGAGGGGGCAGCCGCAGGCACCGGGAAGCAGCCCCTGCCTGGACGTACCTGTTTATCGCGTGAACAGGCGGCGGAGGAGCACAGGACAGCCGGGCACAGGCATAGTAGTCGCCGATGGACTCGATGATGCTGGCGACCACCGCGCTCAGCATGCCGATCACGCCGGCGGCGGAGATCGTCGGCAGCCCCCACTGAACTGCGAAGGAGACACCGGTGAGCTCTCCCGGGCGGCGGAGGACTGCGGCTGCCACAACACGCAGTGGGGCACCGAACCGCCGGGGCTGGAAGAGCTCACCGAGCCCAGCCAGCGCTGCCAGGTCCTCACTGTTTACGGCTTTGCAATCACCCGGGCCAGGCCTGGGAAACCCTTGGGGGGCACCAGTTGCCCCCTCAGGGCCAACACCAACCTCCTTGGGGCAACTTGAGACTGGTTCCTCTTGCCCTGGCAAGAAGAGACCGACCCCCACCTGGCTCCCACCTCCTCAAGCTCAGGCAGAGGAGGCCTGCGCAGAGCCACAGGGGGTCCCCTGAGCCTCCTTCTCTCCACTCCAGCCCCACCAGTTCCCTCAGCTGCTCCTCCCAGCACTGCTGCTCCAGCCCCTCCTCTGGCCCCGCTCCAGCCTCTTCCTGTCCTTCTGAGGGGCCCAGAAGTGACCCCAGGAGTCCAGCTAGGGCCTCCCCAGTGCCCAGCAGAGGGGGAAAAACCCTGCCTTGATCCTGTGGCCACACTTCCTTGCTCATCTCTAATGGACTCAACAGCCTCCCTGCAGGCTAACAGAGCCTAGCCAGTCCGGGCAGAGGCAGGAGCAAGTGAGAAACGGACGAGCCCCGCGCAGGGGCAGCCTTCAGTCACACAGATGTGGACAGACAGGGCTCCGTGAGTCAGCAAGGTCCCATCAGGGCAGAACTTCTCCTCCTCTTTCCTCTCCAAGGCTTCCATTACAGACCCTGCAAGTCCTGCTTGGGAAGCGGGTCCCTTTCAGAACCTGTGGGAAACCACTGCAGAGCTGCCCCACGACGACACGGTGGGAGCCCTAACAACTTCTGCTGTTCTAGCAGAGCCCATCTCCGCTCTCACCCAGTCACGTCTGAGCAGCACAAGGTGAACCAGCTGCACAACCCCACCTCGTGCTGTGAGCACCGGGCGTTCGCGTGGCCCTAGAGGCGAGCGGCCACGGGGCACCAGCGCCTGCACCGCTCGCGCTCACGGGTGTGCTTGGGGCAGAGGGGGCCGTGAGCCGCGGGCAGCTCCACAGGCAGCCGGCCCTCTGGACAAAGGCCAGCGACAATGGCCGCAGCGGCTCTCCTGGAGCGGTGAAGCCCAGCCCGCGGTGCTGCCCAGCTGTGCTGCGCTCGCAGCAGCTGGCAGCATCAGCCTGCAGGGGTGAGGCAGCACTTCCTGAGAATTCATGCTGGAGGGGCAGCGGTGGGCTCTTGGAAGTCAAGGGCTACCCAGGCAGACCCTGCGAGGGTCACCCGAAGAAGCCAAACCCTGTGAGGGTCACCCAGACAAACCAAACCTTCTGAGGGTCACCCAGACCAACCCTGGCAATGCCTTCTACAACTGAAGCTTCAGAGACTCGGTCCTTCCTCCGTGAGACACTGAGGTCCAAGTTAAAGAGGAAGACAAGAGAAAACCCCGTCATCCCCACTCGGAACGCTTCAGATCAGCCACCGTTTGAGTGCCTCTCGTACTGAGGGGTCCGGCAGCACCAAGCACAGTGCTGATCCTCACTGGTGAGTTATGAGGACACCTGCCCTCCCACTCAGACCCACTTACAAGGATAAGGAACCTTGAACCACGGGGCCACCAGGAGCACTCCTCGCCGGGCGTCGGTGCGAGCGTAGAAGCCGTACTTGGAACTGTCAGGGGGAAAGACGTCTGTCACAGTGAAGATGAAGCAAAGCAACCACGACACCAAAATAGCTAAAATAATCTGTGAAAGCAAAAGAAAACAGCGTGGTTTCAAATCACCGGCAACGTCCACTGCCAGCAGGCGGCCTCTGCGCAGGGCGCCTGCCCCACACACGACCCACGCGCGGCCCGACGGCTGGACAAGCAGCAGAGCCTGCAACGGACCCACGGGAGGCTCCCCACAGCCCCCACCAGAGGGGCTGCTATGGAACCTTGGGCATCAGAGCAAATTTCCTCTCTGCTAACCAATCGGAAAGGCCCCAAAGGGGCACCTGAGCAAGTGGTCTCAGCTTTACCAGAGAAATAACAAGTCTTCCGTGTGGGGCCAGGGAGAAGACCACGGTCTCTCGACCCCTCTTCACAGAGCTCAGCCTAGGCTTTCCCTCTGCGCACAAACAAACCTCCTCTTCCTCTTCCTGCCCCTCTGCACCACCTCCACCGCTCCGTCAGAGAGGGGCTGCAGAAGGGGAGCTGGCAAAGCTACAGTGACGGACTGTTTCCTGAGGCGGGCGGGCCTGTTAGAGATGTCCTGCATAAGCTCACGGAAGCTTTCCACAGGATCCCAGTGTGACTGAGGCTGGAGGAGCCCTTGGAGCTCACCCACCCAGCCCCCGACAGCACCCCAGCGGCCAGACCAGGGCACTCGGGTCCACAGCCAGGCTGTCCCCCAACAGCCCCAGGGATGGCGACTCCCCCACTGCCCCAGGCAGCCCAGTCCAGGCTCTGATCCCAGTTCTATGGGGAAGGGCTTCCTGACAGCCACCCTAACCCTGCCCTGGCAGCTCCAGGCCCTGCCCTCTCCTCCCCTTTGTGACCTACTGGATTACTGAGAACAAGAACCGCCAGGGGAGAACCCAGCCTGACACTTTTGCCAAGCGAAGAGGAAGTTCAGCTACTTACAGGGAACATCTTGAAGAGCTGCAGCCTGTAGGCAGTCCACCCCTTCTTGGACTTGTAAATGGGCAGCGGGAACTTGACGTTCCTGGCGTACTGAGAGAACAGCAGCACCAGGAAAATCGTCCTGAGCGAAACAGAGGGGTGGGGGGAGAGGCTCATTAGCGCCAGCAGGTCACCTCCCTGCCCGCACAGACCCGCCCGGGCTCTGCAGACGCAGCCCATCGGTGCCGGGTGAGCACAGCACACGCCGAGGCACCACGAGAGGATGGGCTTTACGTCAGTCGCGACAAGTCCCTGTTCGAGAGGCTGCCAACCCCCAGCTGCAGAGGCCAGGAGCTGCAGGAGAACGAGCCCAGCTAGACCTTCAGTGCCGAGCAGCCACCAGCAAAGGCCTCTGCCCCTCTCCTTCCTGCTCTCTGTCTCGGGACCTGTGCGCCTGGCTCTGCGCGGCACACGGACGGCTGCTGCCCGCAGAGGGAAGGGACAGGACTGCTGGAGACCAGGGCAGAGTGATGCTCACTGTCAGCGACCTGCACAAAGCCCCCAGGCACTTGGAAGCCTTCTGTCAAGGGGAACTGTCTCCTCAGTTCCTCAGGGTCTGACTCCCCTGGTTTTCTTCTGAAGCATCTTGTTCTGCACAGCTGAAATCGGGCAGAAGAGGCCCCTGGGAGGTCCCACTCGGCTGCAGTTCAGCAGCGACCGAGTTCACCCCAGTTCTGAGGCTCCTCAGGTGGTCTCACACACCTTTCCCCCGGGCACAACCACCACACTCCTCTCTCTGTGCTCCCAGCGAACTGAAGTCTGCGGCTAAAACCAGCAGCCTTGGCAATGGGAAAGAAGAGGCCAGGGCCAGCTGCTCAGTTCTGAAGGAGCCAACCCCAGCTGCAAGCGAGCGGAGCCCCGTGAAGATGCAGAGCTGTTCTGAAGCTGGAGATCACGTCTTTATCAGCTGACTTCATGCATTAGAAGAAAAGGGGGATTCTAAGCCGCCCTCCCTTTCCTGCCCCAGATCGGTTTCTCTGTCCGCAGGAAACAAAGCAGAGCTTTCTTCTCTCTCGTCTCCAGAACAAACTGCTCTGCCCGAGAAGGGTGTGACACCACGAGCGTCGCCGAGGAGCCGCCAGAGGAGGGGCACAGCCCTCGCGCAGCCACCGTGCTGCTGGGTTGGGGGCGGCTCGGCGCTTCCACCTCATCAGCAGAGTCAAGACGAGTCCAAGCGCCACATCTCGGGGAGACGGAGTTGCTTTTGAGCAGCCCCACGTGGCCACAGAACTCTTCTCACAACCCCCAGCACCGCTTGCACGGCAGCAGCCCCACTGCTCGGTGGCACCTCAGCCCTGCTCCCAAATGGCCACCTTCTGCCACCTGCAGAGGATCAACCCTTAACCCCCCGTTCCTGCGTCCAAGCCAGCAGCGGGCTGCTCGACTGCCTCAGCATCAGGCCCCACTCACACAGCATCCGTGGCACAGGACGCCGAGCGTTCCTCTGGGCCAGCTCTTCGTAACACGGGCTGCACGGGTCGGTGGCCCCTGTGGCAGTAGCCACGCTCAGCTAGCACACAGACGTCTCCTGGCTGCAGGCAGGCACCGCCGCGGGAACGACACACAGACCACCACTACGGACATGCTCTGCCCGCCGGTGCCAGAGGAGGGCCTCCCACAAGAGCATCAGCCACACAGAAGGTCCCCGGTCTGGCTGCTGCTTTGCTAAAGCCCCTGCTCTCCAGTCCTGAACTCGACCCGGGCAGCAGCTCCCACAGCAGCTGCGGTGGTAGGAAGTTGTCTCTCCTGCACCCTCCCTTCCAGCTTCCATCCCTTCCCCATCCCCAAGACCCTGCTGCCTCCCCCCCAAGCCACCAGCTGACCCCAGCCAGCCCCACTCCCGCTCCTGCAGACGGTGCTGCTCTGTGCTGGGAGCGCCGGGCTGCCGCCTGTGCTGGGAGCGGAGCAGACTCTGGCTCCCCGCGGTGCTCCAAACTCCCACCCCCCGGGTCCCTGGCCGAGTACTTACAGCATCGCGATGCCCCAGTGTTTGCCTGCTCGCTCCCCTGCGGCTTGGAAACCGGAGAGGCCGATGAGGGCCACGGTCGGCGTGATGGTCAGGGGTCCGATGTACCGCAGCAGCGCGCCCGGGAGGCCGAGCAAGCCGATCACCACCTCTATCAGGGAGGACATGATAATAGCACCTTGGATCTGAACACACAAGAAGGGCAAGGAGACGCCTCAGTCACAGGCCACAGGCAGACCCGAGCGCTTCTGCCTCTGCTCTGGATCACAAAGTGCAGTTCAGAGAACTCAGCAACGCAGAGGAACGCGGCACGTTTCTTGTCATCAAACAGCTCGTTAGGTTTACGTGACTTATTGCTCAAGCAAAACACTTATGGTTTCTCCACAAAACTATGACACAGCAGCCCAGTGGGCCAGTCTGGTAGCTGTGCAGATAGCACATCACACTGTCAGACAGCAGACCTGGGTCCCAGGCTAACCTTTAAGCTCTCAGATCGAACCGGCAAGGGTTGCTGGCGCCACGGAGGTGATGCTCCTAGCTCCTAGGGGCAGTGTGTGCTGCTTTGTTCAAAGTGCTCCTTAGAAGCTGGTATAGAGCAGCGTTGTGGTCTCAGGAGACTGTCAGCCCTCTTGGCTGCAGGGCTCTTGGCCGGAGGTAGCTATGGTTCGAACATGGGGAAGAGAGAGGGGTTGTTTTTAATTCAGAAAAAGTTTGCAGCCCAAAGCAACGGGATGGGAGGTAAGTTCCATGACACACGCCTCAGTCTGGACTACGCTACTGCCACTCGCGTGGTGGCCGGGCACAACCCTCGTCCTGGGCTCTGCAGGGGACGGCGGCCTTCAGACTGCAGTGCTGCGAGTGGAGAAGGGCTTTTGACACCTTTCAGCCAGGTCCTTGGCAGAGTTAACCTCTTATCAGAACAGCCTCCGAGCGAAGACACTCAGGGTGGAACAGACTGCTAACTGTGTCTTCGCCTTCCACGGGGCAGCTGCCGACAGAGGGCCAGCAGGCAAGAGGTTGGCGGCAGCCAAACCGCTCCCAGCGGGCACTGGTGCCACAAGGAGCCCACTAGTCTCGCTTTCGGAGCGTGGCAACTAACTCCTCGCGCTTGCTGCCCAGCAACAAACCCGGTGGAAAGGCGGAGGCTTCCGTGAGATGAGAGCCGCGGGGAGAGACGAGACTACCAGCTCAAAGACGAGAGCACACGGACGGCAGGTGAGGCCCTTCACGGGAACCGCACAGACCAGCAGTGGCAGGCTGCTCCTGCATTACCTCTCGTATCCTGGGGTACCAGATGTGCTCGGTGTGAAGCAGCTCGGCCGTGCCGTTTGTCACCGTCAGGTCTTGCAGAAGGGAGAAGGAACAAACACAAGCACTTAGTTCCTCGGCCTCTTGGCCATCGCTCAGTGCAGACCCGACCCACCCCTAAGCTGCGCCTGGCGAGCGAGCCCGGACTCGTGCGGAAGCAAAGCTCCGCAACGCTGCAGGTCAAGCGGCGGCACCCCGACGTGGCCCAGGAGCTGCCCACTAACTCTCCCCACTGCACCCAGTGGGAGAAAACCAGAACTGCCAGCAGGAAGGTCAGTCAGGGACCCTCCCCCTGCTGCAGGGACCAGACAGAGTGGAGAAATGACTCAGCTGCACACCAGGAACCGAGCGCCCTGGCGCTCGCCAGCGTGGGTCACCTCACAGAGTGCCAAGCTGGCCCACGGACTCAGCCCCACCTGGCACCTTTGAGGTTAAGGGGCTCCGGAACAAGGTGCGGCAAAGAAGTGGAGAAAACCTGCTTGGCCACCAGAGGCTGTCAGTCAGTGCTTTCTCTCCCAGCAAGGCCTGTGCGAGGACACGTCTTGGGGTCAGCAGCATCGCACACGGCCAGCGCTACTCCAAACAGCCCAGCGCTGCTGCCCGCACGGACCGGCTCTGCTCTTCCCTGGTCCTGGAGAGGACCCTCCTCTGCCTCGCTAACTGAGGAACAGGGCTACGCTGCGGCTGCACTTCTGAGGTGAACGCTCTCTGCACTCAGCCCCCCCCAACACCCAAGCCCACCAGGGCCTCTTCCCAGGCACAACAGCCCCAGCACCGCAGAAGAGACGCAGAGCGCCCCCAGTCTCTGCTCGTGACTGGCGCCTTCCCTCGCAGTCGCCCCGCTCGTGGTCGGTGCCCTGTGCCAGCTAAACCCGAGCGGGCCCCGAGGCCAGTTACCTGTGTTATTGCATTTCCACTTCTCCAGGGACAGTATCGCTCGAGCAGGCGCCAAGAACGCAAAAGCGCTCGCCTGAAACAGGGGTAACCTGGCAGAAAGGGAGAGAAGAGATGCTGCGCAGGGAGGCGGGCGCCCGGCCCCACACCTTCCCGTGCTGGGGGGGCGTGACACACGTATGTGAAATACCAGGATCTCGTCTGCACTGCTCCAACCAGGGACCTCCAAGAAGACCCTGCAGGCGTGAAGTTATCCCTACACCGCCTCTAGCAGGCCACTAGCAGGCACCAGCACACAGAGGCCAGACACCGCTGCAAGGTGCAGGCTCGACAGGAGGAGGGCACCGAGGCTGTCGGTACCCACGACGTAGCCTGAACACGGAACACGTAGCCTTTACCATCCCAGCCCACGGGGAAACCACTCTGCCAGCACAGCGTCGGCTGGGTGCTCAATACCCTCCCCCCGAGTGACCTGGAGCGCAGCCACTCGCACAGCCGTCTCCAGCTGGCCGCACCAAGGACCTGGAGACCGACAAGAGCCGATTAGATGTTCCAGGCGGCTGCCAGCAGCAAACACAGACGCTGCAAGAACTTCGAGACGACATTCCTGGCTTCGACATCTGCACTTCCCGAAGGCTCAGGACGCGAAGAGCACCCACCAGCACCAACCGCAGGGCTACGGAGCCAGCCGCGGCCGGGCTGCCATCAACCCGCCCAGGCGCCACTTCACCACGGAGGGGGTGCGCTCTGAGCTCCTCTGCAAGTGCCACTGCTGACGGGAGCTTATGCCAGTCTCTGGAGCAGCAGGTCGCACGTGGCAGCACGTGGAACACTTAACGCGCGCGGGCTGGGGCTGCTGCTCCGTGCTCACGGCTGCGAAGCGCCCCAGTGCCAGTCCAAACACCAGCAAAGGAAAAGGAACCCGCTGCAGCAGACCCAGAGGGAGATCAGGGGAGGCGCGAGGAAGGCAGAGGGAGGGAAACACGGGGAGAAAAAGCCCAGTGTGTGCCTCACGCGGAGAAGACCGAGCCAGGCAGCAGGCAGATCAAACTGCTAACAGCAGCTGCAACGGCCAGAGCCCTGGAAGGGCCGAACGACCGCGGGAAAGGAGCGGTGCAACGCACTGACCCGCCTGCCGCAACCCCCGGAGCACTCAGGAGCCATCAGAGCAGCCCTGGCTGGTGTCCAGTGCCCTTCCAAGGCTCCTCGAGCCCAAGCAAAGCCCATCTCCGGTGAGGAAACAGCGGGTAACTGCAAGCAAATGATTCACCTTGTTTTTCAAGGGGCATTGAGCAAACCCATGCCCACGGCAAGACCTGCAGCAGCTGCACCAAGCCGCCTCCCTCTGGCCCTCCTCCGCAGAACCCGGCGCCCGCTCCCCACGGGACCCAGCGAGTCCCGGCTGCAATCCTGGTTCCCAGGGATGAAGTCAGCTGTCCTGAGGCTGTGGTGCAGGTGTGCAGGTGGGGCGTTTCTAGCACGGGAAACACCCTGCACCCGGGACGGCAGTGGCGCCCGAGCACACCTCGCTTAGCCTCCGCTCCTCCCGAGACTGCTAGCGTCGACAGCGCCCGCTCAGCCGGGCTACTCAGCACCTCTTGTCTCCTAGGCAGGAAAAGGTTCTGCTTTCTCCAAAGAAACAGGAGAACAGGAAGAGCCACCCAAGCTCAGTTTCCCTCTGCAGAACCAGCTGCACTTTGGAAGGTGCCTCACAGATTCGTAGACACGTGATGGCTGCAAAGGAGCTCCAGGATCATCCAGTCCAACAGCTCCCTAACCCCCAGACCAGGGTTTCAAGCGCTCCAGCTACTCAGTTTTTACACCTCTCCAGGGATGGGGACTCCAGCACCTCCCTGGGCAGCCTGTTCCAGGGACCAGCCACTCTCTCAGCAAAGAACCTCTTCCCAAGATCCAATCTAAACCTCCCCTGATGCAACTGGAGGCCATTTCCCCTCATCCTGTCATTAGGGATTTGGGAGAAGAGCCCAGCAGCAGCCTGGCTACAGCCTCCTTTGAGGGAGCTGGAGAGAGCAAGAAGGTCTCCTCTCAGCCTCCTCTTCTCTAGACTCCATGACCCCAGCTCCCTCAGCCACTCTCCACATGGTCTGTTGTTCCCCAGCCCCTCTACCCAGCCTCACTGCCCTTCTCTGGCCCTGCTCCATCCCCTCAGTGTCCTAATCCTGTGGCACCAAGACTCAGTGCTCAAGGTGGGGTCTCTCGGGTGCAGAGCCCAGGGGCACCATCACCTCCCTGCTGCTGGTGACCCCGCTCCTGACCCAGGCCAGGGTGCCACTGGCCTTTTGGCCACCTGGGTGCCCTGCTGTACAGGTGCTCAGACATGGCAGTGCTGGGCACGGGGCAAACCTCAGCCGTGTAGGTGCATTAGGGCGGCATCCAGCTGTCTCAGCCACACTAACTGCCAGGACTCCCTGCCAGGGCTGCTGGCTTATTGCATAACTAACAAATAGCTTGAATTCCTAAAACGAGCCTGGGTACCAGAGTGGCCACAGCTCCGCCCCAAACGGAGCTAAATCCCTCTTTAAGGGCCCTGAAACCGCGGAATGTGGCCTTTTGAAACCATCGCGGCTTCACTCGCGGAAACACTCTGGGGCTGACGGACTTGCCAACGGCCGCTCTGAAAGCCCAGCCGCAGAGGCCGCGGCTGCGCCCCGCTCCCCCTCGCACAAAGCCCGGTCACATGCTCGACAGTTATAAAACTCTCCCTCAGACACCAGGTCGTTGGCTTCGGAGACCCAGCCACCATCGCCGCTGGTTTAGACGCGCTCGCCTCCCAGCACAGGCGGAGGCTGCTGAAAAGGATGAAAACCCAGGCCCAGAGGGCACAATGGGGCTGACACTGAAGGAACAGAGCAGTTAGTGAAGCCCAGGGTTAGTCAGGAAGAACCAAGGACACGGCAAACTCTGCCTGGAGAGGAGAAGGCTCCAGGGGGACCTTAGCGCAGCTTCCAGTCCCTGCAGGGGCTCCAGGAAGTCTGGAGAGGTGCTTTTTCTGAAGGACTCTGGTGCTGGGACAAGGGGGCTGGGTTCCAGCTCCAAGACAGGAGATTGAGTTGAGATCTGAGGCAGAAATTCCTCCTTGGGAGGCAGAACAGGCTGCCCAGGGAGGCTGTGGCTGCTCCATCCCGCGCAGTGCCCAAGGGCCGGTTGGCTGGTGCTGTGGGCACCCTGATCTCACAAGTGCAGAGCACAGGGACACTATCACCTCCCTGCTCCTGCTGGTTACCCCATTCCTGATCCAGACCAGGATGCCATTGGCCTTCTTGGCCACCTGGGCACCTTGCTGGCTCCTGCTCAGCCGGCTGCCACCCAGCTCCCGCAGATCCTTTTCTGCCAGGTAGCTCTCCAGCCCCTCTGCCCTCAGCCCGGAGCTGCTGGGGGTGGTTGTGATGGCAGCACATGGCCTGGCTCTGGGCTTTGCTAAATCTCGTCCCACTGGCCTCAGCCCATTGCTCCAGCCTGTCCAGACCCATCTCCAGCACCTCCCTGCCCTCCAGCAGACCAACACTGCCACTTCAGTCAACGTCACCTGCATGTTTCCCGAGGGAGCATCTGATCCTGCCCCTAGAACAGGCTCTGCACACAAAGCAGCAGAGCGATTTTCTAAGGTGAGGAAGACCTCGTGAGAAACACAACGGGAAGGTTTCATGCAACGGAGAGAAGACAAGAAAGTTAACTGAAGTGAATTAAATCAGCAGCGAGAGATGACATTGGACAACCCGGACTATTTGGACAGCTCTGTACGAGAAGCTGCTCTGCAGCTGCAAGTGACCTGCCCAGGCTCGCCTGCTGCGCCCTCCCGAGATGGTTTTTCCACCCAGGGATTCTGTTTCTTAGGTAAATCTTTAGGAATTGAAGGGGGTTTGGCTGTTTGCTAGAGCGGGCGAGACGTCAGCTCACGCTGCTCTTGGGTTCAGCAACGCGACCAGGGATTGCTCGAGCACTGACAGCAGGGCAGCTCCACACCAGGCACTCTGCTCTGGCTCTGCTCCTGACGATGCAGAGCAACGGGGCAGGCTTTGGCTGCCCCTGGCTCTCCCAGGCAGAGGCAACAGCAGCTGAAGCGAAGCTGCCGAAGAGACGTGTGTTTGTGCCAGTTGGACTCAGCCCGCCCGGCTCCCCCCGACGCCACGGTGACACCGGCGCGGGCCAGCACTTCGCCTGCTCTCCTGCCTCTGCCTGAGGAGGGGACGGGCACTCCCACGCCCGGCTCAAGGAAGGATCCCTCCTTGCAACTCACAAACCAACCTGATCGCCTGTTTGTGCTGGAGAGTGCCAGAAACACTCGGCCCAGAGAATGAAGTGACCCTCAGCACCTCTCCCTGCCCTCGTAGACCGAAAAGCGCCTCGTGGGACCAGCATACGACTTGCTGCAGGCCTGATGGCAACAGCCCAGGCGCTGACCAGAACACTGGGTCATCCAGTAAAGTCATAAACACACCACATTCAGCTTCTCTTCCCTCCTCCTCCTCTGCCCCGTCCCCTCCCTCCTGCATCCTCTTACCCTTGGACCACTTTCTGACGTTCCAGATGCTGGTACAGGCTGCCCACAGCAGCTGTGGCTGCCCCATCCCTGGCAGTGCTGAGGGCCAGGCTGGCAGTTAGGGAAGGTGTCGCTGCCTGTGCAGGGGTTGGAATCAGCCGACCTCCAAGGTCCCCTCCAACCCTGGCCATGCTGTGGCTTTAACAGGCGGCGATTGTTTAGACCCACCTCGCTCTGCGAGCAGCTCTCCAGAACCTTTCCCCTGCCCTGTCTCTGAGCCGCAGCGCTGTGCGTTGTGTTGACCCTTCTCAGAACAGCCACGCGACTCCCTGGGCCTCAGCCCGAGTCCTGGCAACCCCAGCAGACCTCCTGCCACCCTGGCAACAGCGAGGACGAAGTCCCAAAGCTCACCTGCACCCAAAGGTCGTTTGTAACAGTGTGGTGATGCCCACGCAGAAGAAAATGGTCCCAATCAACTGGCTGGTGGCCCACTGGTCAAATCCAACACACATGGCATCAGCTAGCAAAAAGGGCACTGCTATAGTTCCGCTGAAGCACGTGAGGTAATGCTGTGAAGAGAAGAAGGGAACAAATCCGTGGCCACTGGGGTGATGTCAGGGGCTGGCTGGGCTGGCTGGGCTCAGAGGGCGTTGCCAGCCTCGATCCTTCTGGGGCCCTGTGAGTTCAGAGGTGTCAGACAGCCCTTTCCGAGAGACCTCGCGTTCCCCCAGCACCTGCTCGCTGCGTGCTAAGGCAGCTCAGACGACGAAGCACCCAAGGGACTGCACAAGTGCCCCCTCCAGCAGCAGTAACGCAGGCCACGACCCACACAGCAAACCCGGAGACCAGCTCCGGAGGAAACACCTAATGCTCCCTCCAGATACGCGAGGACACGGGAAGCACCGTCGCCTCACACACACACGCAGCAAACCCCCGCGCACAGCACGGAGCGGGCGGCGGCGACCCCAGAGGCGAGCGCCGGAGCCGCGCGAAACGCACCTGCAGCCCCAGAAAGATGCAGAGGTACCACGGAGGAACGTCCTCGATGGTGTAGATCATGTCAGTCCTCTGCGCGTCCAGGCTGCCGCTGCTGTCCAGCGTCTCTGCCAAAGAGCTCTGCGAGGGCAGAAAGGCAGAGGGTAAGAAAGGACGGCGGGGCACCGTCACCCCGAACACGCTGGACACAAGTGACCACACAACCTGCAGACACTCCAGCGCTGCTCCGGCCCTCTCTTTCGCAGCCCCCGGTCTTCACGCGCTTTGTGCTGGGTTTTTCACTGCAGCCCTCACAAGGGCTTTGCTCAGCTAGCTGCTGGGCTCTGGGCAATCGGCTCAAGCCTATGGCAGGGGGTTGGACTGGATCATCTTTAAGGACCCTTCCAAGCCATTTTACAACAGCTTCCCAGTCTCTGAACGGGGCTACAAGACAGCTGGGGGAGGGCTTTTGACACTGGTGGTAGCGAGAGGACAGTGGGGAAAGGGTTCCAGACCTAAGAGAGGAGATTGAGGTTGGACGTGAGGAACCAATTCTTTGCTGTGAGGGTGCTGAGGTGCTGGAACAGGTTGCCCAAGGCAGTGGTGGCTGCCCCATCCCTGGCAGTGCTGAAGGGCAGGTTGGCTGGGGCCCTGAGTAACCTGCTCTGGTGAAGCCCTCCCTGCCTGTGGAGGGGGGTTGGAGCTGGATGATCTCTGAGGCCCCTTCCAGCCCTGGCCATGCTGTGGTTCTCTGATACTGACATTTTACAGCCATTTACCTCTGACAATGAGCCCTTTCAGCGCTGCCATCAGCTCCCTGCTCAGTTTACACCAAGGCAACCAGTGGTGTAGGAGGGAACCCACCTGGCAGCCAAAAGGTGCCCCAAAAGTACAGGATTAACATTCAAAAAAGAAAGAAGAGGGAAGAGCTGACAATGGGTGTTCTCAGAGCAGAATGACTGTCCTTGCATAAGGGCCCAAAGTACCTCATTAGGGTAATTCCTTCCCTACTTAATTGCTACCCAGTTTGAGTCTTGGGTAACCTCTCTCAACCACAAGATTCGTTGGGCTGGCTTCCACCCCACACTGAAGCAGCCCAAAGAATGCTGACCATCGCAATGGGCAACCTCCGTGGCCAAGTGCTCCTGGTCAAGCGGGCTTCCTCCACACCTGCAGGGGTTTGAGCTGAGCACTCCGACTCACAGGGAGCCCACAGACCCCTAACCACGCGCATCAAGATCCCTCCCAGCTTCCATCAAAACAAGGTTCAGCTCGATCACTTCCTCTTCGCAGTGAAGAGTTTTGTTCAAACTCCCTGGTTTTCAGACTCTGGAGAACAAAGCCACAACGTTCCAGAGCCCAAACAGCAACGACAAAGGCACCAGGAAGTATCAGATGTTATCGCTGCAGTTCAGCTAACCAAAACCCCTCTTATATAACTACTGCTCTGAGCTAATCCACACTAGCACATAACACACCCCTGTGAAGCAGCCTCACCCCAAGACCACTCACAAAGAGGGGAGCATCTCCCTGCTGAGGAAAGGCTGAGGGAGCTGGGAAAAAAGAGGACTCGGGGTGACCCCAAGAATGTTGATCAATACGTGAAGGGTGGGTGTCAGGAGGATGGAGCCAGGCTCTGCTCAGGGGCACCCAGTGACAGGACAAGGGGCAGTGGGTGTGAGCTGGAGCAGAGGAGGTTCCACATCAGTGTGAGAAGGACCTTCTTCCCGGTGAGGGTGCCAGAGCCCTGGCAGGGGCTGCCCAGGGGGGTTGTGGCCATGTTCCTGTGTGACTGGATCTGGGGGATCCCGCCATGGCAGGGGGACTGGACTGGCTGATCTCTGGAGGTCCCTTCCAATCCCTAATGCTCTGTGGTTCTGCGAATCCACAAGTCTGCACATTTGCTTAGACAGAAAATCTCTCAGCCAAGCAAAACCAGTGGATAAACAGAACTGAGGAAGCAAGAAACGAGCCCCCACCTCGCGGGAAGCAGCGCATACCTTCTCTGCGATGCCGTTCTCCGTGGTATAGATGGCCATCAGCTCCGTGTCTTCCGTGTCCTGATCACCACTGGACGTTGCTCCACCATTTATCACAACCTTCGAAACAAAAGACAACAAGAAGAAGAAGAAAATTCAGCTAGACGTCTTCCCTGCGATCCCGCCTGGCATCACTCAGCTTCTCCCTCAGCACGTGACATCGCGGCAGGGAAGGTCACGAGCACGACAGGCAATCATCTCCGTGCCAGCGGAGTACAGGGAGCGCTGCAAGACATCTCCCACCACTCTGCACAGCCACGCAGGCTGGCACAACCCCACGTCTGAACAAGGAACAGACGACAAGCAGCTGTTCCCCGCGGGCTGCTCTTGGTCAGGTCAGTAGGGGCCGGTGAGCGCTCCAGCAGGACAGCTGCTGGTTCTAAGCAGCCAGTGCCCAGGCACAGCTCTGCCCTGCAGCACTCACAGAACCCAGCACAGACAACATGACTGGTCACGTTTACACACAAGCACTAACAAGTGGAAGAAGGGGTTTTACTAACTGCCTGTGGAAATGAAGGGTTTGCACCCCACAGTCAGAACCGACTGACGTTGTCGGCTGATTCACCCTGAGCCCGACCGGGCAGCATCTGGAAGTCACTTACAGGCAGGGTGAAAAAGGTGGGATGCTTGGATTCATCCTCGTATTTGCCTTCTGCCGAGCCTCCCGCCTCCACCGATTTTGACGTGGTGTTCTTCCCAATCCCCATGGTGTCCAGAACGTCCAGGACTTGCATGCAGTCCCTGCGCGGAGGCCCAGTCCTGAGGACGATTCCTTGTGCGAGCAGCAGCACCTCCAGGAGTCGCAGCAGCACCGGTTAACCCCGCTGGGACATGAGGGCCGAGTGCTTAGGTACCGTAAGCATCGGCGGCACCTACAAGAGAGGAACTAGAGCTGTCCTGACCACCCAGGAAGCAAGCGCGCGCCCGGCAGCCCTCCCGACTCACAGCTCCAGCGCAGCCTGGTCGTTCCCTAGCTGTCAGACCAGCACCTACAGACCGAGCTGACGGCACCGAAATTTCCTGCAGGATGGGATGGCTGCCACTGCGCTCTCACTCCCTTCTGTGGTCTCCAGTGAGCAGCAGCACGTGGGAACCTCGGGTTCGCGTTGGTTTCATTTGAACAGATCTTCAGGAGCAGTTTTCCCACAAAGAGACTTCAGGCAGCGGCAGCCCGCTGCAGCAGCACAGCTCACCGCACACACGTGCAGGTACCTGGCACCGGACACTTCACTGCTAGCGAGGGAAGCAGAGCCGGCGGCACTGGGAACCCCCCAGACGGGCACCCTCTGGAAAACAGCAGCCGAGGGTCTGGGGTTCTGTCTCCCTTCAGCCTCCTCCCAACGCGATCTCAGCCAGTCGACGGAGCGCCGCCGCCAGCACAACGCACCCTGTCTGTCACCCGTCTATCACCCGCGCAGCCGGCCATCACGGAAATGACGGGGACACCTCTGACCAGGAGCATCCCAACAGACAGCCCAGAGGCAGGGACAGCAATTGAGTCCCCCCATAACCTTCTCCTCTCCAAGCTGAAAAGCCCCAGGGGCTCATCCAGGACTTCTGCTGGGATCCCCCGAGTTACCTGAGGTGAAGGAGATACGAACCTTTCGAAGCGATGCCACTTCTCACCAGAAGAAAACCTGAATATATCACAAGACTGCCTGGGTGCCCAGACCCCCCCCCCAGCATTTCTAATCCAGCACAAAGGGAATGGCAAGTAGCCCCTCGTGCGAGGCTTTAGTCAGCCCTTGTTTCTCAAGGTAACAGTGAAGACAGCACAACCAGTTATTTCTCACTTGAGCTGAAGGTGGGAGGAGAAGCCTAGTCCGAGTTCTCCCTGTCATGCTGCTCTGGAGGAAAGACAAGAACCTGGAGCAAACCTCCAGGCGTGACCAGCAACTGTAAACTGCTCTGTCTGTGCCCCAGTCACTCACAGGGAATTGGTGATGGCTCCTCAAATCTCCCCAGGAACATCTGTCTCAAAGCTGCCTGTGCAGAACTAAGAGGTGATGACAAGAGGTTAGAGCTGATCACAGAATCACAGAACATGAGGGTTTGGAAGGGACCTCTGATCATCCATTCCAGTCCAACCCCCCACCACAGCAGGGTCCCCTGGATCCAGTTGCACAGGAACAGTCCAGGCAGGTTTGAAACATCTCCAGAGAAGGAGACTCCACAACCCCCTGGGCAGCCCCTGCCAGGGCTCTGGCACCCTCACCATGAAGAAGGTCCTTCTCACACTGATGTGGAAGCTCCTCTGCTCCAGCTCACACCCGCTGCCCCTTGTCCTGTCACTGGGTGCCCCTGAGCAGAGCCTGGCTCCATCCTCCTGACACCCACCCCTCCATACCTATCAACATCAAGGAGGTCAAACATTAATGATCCTAAGCAGAGGTCTGAGGGCAGTGGGGTACAGCTCTCTGGAGGGGTTCTGCTTGCCTTGGAGATGCAGTAGGGAATTCATCCAAGCACACAAGAAAAAGAAGAGCAGGATCTGCCCTTTTCTGTCAACACAGACACATGTTACTCTCCAAGAACATCAGTGATGGAGACAGGCACCGTTTAGTCTGGCAGCCCTGCCGTCTCCTGCTGGAGGGCAAGGCGAAAGGGCAGAACCTCACCTCTCTGACAAAGGCAGGCAGGCCAGCACCCACCAGGGTGAGAGACCTGGCAGCAGGACACCCACCATCCAGGAGAGCTGGTCTAAGGGACCAGGCTAATAAGCTCCTTAGTTGGCATTCATTAGCATCTCCAGTGCTGCAAAAGAAAGGACCACATAATCCTATTTCACTCTGCATTGCAAAACAGTGAAGACTTCCATCTTCTCAAAGGAGAGGGAGATGCTGCTCCTGCTGTCTCCCGGAACCACAGCAGGTAGAATCCGCGGGTGGGGTGTGTTCTGGAGCGCTGAAGCACAACAGCAACAACAGCGGGGTCTGGATGAGGGCTCCCAGATGAGGAGGAACAAGCAGCTCCACAGAAACAAACATCTCCTCGTCCTGTGCTTCTCCTAGGCAGAGGGGGTGCACACGCGTCCACGCACAGGCATGTTTCCAAACCCTTCCTGGAAGCTTCCACCGAGCAGTTCAACCCGCACTTACAGGCACAGATGACAACCACAGACTTTGGGAATCGTCTGACGCTGCAGCCAGAGGTGTCAAGTGGAGAGAAGCATCTTCAGGCAGCAGCTCAGGTCATCTGGGAGCTATGGTCCGTTATCAGCCCTCTTGCTCACCCAGTGAGGGTGACAAGACAAGATGACTCAGGCCGTTTACAGCTCTCCAGGACAAATCTGGCCGAGCAGCAGAAGAGATAAAACTCCTCCGGCGTCAGCTGGGTGCGAACAGAGCAGGGCATTATCTGCTGCCCTGGATCAAATGGAAAGGCCAGCAGTGAAACTTCCTCCGATACCAGAAGCATCCATCCCTTTCCACACCGAACTATCTCCACAGCTCGTGGATGATTAACCCAGGAAGGCTGACACGGTTTATGATGCTCTAGATAAGAGCAGGATCTGACAAGGAGTCGACTGCAGGGTGGTCCATGAGCAAGCGCAAGAGAGGAAAACTCTGCTGCCTGAGGAGGGGCCCCTCAGCACCCCTGACCTTCGACTGTGTAAAAGTAGGTTGTAGCGGGGGGGGGCTGGGGCTGGGCTCTTCTCCCAAATCTCTCACGATGGGATGAGGGGAAACGGCCTCAAATTGCGTCGGGGGAGGTTTAGACTGGGTCTTAGGAAGAAGCCCTTTGTGGAGACAGAGGCTGGCACTGGAAGAGGCTGCCCGGGAGGTGCAGGGCTTAAGCAGCCCGACTTGGCGCTTTGTGTGGCGGGGCTGCACGGGAACAGGTTTCCTAAAGCTGCAGCCAGAAGCTGCCGGACAGCCGCAAACGTTTTACCGCCTCACAAAGTGGCAGCGCTGTCTGTGACGACAGACGTGGTCCTCCTCCTCCCCGTCAGTGGCCCAGTGCTGCGCGCAGGGCAACACTGGCAAAGCAGCAGGCAGGTGAGGCCACAGAGCCCCGGCAGAGCACGGCCGCAGAAGCGCACCAGCGTGCCCCGGCGAGCGCAGGCCACGGCGCCCCGAGCAAGGAGCCATGTCACAGCCAGCCCAGGACCCTTGCTGCTGGTACAGATGGCTGAAAGGCCCCAGGAGCTCAGCCTGTGGCACACACTGAGGAGATTAGAAGCCAATTAAGCTGACAGCTGAACTGCAATCTTTAATTTATTACTCAAATTAGCCTCAGGCCCAGGTGAACCCCAACTTTCTCCTGCTAGCAGACCTGAAGCTGTCCAACTGTCCACCAGCCAAGGTCAGCTTCACCCCAACTTCAGCCTTTGTTTAAAGTGTGTTAGGGCCAGGCAGCTGATCCTCCTCCACAGCTCTGGGGACTCAGAACCTGGATGCTTAGGGGTTTGGGGGGTTTCCATCGCAGAAACATCGCTGCTGACAGAGCCTGGGGAGCAGCCGGTGGTCACCAAGGGACACAAAGAAAGGGGGTGTGCAGACAGGCAGCTCCGACCAGCACAGGAGCATCCAGGGGATGCAGAGGGCTGCAGGAGGTGGCACACGGATGCCAAGAGAGCAGGGCAGCTCTGAGGGAAACTCCCTCCCTGCTGCAGCAGAGGAGCCCGACAAGGGACGCGGCGGGGATTCTGGGCGCTGCAGCCAGTTAAGGGATCTCGTGGAGGCTCCCACCGGGCACAGCTGCCCCCGGTCAGAAACACCACACAGCAGCCGGGCGATTCCCAGTCACTGACGGAGCAGCAGCCTCCAGACTGCTCCTGCCCCTAGGGACACTCTCCACGCGGGATTTCGGGGCCGATTCGGCCGTGTGAAGGAACCACGACGCACAGACGAGACTCCTGTGAGCGGACCCACCTCGGCTCCTGTGCATCAGCTGGGAGCTCCCAGCGCCGCGGACTGCACGGAGAGGTGTCCCTGCTCTCGCACACCCCCGGGTCAGGGCTATTTTTACCACCACAAGAACCTCAGAACAAGATCCTCCCTCTCACTCCCCATCTGCCTGCCCGAGCCCTTCACAGCTGCTGTTCAACAGCACAAACCCCCTGAGCCTGAGAAACTCATTTCTGAAAAATCCTTAAAAAAGAATCTCCTCGTTATCCAGGGGTTTAAATATTCCTGACCAACCTTCAGGTGATCAAAAGAGCAGTAACTTTGCCTCTCAAAGGCGTCCAGAAAGCTGCTTATGTTTGCCCACGAAACAAGACAATGGTCCTCCTCATTTCAGAGAGCTCAGCCAGGAGCACCTCATCCTGGGGCTAACTGACTACTTGTCGGGTTCACATGATGCAATCAAAGCACTGTCTGCAGCCCTTGGCCACCAGTTCAACCGCTTCCCAGTGCTGGTGTGGGCGTGCCACCTCCAGGGGAGCACCTGGGCCCAGCACCCACCAGGTCCTGCGCCCCACAGACTGCTCCCCACCAGCAGGTGTGCCCCAAGGGCTTTCACTCAGCCTTCCGGGGGCCCTGACCAGCTCGCAGACGTGGCAAAGCTGCCCGGCACCCTGCTCCATCACCTGCTGCTACATGCAGAAACCATCTGCCCACCTCAGTCTTCCGCAGAGCTTTTTCCTCAGGCTATTTTGAACCCCAGCCTCCTTAGTCTGAAGAGCACTCGGGACCTGCCTTTATACCAGTGCCTCCTGCACGCAGGGCTCCTTCCCTGCGCCACAAGGCCGCTGCGCCATCGAGTGCTACAGGAAAGCCCTTGTCCTCCACGCAAAAGCCAACTGACCCACACTCACAGGAAAGCCCCCTGCAAACTCCCAGCCAGCGCTGCACAGGAGAAAGGCCTCCGTTCCCTGCCGCAGACACAGCCACAGCACAGCCGACCGTGCGCCAGCCTCCTCCGTCCGGTTTCCAAACGCAAAAGCTGATGGGTTTCTAGGGAGCTTTGGTCACCTCAAAGCCCGCCCTCGGCGCGCCGACGCGCTCCCCTCTGTCGGCACCATGAACCTGCGAGCAGCTGCCGTGTGACTGCCGTGTCCCAACAACTGGCCAGTGCTCCCCGGGCATGCCCGCACAAACATGCGGCTCGCTCACGCCGAGCTCAGCCTTCTGCTGATCTAAGGTGCTTTAGCTCAAGCTCATTAACTCCCTATGCCAATGAGCTTGCCGAGGACTCGAATCCCACTGAATGAGATTTTTAATAAAGGATCTCGCCTGCTTCCACAAGCCACACCTTCAGTTACTCAAGCTCTTCCACAAGAGCTCACTTAGGCTGTGACTCTACACAGAAGTACCTGAAACAGGAGGACGTCCAGACCAAGCTGAAGGCGTGCTTGCTCACAGACACGGATCGTTCGGGGTTGAAAGGACCTCGAAAGACCATCCAGCCCAATCCCCTGCCACAGCAGGATCATAAAACCTACGGCAGGTTACAGACATCATTGGTCAAATCGTTTCTCGCTCATCTCTCACAGAATCACCGAACATTAGGGGGTTGGAAGGGACCTTGGAAGACCATCCAGTCCAGTCCCCCCCAGGATCCCCCATATCCAGTCACACAGGAACACTCCAGGAGGGTTTGAAACGTCCCAGAGGAGACTCCACAACCCCTCTGGGCAGCCCCTGCCAGGGCTCTGGCACCCTCACTGGGAAGAAATTCCTTCTCGCACTGATGTGGAACCTCCTCTGCTCCAGCTCACACCCACTGCCCGTTGTCCTACCACTGGGTGCCCCTGAGCAGAGCCTGGCTCCATCCTCCTCACACCCACCCTTCCTATACTGACCAACATCCATGGGGTTCCCCCTCCGGCTCCTTTTTCCCAGCTCCAGAGCCTCAGCTCCGTCAGCCCTTCCTCAGCAGGGAGATGCTCCCCTCCCTCCATCATCTCTGTGGCTCTGCACTGGGCTCTCTGCAGCAGCAGCAAGTCTTTCTGGTGCTGAGGGGCCCAGAACTGGACACAAGATTCCAGCTGTGGTCCTGCCAGGGCAGAGTAGAGGGCCAAGATAACCTGTCTCAGTTTCCCAACTACTCCCCTTCTGATCCACCCCAGGATGCCAGTGGCCTTCTTGGCCATGCTGCTGGCCATCAGGATCAGTCCACTTCCCAGCGAGCTGAATGCTCAGGAAAGGCACCAACAACCGTCACATTCCGAGAGGCTGCACGCTCCTTACACCAACATCTGCGCCACCAGAGCTCACTGAAGGGAAGCTTTTCCCTTCCAGCAAGGCATGTCCCTTACAAAAAGAGACTCTGGCAACGTCGGCTGGAGTTTTGGGGGGTTTCTGCCAGTCCAGCAACTCTCCTTCAGCCACCACACTGTGGCTGCAGTGTTGTGCCTCCCTGGTTCCTTGGTCTGCAGGGCTCTTTTGCAGACTCTGCACAGCACTGCTCCAAAAACGTGATCACAATGACTCTTACTTAGCTGGCAGCACTTAAAACGGGAATTCTTTGCTGCTCCCCTCTGGAGTCACAGCATTTACCAACAGGTTTTGCCCTCAGACAGAATTTTCCATGTGAATACTTGAGAGGAGAAAAGACCTATAGAGCACGTCTCCTTTGAAGGCACCCACATGCTGCGCTGTCTCCACAATAAACCTATTACCTGCCATTCACCAAAACCTTATCTGTCACAACAGCCTCCAGACGCAAAACAGCAATTAGCCTCTGCTCGGCAGACACTGGTCCGAGAGCCCTGGGCTCAGAGCAGCGCACCCAGGCTAGCGCCCACCAGAAAGCCTTCGCCAGAGCCAGAAGAAGAGAGCTCAGACAACCCTTTGGGTTTAGGCTCATTTATACTTGGAAAATCTAATACCAGCTTTAATTGCCAGCTTTGCTTGATTCGATTGTGCCTTATTAGGCACCTTCATGAAAAGCATTAGCTGTGTTTGATCCCTTCCAGGAGGAAGGCGGCTCATTAGCGATGGATGTTTACAAGTACCTTGGGCTGCAGATTAAGGACTTCTTCCCTCTCGGCAGAAGGGCTTTTTTAGGTCCGTGCTGCAACGAGAGGACCACGTCAGGTCTCCGAAAGGGCTCTGCTGCCTGTGCTCTCTGCACACACGGCGCGCAGGCAGGGAAGGCGTCGGCTCGGCCCAGTGCACAGCCCTCGCGAGGCAGCTGGCGGTCCGTGGGGCAAGTCGGCACCGCAGACTACTGGTGACACCAAGCCACAGCTTCTGTTTTCTCCTCTGAGGTGAGCACAGCCCACATAAGCTCTTCCCATTCATCTGCCATCTGTGCTAGAGCAAGTCCGTAACTTACCGCAACAGACCGCAGCACTCGGGCATCACCAAAGACCACGCTTCCTCAGCCAGTTTTACAGGCATCTGCTAGCAAGTGGAAGCAAACGGGAGGTAGCCAGCACCGGGATGCGCTGCGGTGTGACCCGCCCTAGCCGCTGTGTCCTGCTGGAGCAGGGGGGCTGGCCTCCATGGCCCCCAGTGCTCCCCTCCAACCCACAGCGATCTGTGTGTCTGTGGAACAGGTGACTAGCAGTCGGAACAAGCCAGAGGAGACTCCTGTGAAATGGCACTGACAGCAGAACCTCCCCAAATCCTCTCCAAACCCTGCAGCTCCAATTCCTTTCCGTCAGCGTGAATCCCGGCGAAACGTCTGTCAGGACACTGCGCTCCCTCAGCTTTTATCGAAAGCTCCACGCCGTTTAACCACATAGAGTCATGGATCGGAAGGGACCCCCAAAGGTCACCCAGTCCAACCCCCCACCATAGCAGGATCCCCTAGATCCCGTCACACAGAACATGCCCAGCAGGGTTTGAAACGTCTCCAGAGAAGGAGACAACAGCTACCCCAGGCAGCCCCTGCCAGGGCTCTGGCACCCTCACTGGGAGGAAGGTCCTTCTCACACTGATGTGGAACCTCCCGTGTGACCAAGCGCATGCTTCTGGTATCAGGAACACCTCGTCACCTTCCAGAACCACTTTGTGCAAAAAACAAACACAGGAAGCCGCTATAACTCGGGGTGCTCACTGCCTCATCTGCCAAACCAAGGAAACCAGGGTGTTTGCTCTGCTCACGAGTGGAAGGGGCCTGGACACTGGGTTCTCCACACTACAGGCAGGTCTCAAACAGAGCCAAAACTGGACAGGTTATGGTGCCATCTATTTTTTCCTGTCCCAGGGATTGAAAGGCTCAAACCTCATCCCAGCACAGCCCAGGAAGCTCTGTGAGCCCTGGACCACTTCTGGTCGGTCCTGCACGCCCAACGCGAGGCTGCTCACCATGCGGTGCGGCACGTCAATCCCGTTGCAAGGTCCTAAACGCAACGTGAAAGCTGTGACGCAGAGCCTCATGCCTGCTTGGATGAGACACTCTGTACGACCCTGGACACTGATAAGAACAGACACCCACTTTTTTCTTTAAAGGCACAATGAGAGAGCAGCTCTGAGCCACCTGCTTAAGTCGTAGAGTCACAGAGTCGCAGAATCATTAGGGATTGGAAGGTACCTCGAAAGATCACCCAGTCCAATCCCCCACCACAGCAGGACCACCTAGACCAAGTCACACAGGAACATGTCCAGGCGGCTTTGAAACATCTCCAGAGAAGAAGACTCCACAACCCCCCTGGGCAGCCCCTGCCAGGGCTCCATCACCCTCACTGGGATGAAGTTCCTTCTGATGTTTATATGGAACCTCTATCAGCATGCAGAGGCAAACAGCGACGGGATGGAGGCCAGGAAAACAAGAAACCCTTCGGAGAGCTGCGAAAGGAGCGCTCGGTACGGGCTTTGCGGCAGACGTCAGCGGCCGGAGATTTCCAGCATTTCCTTCCCGTTGCAAACATCAGGTCAGCAGCGAGCCCTGGAAGCCCAGGATAAGTCCACCCTACAAGCACAGCTCGGAGCACCCTCGGACCAAGCGTTTAAGGTACCTGCCTATAAAACTTCCGCACAGCACCTCATTCTTGTAACTTTCACAACCTGATAAGCGCCCTAATAGCCAGCAGACCGCTAGAACTGGCCTCAGACTGCCGCTTCACAGCCACACAAGACAGGAGTGAACCCAGGCTGCTGCATTTAGAGCCCTCAGAGCCGCCACGCACCCTCCTCAAGTTAATGCCCCGGAGCGCGAGCGCAGACCCCCATCCGGAGCGGCATCTTCCTGACGCCGCTGCCAGCACTGCTGTGGACCACGGGCTCTCAGAACGCTCCGGCCAGCCGGCAGGATGGCACGGGCACCGCCATCACTCGACTCCAAAACACGCTCGGACAATGAACCGGGGAGGACACGCAGCCGGACAGCACTGGTTCGGTGAGCCCCCACGCTGCACAACACCCCAAAACTGCACCACGGCTGAGCCAGTCCCTCCTTCCCCATTCCCACCAGTGCGAGCCCACCCTTGGAGCAACCTTTAAAGTGAGGCCAGGTAAAGGGAGCAGGTGCCAAACGCAAACAGCCCCTTTTATCACAAAGGAGGTAACGAGCAAACGCTGGGTAAATCCGAACAAGCAGAAGGCAGTTCAGCTACTGCTCTGTGCCACACAGAGCTCACACACACTCACGGGTACCTACTCACAGCTCCTCCAGCACAACTACAACTGGAATAATCTGCTCCCAAAAATACAGCCATCAGCAGGGCTTGTGTGCTCGGGCATCTTGCTGAGGCAAGTACAAGTAGCATCACTCATCCAGGGGAGAAAGCTTTGTCAGTCCTCATAACTCACAGGCTAAAACCCAGCCAACCCACCATCCTGGGGTGCACGTGTCACACGCTCACACCAACACACATCTGTTTTACCAAGAGCTCCGCAACGTGGGTTTTGTGGGGAGAATAAAACACTCGGGCTGCCACAGCGTGGGGACAAGAAACTGGAAATACCCTCCCCTGCAGCAGAGCAGGATGAAGTTTATCCTCTCCCAAAGAAGCCTTTTAAAAATAGTATTTCTTAAAAGAAAGACCAGATACTAAGTGCATCCCCCGCTCTGAACAAGCACCTTCATCTTCTGGCCTGAAAAATGAGCCACACGGAGATGTAGACCAATGAGTTTCTAGTTAGAACCATAGAAATCATTCAGGTTGGAAAAGAAGCATCGAGTCCAACCATCAACCCTACTCTACAAGGTCACCCCCAAAACAGATCCCCCAACACCACTTCTAAGAGTTTCAAACTCATCCAGGGATGGGGACTCAACCGCCACCCTGGGCAGCCCATGCCGGTGCCCGACCAAGCCCCCGGACACGCGCGGTGCATCGCCACACGCTCTATTTCTGATGCCACGCACACTTCCACGGTGACGCCTGGCCACAGAAACGGCCAAGGCTATCGCTGAGTGTGAGCAATAAAAGGCAAGCTGCAGCCTTCTGAACCAAAGACTGGTTTTCCCCCTCCTACTTCTCTTCCCCACAAGTGCCAGCAACATTTCAACATTCACATTCCCTTTCCCAAGGAGGTAGTTCTACTCCTTTCATGGCCAAATCACCACGGCAAGAAAGCCACATGGAAACTCACCTCTAACAGAACAGACTTGTCCTTCCCATAGGCTGAAAACGGCCAAAGGCCACCCAACTTCCTCTCTGCCTTCAAACAACCATCGTCACGGCGGCTCCCAACAACTAAACGTATTCAGCCATGAGGAAAACCTGCTCCCCAGTACAGACAGAAGAGTCATGTGAGGCACCCCGACGTTAGCACAACACCCTAATGCTCCTCACCCCAGGGAATGGCCGGGGAGCACAGCCAAGAGCTCTGTTCTGAACGGTGCGTTTCATCCCTGCCTTACACAACTCACTCGTCCCAGCCGTCCACATTTGCTGCCTTCAGCTTTTGCGTAAAACAAAACCCTGGCACCGCCGTCAGACCGTTTCTCAACCACTGTGGCTTCACAAACAGGAACACCTGAGACAAACAGCCTTCTTCCAGCAACCCACGAACGACCACCTTCAGCGGAAGACGAACCGCTCCGCGCAGCCCCCCGCACCAACTTTCTGAAGGACAGAAACGCGCGAAGGGCGGCTGGAAACAACAAATCCTCCAGAGCTTTTGAGACAGTAACTGCACTCAAACGCAGCATCTTCTACCAAGTCTTCTGAACAATGGCAGGAACAAGTCACACAGTTTAGGAAATAACCAAAAATCCTCGAGCACTGCCATCATCTTAGGCTCCTCCTGAATCACAGAACGGACACGGTTGGGAGGGACCTTAGAAATCATCCAACTCCAACCCCCCTGCGCAGGCAGGGACACCTTCACTAGAGCAGGTTACTCAGGGCCCCAGCCAACACTGCCAGCGACGGGGCAGCCACAACTGCCTTGGGCAACCTGCATCTCAGCACTCTCAAAGCAAAGAGTTTGTTCCTCATGTCCAACCTTGGTCTGTCAAGTCTGGAACCCTTTCCCCTTGTCCTCTCGCTACCATCCCTGTCAAAAGCCCTCCCCCAGCTTTCTCGTAGCCCCCTTCAGAGATTGGAAAGTTGCTAGAAGGTGACCTGGGAGCCTCCTCTGCTCTTCTCCAGGCTGAACAACCCCAACTGGCTCAGCCTGTCCTTGCAGGGGAGGCACTCCAAATGCTTCCTGCCATCCCTCCATGCATCCCACCAGTGCCACCACGGGCTCTCTGCAGCACTGGGTGTGTGCATCAGCTGATGGATGGGCACTGCTCAGCTCAGAGCTGTTGCCAAAGGAAACAATCTTCAGCCTCGAGCTCAAACTGCCCTACTATTAAAAAGCTGGTTGGCCTCCAGGATTTGCTTCCATACTGAAGATACAGAATGAGCAAGAGGCTCCTTACAAGCACTGAACATGAGAGCCAGGTGCCTTAAGAAAGCAGCTCGCCCCATCTAAGCCTGGCTGAGAGAGGGGCTTACAGACCAACGACAGATCGGGATGGATTGGAAGCCACATGAACGCGGCCTGCTGACAAACAGCAGGAACACAACTTGAGAACTGCAGTCTTTATTCCTTCCCTTAACCCACGGGCTCTGACAAGGCATTTCCAACTCTATCTGCATCTTTACTAGAGCCAAAGGCTCGTTTAAATCCACGATAAAAATCTCAGGGCTGGTTTAACCTCACTGCTAGCCCAAGGCTGAATTTCTTCCAGTGCATCTCCCTGTGAATACTGTTCTAGTTCCAAGCTATCTGGATCACGACTCAAAGCTAGAAGCAGCGTTGTAAGAGCTCACCAACTTCTCATCCAACTGCTCTGCATAGCTCAAGGATTATTTTTCCCATTGACTAACCCGAGCTGCTTGTTGCAATAGCCCCCTACCTGCAGTGAAACCACCGGGCAGAAGAAGGTGTGCACGCTAAGCCCAGCTCTGGCAGCGTGCGGCACACCGGTTGCCGAGCACACTAGCATTTGTTCTCTTCCCCTTCAGGCTTTACAGCCTGCAAACAACTCCAGCTGCTACTAAAACCACCACCCAAAGCAGCGGGCTTTTGGGTTTCAAGCTTAAACAGGGCAACTTAAAGCTTCTTCGAGCATGGCAACACCACACTGTCGTGAGGACACACGGATGTATCACAGTTCCTGTGGAAAAAGGGGATTTGGTGTTTTTATTTCAACTGGTCAAGTGCTGCAGCAACAGGGAGCCTGGCATTTACCTGGCAGCGAACTCGTGCTGAGAGTCAGCTGCAACGGGCAAACAGTAAGATGGAAAAAATGAACAAGCGAGCTCTTTACTTTGTCTTAAATACATCAGGGGATTCCCCTTCTCTGCCAGAATCTTCTACCAGCTCTGTGTGCTGCTCCCTTTTGGGGTGAGCCCCTGCCTGCACTTACCCGGTGATGTCTGGGGATGTGCCGTGGGGGACCCCAACCTGCCTTTGCTGCCCACAGCACAAGCTGACAGCGACGGCTCCAGAATGAGGGGCCGGGCGCGCGAGGAGCCGCTGCCTGCGCTCCCATCTCTGACGGAGAAAGGCGAAAGCCAGCGGCAACAGGAACGCACGACAGAGGCCGACGGTCGGTCCCCGTCAGGTAGGACATGTCAGGCTTCCACCAGCTTTGTTCGGGCATTTTCTGTGCCACCTCCATCACTTATTTCTGCCCAAAACGTTCATTACAACAAAAGAAACCCTCCTGCGCTACCGAACGGGGGTCGCGAGTGGACAGCAGGAAGATTCGCCACCTCCATCAGCGCTGGGAACGAAGACGACGCTGAAAGGCATTGACAAGGGAAGGCGCAGGAACAGACGAGAAGGAAAAACACACCAAACCCCAGCCCACCCCTCGAAGCCTATCACGAGGACGGGATCAGAGAAGAAAGCGAGGCCACCCCTTGGCGACCAGGGGAGAGTTAACCTGCGATTCTCCAGCGCATCTGCCAGCCTGCGGCTCCGCCACCCATTTTGTGCCGCATGAAATAAAAGCAAATAATAACTGGGGAGCGAGAGGCTCTCAGTGGGACAGCGCCGGGCCACCGCCACGGAACGGCGAGGCCCCCGGCCGGGCAGCCCCCGCGGCCGCCAGGCCCTGCCCCAGGCAGGTGCCCCCGGCGCGGAGGAGGGAGGACGCGGCGCGGCCCGGCGCAGGCACAGGAGCGAGCAGGGCGAGGAGGAGGCGGGGGGGCGGGAGCCGGGCGGCCACCGCGAGCAGCGGCTGCCGAACGGGGCGGAGGCTGCGGGGAGCCCCGAGCCGGCTCCCCGGAGGAGGAAGGGGCGAGCCGCGGCGGGCGCGGGGATGGAGGCGGCGTGGGGCCGGCGTGGAGGTGACAGCGGGCGGGAGGCGGGAGCCATGGCCGCGGCAGGCTGCGGGGAGGCGTCGGCGAGCGGGAGGAGGACGGGGCCCAGAAGGAGGAAGGTCTCACCTGCCATAGCGGGCTGAGGGCGGCAATGGCGCTGGGGCTGGGGCTGCGGCGGCGGCTCCGCTCCGCTCGGTCGGCCGCGGCGGGGGCGGCGG
>VXBP01008026.1:166029-251825 GCA_013400115.1 Rhinopomastus cyanomelas
TCCGCCCCCGGCAAGATGGCGCCACCGCCCGCCCCTCCGCCTGGGGCTGGCGGCCGTGGCCCGGGGCCTGAGCGCATCCGCGCGGGTCCCAGACCCACAGCGGCGCTGAACCCCCTCAGCGGGGCCGGAGGCCCCTCGCCGAGCCTCCATGTCCCTCAGCGGTGCCCGATCGCCCTCATTAGAGCTGGGTCACAGAACCACCGACTGGGAAGCCAGAAGGGAACCCGAGAGCATCCAGTCCAGGCGCCCTGCCGGAGCGGCTTCTCCTACAGCGGGTCTCACAGCAACACGTTCAGGCCCCTCGCTGGGGCTCCATCTCCGTCACCAGGGCTTCACCCCCCTCGCTGGGGCTCGGCCCTGCTGTGTCCCAGAACTGAGGGTCTCTCCCCAGCCCTCAGCTGCTGGCACCGCAGACTGCCCTCAGCGCTGCCCCTTCCCGGGGCTGTCTTTGCACTGGAGCCGGGGAGGTTGTTTTGGGACAAGCATAGCTTTTGCAATGGAGTGGGCCGAGAGGGCAAAGAGAGAGCAGGGCTGAGGGACTTGAGCTTCCCAGAAGATGGCAGTTCCACCACAGGCACATTTCACTTCTGAAAGTCTCACTTCTCTGAGATGGTCTCCGTTCTCTGGGGCAGATCTGACCTGGCACCCCACCAAAGCACAGAACTAGGTGTTTGTAGTCATCACACAGACATGTCCTGCTTTGATACTCCCTACACAGACACACAGGTCATGAGAGGTTGGAAGGGACCTCCAGGGCTCATTGAGTCCAACCTCCCTGCTGGAGCAGGACCATAGAACCTAGGGCAGGTCACACAGGAACGTACCCAGAGAGACACACGAGCTTCCTGCACGAGGTGAGGGCTCAGAGAGCCTTGTGCTAACGGGGATGCGGCCGGCACAGCCAAGGGAGAGGCCAGAGAGGCAGAATGGGCAGTGAAACCGTTTGGAAGTGGCCACTTCAAATCCCCAAGGGAGCTTCTATTTCTTGTCCTTGGCCCTTGGCTCCATCTCCAGAGCCAACCGTCTTGGGAGGAAGGAGTCTGCTGTGGCCCACGGAGCCGCCTGGGCTATTCTGAGCCAGGTCCAGCCTTCCGGCCACCCTCAGGCTGCTTCGCATGTTCAGGGAGGAATCAGGGAACCCTGTGGACGTGCATGTCCGCGATTCACATGGGGAGCTGCCTCGTGCTGGGCGCTGGCTCCAGGGCAAGGCAGGGACCCCCTGAGCAGGCGGAGGAGGCCAGCGACGGCAGGGCTGCTGGAACGAGCAGAGCCGAGCTCTCTGGTCCAAGGGCTGGCAACCTGCACTCGCCTGCTGCACTGCGGCTCCGGAGCAGAGCGCTGGGGAGAGAGGCGAGAGGGTCCGTCCCAGAGGGGGATTTGGCAGGGACGGGCAGAACAAACGTCGTCCCAGTGGAAGGGCCAGGAGAGAGCTGTGTGGGGAGAGGCTCAGGGAGGGGTGGCTGCACGAGTGGGCTGATGCCTAGGACTCGTAAGGACTAGCCGCAGGCAGGGAGGGCTCTGGAGAGAGCTGTTGTGCCGAGTCACTTCTTCCTGCCCCCGGGGCTTCTGCGTCACCTCTCCTGCTGAGCACCATCCCTAGTGCTGGGGAGCAGCAGCAGAGCCCCGGGCCTCTCTGAAGCCAGTGTTCCTGCTTTTGGCTCGTTGCAGCCGGCAGAGGCAAAACAAACACCGCCCACGGGGCTGCTCTGGGTGTCCTGCAGGATGGGAGCCGGAGAAGCTGCTGCTGGCTGTGCTGTGTGCTCCAGCCAAGCCTCTGGCTTGTGGCTAGGCGTAGCCAGCACGCTCGGAGCCACCGCTTTCTCCCTCCCTCAGCTCCACAGGCATCTCACACAACTTCTACTTACACATTCTCAGGGCCAGGCCAGTAACCTGCTGGCCCAGGCTTCTTGCAGCCAGCCCGCTCTGCGGCCAGCCCAACATCCAGCCAGCCTGGGGTTATCAGAGAGCAAGAGGAAGCTCGAGTCCCCGCTGAGAAGAGACAAACAAGGAGCTGGGAGCCGAGTTTCCTCTTGCAACATCAGCACGGGACCAGCGACGGGCTTGCTCCCTTCCCCACGAACCTCCGCCAGCGAGAGCGCGTGGAGGGCAGGACCAGCAGGGGTGCCCAGAAGGATGTCTGCGGCACTGGGGAGGTTGCTCCTGGAGCAGCTGCACCCGCTGGTCCAGGGCGTCTCTTATGCCACTCTCCGCAGGGGCAGGTACCAGCCCACGTGTCTGCAAGGATCCCAAAGCCACTGACTCCCCAAACCAGGACCAGGTTGCTAAAGGGGCTGAAGAATCCCCTCAGGGCTGCAGCTTCAGTTGGAGCTGAGGCTCAGCGCCTCCAGACTGGCGACACTCTTCAGCTCTCCATCGGCGTCAAGCGCCACATCTGCCTCTCAGCAGCACATTCGCACAGCACTTGGGATCACTCTGGTCCTTCTTCTGCTCCTTTCCACTCGCCACCTCCCCTCTGTCTGCCAGGTGGTTTGAGCGGACCGGCGGCTCCTCCAGGGCAGCTGCCTGGCGAGTGCCCAGCAGGGGTGGGGGATGCTCCGCAGAGGAGCAGCCCTTCAGCACTGTCCTCGGGCCTGGGTGCTCAGCCCAGCCCTGCTTGACCACCAGAAACTTCTTTCACGCATCAGCCTCCTTCTCTGCCACATCCTCCCTGGGCCCTGGACCAGGGCTGCGCTATCGGCCAGGCTCGGGCAGCTCTGCAGGCTCTGAGATCTTCCAGCCTCTGGAAGTCAAGGGCAATGATTCTGCAAGAGGAGACGGAAGCCCTGGAGGGGGTCTGCTGCAGCGACTATTCACAGACACGGGAGCATCTGGAGACTGGTCCTCTGGGGGAAGCCCGTGCTCAGAATGCCGCGGCAGCTTCAGCAGCGAAGTCATCGGGCTCTGTGTTTTCCCACTGGCCCACAGAGCTCTGCTCCTTCCCAGAAGCATCCCCTTTCTTCCAAATTAGAGAGAAAATCATCCCTGTGGAGGGGAATATTTCCCTGTGGTCACATCAGTGTGAGAAGGACCTTCTCCCCGGTGAGGGTGACGGGGCACTGGAACAGGCTGCCCAGGGGGGTTGGGGAGTCTCCTTCTCTGGAGATGTTTAACCCCACCTGGACTGTTACTGTGTGATGGGATCTAGGGGATCCTGCTGTGCCACGGGGACTGGACTGGGTGATCTCTCGAGGTCCCTTCCAACCCCTAGTGATCCCTCACCGGGCACTGGAGCAGGGCTGGCTCTGATTTATACACGGAGCTGCCCAAGGGCAGAGCCAAGCAGAAACTGCAGCCATCACTGCCTCCCCTCCAGAAGGGTCAGCAGGCTCTCTCCAGCTGCCTCCGAGGAGGCTGGAGCCAGGCTGCTGCTGGGCTCTTCTCCCGAATTACTGATGACAGCACAAGGGGAAGTGGCCCCCAGTTGCATCAGGGGAGGGTTAGTTTGGATCTGAGGAAGAAGCTCTTTGCTGAGAGGGTGGTTGGGCCCTGGAACAGGCTGCCCAGGTGCTTGAGTCCCCATCCCTGGAGGGGTTTAAAAACCAAGTAGCTGGAGCACATGAGGCTGTGGGTTGGGTGGTTCTGGAGGTCCTTCCCAGCCATCATGGCTCTATGACTCTTGTGTCCCCCACAGCCCCCATACGTGCTCATCCTTCCTAGCCCAGCCCTCCCAACTCTCAGCATCCCATCAGCCCCACTCACAGCATCTTCTTCACCCAAGGTGCTCCAGAGAGCGATCCCTGGTGCCCACAGCCAGCCGCGGGGCCCACAGGGCAGACGGAGCTGCCCCCAGCCACCAGCTCGGCAAAGCCCGGTGCTGACTGCAGCGGCCGCAGTGGCGACAGGAGGCAGCAGGCAACAGCAGGTCCAGCCAAAGCCGTAGTCCCGTGGCTCAGCACAGGACTTGGTGCCTCTGCGGCCACGGAGAAGACGAGCTCGTGGCCCGCACAGAGAACACAGCGAGGTCCGCTCATGTTGATGCACAGGCTTGCGTCACTGCTCGCCCCGTGCCTGCTCACCAGGCCCCCGTGCCCATGCCCACTTCACAGCGACGAGAGCAGAGCTGCCAGTCTGCTTTGCTCCCCGACGACGCGGAGCTAAAGCCAGCACGACGACAGCAATGGGATTTATTGGGCGTCCGCTGCACAGAGCTTCCCCGTCACCGGAGCGCACCAGCGGCAGCGCGTCGCCTGGGCAAGGGGGCTCCGGACACACAGACGGAGGGAACTGAGTGTCGGCAGCCCCCACCCCAGATAAACAGCAGGCTTTTGGTTTCAGACATTCGAGCGCTGGTCCAGGTCCCGGTTCTTCTCCTGGCATCCATTTCGTGCGTTTAAAACAAGCCCAGCCCAGCCGGAGCTGGTTGTGCCAGAGGCCCTGGTGCCGTGGAAGAGGTTTGGTTCCCAAGTGCGTGTTCGCGGAGGACATGACCCCGGGGGTCTGCGAGAGGAGCTGTGCAGCAACGGCGCCACACGGGCACTGCTTTGTGCAGGGGCAGCTGCCCCCGGACCTTCGCTGCTCCAGACAAGCCGATCGGAAGCGCGTCTGAGGGACAGAGAGCAGAAAGGAGGGGTCTGGCTGCAGAGGGAGACCTGATGGCTAGCATGAGCTAACTGACAGCCGGCAGCTCTTCCACAAAGCCTGCACAAAGCAGGCTCCTTGCTGCCCAAAGCGGCGCCGCTGTTCCTGGAGCATCGCTGAGACCGCCTCGCCCAGGGAGGGCTTCCCGCACACGCCCGATGGCACGGACCCACGACGGGAAAACTCCGAGGGGTGGCCTGCTCCTCCCACCCAATGGTGCTGTCACCTCCGCCAGTTCAAGCCCCCACTGCCCCCGCCTGAAACCCTGCAGCACCCCAAACCCCCCTGCAGACCCCTGCGATGCCCAGGGCAACCGACAGCTCCGGCCACCAACCTAGTGACAAAGTACTTGAATTCATTGGTCAGTCGTCGAAGTCGGGGATGTCGTCGTAGGAGTAGCCGCGGTAGCCTTTGGAGGCGTAGTAGGCGATGCGCAGGTGGTAGAAGCCCGGGAGGAACACGAGGATCCCGATGATGAGCACGGGGATTGCCCGCTCTGTTCCCTGTGCAGGGGACACATGCCGGCTCGGTCAGAGCTGCTGGAGGACATGGCTGACTGCCGGGGCTCTTCCTGCCTGGGCTCTTCCCGCCTAGACTCTCCTGGCTTCCCTTTTTCTCAGCTCCTGCCTCAGCCATTCATCCCCACGGCCCGGCGAGGGCACAACAAATCAAAACCCACCCCAAATCAGAAATCTTTGTTGCCATCAGGCCGAGCTCTGAGGCCTCTCGCTGACATCTCCCCCTCGCTACAGGAAACCCTCGGCCAAACCTCCTTGGACAGGAAGGGTGGCTCCTCCTCACACTAATCGCAGCCACAGCTGCCGGCCAGGGGCTGAGTGCTTGGCCCTTCTGGCTGTGCCCGGGCTCCTCCTGATATAGCCCCCGTGCTGCTGGTTCCACAACGATAAGGACCAGCTGCCAACCGCTGTGGTGCAGTTCCCCGCAGCACAGGGTGCAAGGAGAAGCGTGCTGTGCAGGAGCACCAGGCCGCCCCAGACAACGGGTGCCCTCTCGCTGAGTCAGAAGTTCAGAGAAGTGAGAGAAGAGCTCTGGTAGCTCCTGCAGAAGAGCTGCTGTGTCCTGAGCTCAAAGGAAACCGGAGCCCCCGAGGACACTCGGCCCTCCCTGGCAAATCTCCAGCCCAGCCACAGCCCTGCTCAGGACCTGCGAACTGGAGACATCAGAGGATTCTGCTGCCAGAGAACCAGGGCTGCTGGCAAGCACCAGAGGACAGTGGAGGGACTTCTGTTCTTCTCACAGGCTTTGGCTCCAGGCTCCTAGGCTGAACACGAGGGCTCCTGGCAGGCTTTGGGGAACAGGTGAGCAGTGCAGAGCTAGCGGGGGTGTCCTCAAACCACTTACGCCTTTGCTGATGTATCCGGCCAGCAGGAGGGCTCCGATGATGATGAGAAAGGTCCCGATCATGAAGAGCACAACAGCCAGGGCAATGGCCTTGTAGGGGATCTTTGGTGGGCTCTTCTTGAACTGGGTGGGGACAATAACATCCCAAACTCATAAGAAACAGCTGAACTCAGCGCAGGTTCCCTCCCGCCACGGCAGGGCTGGATGTCCCCAGCCAGAAGAGATGAGGGACAAACTGTTCTAGTGGCAACGCTGGGGGGCTCTGCAGTGGCCCTTTGTGGGCTGCAAAACAGCCCTTGGTGCCCACGGAGACCCTGCTGAGCCAGCATGTACCGCCAGGGCTTCCAGGCCCGACCCTACTGAGGGAGCCACCTCATTTCCAGCGAAGCTGGACGTGCTTCCTGGAGGGGACGGGCTGAAGTGGCGGCTGGCAGGTGGTTTTGCACCTCCCTGAAGAGCAGCTGCTGGGGTGGAGCAGCGGCTGCAGCAGCCTTTCGCAGCAGTTTACACTCGGAGCAGCAGCAACAGGCTTCGTCCCCGTGTTTTACCTGCAGGTCAATGTAGCCATCGTCAGTGCTGGAGAGCTTGGAATACTTGACCTTGCTGCTGGGAATCCCAGCGGCCAGGTTTGTACGTGAAGACATCGCTCACACGGGCACCCTGGCTTCAGCTAGAACCTGGGCAACAGAGAAGAGCAAAGAACCACCACAAACATGAGAGAGAACTGGGTGGTGGAGCCGGAGACAGATCAGGTTCGAGAGAAACAGCAGTGTCAGACACCTGGGGGCCCTGCTGGCCAGGAGCCACTAATGGGCCCTGCTGGCCAAGGAGGGCTGGATCAGAAGGGGGTGGTTAGTAGATGGAGACAGGCTCTGCTCCCCCTCTGCTCTGCCCCGGTGAGACCGCAGCTGGAATCCTGTGCCCAGCTGCGGGCCCCGCAGTTCCAGAAGGACACAGCTGCTGGAGGGAGCCCAGCGCAGCGCCAGACACGACGCGTGCCCAGGGGCACCGCAGGGATCCGAAGGGCTCCTCTCGCCCTTCCTGGCGCCGGGAAGCAGCCAACCCGCTGCAGGCTGAAGCGGCTCCGCTGCCGCTGAGCAGGGGGTTCCCAGCAGAGCCGGGCACTGCTGCCCCCCGACCCGGCGACGCGCAGACCCGGAGCAGAACCCGCCGGGACAGGCGGCCCCGCGGCTCCAGCGCCTCTCCCGGCCGCGCTCCACCCAGGAAGTTTATCGCCGATGACCCCGATTCCCTTCCAGGTTGCGGCCCGGCTCCGCCGCCCTGGTTCCGGCCTCCGCCCGGATTGCAGCTGCAGTCAGCGTCCTCGGCAGGAGGCTCCAGACGCGGCCAGCTCGCCCAGGCCCGCAGCGTGCGAGACCCACCGGGGCTCGGCTGTCCCTTCGGCGCTGCGTTTGGAGCCGGGTTACGGACACCTGCACCATCAGGCACAGAATCACAGAAGGGACCTCCAGAGATCGCCCAGCCCAATCCCCCCACCACAGCAGGATGCCCTAGAGCCAGTGACCAGGGGTTGGAAGGGACCTCGAGAGACCAGCCAGTCCAGTCCCCCTGCCACAGCAGGATCCCCTGGATCCAGTCACACAGGAACACACCCAGGCAGGTTTGAAACTGCTCCAGAGGAGACTCCACAGCCCCTGGGCAGCCAGGTGGGGATCCAGCCTGAACAGCACAGCACTGGCTGGGGCTGATGCAGACCTTAACCCCCTCCTCCCCGCAGAGCATCATCACCTCAAGAGCGACCCAAAGCCGTGGGGTTAGCTGCAGTCTCCACTGCTCCTGCTCCGGGAAAGAACCAGGCAATTGCTGGAAAACTTCAGGGCAGAGCTTGCCTTTGGGATCTCTTAAAGGTGCTGAACAACTGAGCTCCGAGAGCTCAAGAGGCCCAAGACTAAGGCGAGTGTGGGAGCAGCAAACCATGCAGGGAGCATCCACAGCACAGGGCAACTGGGGTGCCAGTCCTGCTGCTATTCAGACGAGTCAAGGGCAGGGGCACGAGGAGATCCTGTCAGCCAGCCCCATCTGGACCCCGTGGCAGCTGCATCACTCTGACGCAGCAGAATTCGTTTCTTGGACGGCACTGCCACCTCGTGAAGGGCTACTGCTACCACCGGGGCTCCGAGTGCAGGGCTTGCAGGCAGCCGAGGCTCAAGATGTGCCTGCTGGTGCCAGGGGAAGTGCACAGCCCCCAGCACTGAAGAGCCAGTAGTCACAGCTCACACCAGCTCCCCTTCGCTCACGAGTCGCTCTGGTTCACTGGAGGGGAATGACTTACAGACAGCTGGCAGCAGTAAAAACCCCCGAGGAGCTGCCTGAAGCCATTTGCACCTCCTCGTTTTCATAATCAAACCCCAGGGGTGAGAGGTGCTGCAAACCTTGTTCTTCCTTCTTCAGTGCCACAAATGTGGCCGTGAACTTCCTTGATCAGGAGGCTGCTGGTGGCACAGGGACCAAGGCACCCAGGGAACAAACTGTGTGAGGAGCAGCTTCACACCAGCGTGGCAGGAACACAACCCACCTCAGGAGGGGCTCAAGCAGCTTCCAGCGAGGCAGCCCACAGCTGGAGCCCACCCACTGGACAGATCACAGAGCCTGTGACGACTACAGGAACAGCTGGTGCCTACAAAGCAAAACCTGTTTCACAGCCCCTCTGTGCTACCAGGAAACAGCCCCAGGAATCCACTGTTCCCACACTCTTCCAGCTCCACACCCCAAAGTGATCAGAATCACTGAACATTGGGGATTGGAAGGGACCTTGGAAGATCATCCAGCCCAGTCCCCACCCCCAGCACAGCAGGATCCCCTAGATCCAGTCACACAGCAACAGCCCAGGCAGGTTTGAAATGTCTCCACAGGAGACTCCACAACCCCAACAGGCAGCCCCTTCCAGGGCTCTATCACTCTCACTGGGAAGTTCCTTCTCACACTCATGTGGAACCTCCTCTGCTCCAGCTCCCACCCGCTGCCCCGGCAGAAGCCCGAGGACAGAGTCAAACCCATCTGAGTCAGTTCTTTATTCTCACTCCGAGTTAGAACTACCAGCTCCAGAAAGAAGTGGATGCGGTCGGGTCAGACAAGCTCGCGGTGGAACTGAACAGGCTCTACTCAACTACCACTGAAGCTCTAGGAAGCATCGCCTCTACACACCTGGAGCACTGCACCCCTGCAGTTGAGAGCAGCAAGATGTATCACCTCCAGACGGCATCTAAGACTACTTGAAGTAGAGGAGTAACTAGAAAAAACCCACCCAAACTCCTATTTTCCATGAGATCAGGAGAGCAAAAGAGCAAGTTCAAAATATTTACAGAGGTATCTACAAGAAAGGCCTAACAGTGCTGGCACGATGCTCCAGGGCACCAGCACTGCCGCCACTTGCTGGTGGGGTGTCCTCTCCCAGAGCTCAGCCATCTTCCCCTCAGTCCTGCCCCAGTTACGAGCCTTCCTGCTGGTCTTCTATCTTTGGAGCCAGGTAGTACTTCAAGTGTCCCATGTCGGCGATCTTGTACTCCACGACTGGGGAACGAACAGAGAACAGGTCAGTGCCGAGGAGGTTCTGCACGAGGGCCATGGGCAGGAGCGCTTGCTGCAGGACGCAGGCGGCAGCGCTCTGCAAGGCTGTCCAGAGTGAACTGCTGCTACTTACCAAGAGGAACATCTGCAGACATGCTGAGGGTTACTGTGGGGGACAGCGGAGTGGCTTTGGTAAAGAAGTTCAGGTACCTCAGAGCAAAGGTCAGCTGGACGGGCTCATTCATCTCTATTGTAACCTAGAGAACCATCAGTCAGGTTAGACCTCAACAAAGACTGACTTCCCTCGGGTCTCTCAAGTGGCAACATCTCCACAATAGAGCTACCTGTTGACTCTAATCCACTAACTAGGTGGACACATGATCCAGTGACCCAGCTTGAGCCCCAACCAGGTCAGAGAATGAATCACATCAGCGGAAAACCCTGCACTGAAGACACTGCAGTGACAGCAAGCGCTTGACTTACAGCTTCCTCCTCTTTGTCCACGTTGCTGGTCTGTGACAGCTTGATGTTGCCGCTGCCCAGCTCCCCGTTAGCTGAGAACTTCACGCCGTCCTTTGCGCAGGAGATGACGACGGCGTCGCCGATGTGGCTGAGATCCCTACAAATGCGAGCGAACTCTGCAGACGGCATTTTCACCACACAGCTGTACTCCTGCTCCTGTGTGGGAAGGGTCGCAGTTAAACTTCCGCCAGGAAGCCTGGTGTCGCTGAGCCCAAGAGGCTTCCCGAAGGAGGAGATGCTGCACCCAAACTTCTCGGGCAAACACCTGTTTCTCAGCGACGCTACAGTCAGTCACTTGAGCCACTACTCACCGGAATCCCAAGCTGCTCCACATCGAGATCCATCAGCTTCATCTCATAATCAGATACCTTTTCCTGATCTAAAGAAACAAAGCAGAGTTTGGAGAAGTCGATACAGAAGCTTTGCTACTTCCTCCTGCCCCCCCAAGTAAAAACAACTCCATTCTGGCAATAAAATCCAACTTCTTTAATTACAGCCAGGAATCTGAAAGCGACCCAAACAAGGGTCTCTCTCTCTCACAAAGGAGATGTTGGGTCAGGGTGACTGAGCTAACGCAGAATCAGACTTGCATGGATTGATAGGGACTTTTAAAGCTCCTCTAATGCTACCCCCCTGCAGTGAGCAGGGCATCCCCAACCACAGCAGGCTGCTCAGTCTCAAGGTCCAACCTGACCTGGAATGGTGCCAGGAGTGGGGCTTCTCCCACCTCTCTGGGAACCCTGGGCCAGGCTCTCACCCCCTTCTCAGCGGCAACAATTTCTTCCTTCTCTCCAGTCTGAACCTCCCTTGTCCAGTTTAACCATCACCCCATGTCCTGTCCCTGCACCTCATGATCCAGACTCCCACCCCAGCTTTCCTGTAGCCCCTTTAGCCATTGAAAGGCCATGCTAAGGACCCCAGGATGTTTCCTCTGTGCCAATGTTTGCAACATGCCCCTGCCTTTTGCAGGGGGAGTCTGGAACTGGATGGTCTTTAAGGTCCCTTCCACCCCAAACCATTCTATGATCTGGTGGCATCTCCAGACTGAGGAGCTTTAAGAACCAGGTGACCCCTCTCATTTCTGAAGGATTTGTCATTTTCCCCTGTGGTTCTTTCGTCTTTGTGAAAATGGCTTCAAGCTCCAACATTGGAGGGTTAGACTGGGCATCAGAAAGAAATTCTTCCCAGAGAGAGTGGTCATGGTCAGGCACTGGACTAGACTGCCCAAGGTGGAGGTTGAGTCTCCATCCCTGGATGTGTTGAAAAGTCACCGAGATGTGGTGTTGGGGGATCTGGTTTAGGGGTGATCTTGAAGAGTCAGGCTGATGGTTGGACTCAATGATCTTGGAGGAGGTCTCTTCCTGCCTGAATTATTCTGTGCAGACCACTAAGACCAGCCCCAGTAGCAAACGAGTGCCCAACTCTACCACTCACTCGGTGCCTCAAACACCAGAGCCAGGGTGTCAGCGTTGTCCTCCGCCCGCAGGGTGATGATGTCTTCATTCCCGGCGCACTTGAGGATCTTGGACATGCTGCAAGCGGGGAGAAGCACGTTACTTGGTGCACTCTCGCGACCCCAGCGGACTGAGCGCGGTGCCCACTGCGCTCGGGGCTGCCGAGAAGCCGCCGTAGCCGTCAGCGCAGGGATTAGGACCCCCCGCGCCCCGTCCTGCGGGCGGCGCTAGGACCTCCCCGCTCCCCGACGGCTTTTCCCGCCAAGTCGCGCGCCAGTGACGTCACGGGCAGCGCCCGCCGCGAAAAACGGCGCGAGAACCCTGCGGGAAAAATGGTGGCTGGGGGCGGGGGAGCGGCCAAGAGAGGCCCCGGGAACCGCACCCCGGCCGCAGAGCTGCCCCTCGGCCCCGTTTCCCTCAACCCAGCGCCCCTCCGCCCGAGGCCCCGTCGACCCCGTAGCGCCTCAGGCCCTCAGGCAATCCCCCGCTCCCAGCCCGAGGGGTCCCGGGGCCGCACCTGGCCAGGTTGACGCCCATGGCGATGTTGCGGTCGCAGCGGTAGGTGTCGAAGCCCTCGGAGCGCAGCGTGAGCTGCACCAGGGAGACATGCGAGGAGTCCATGCTCTGCAGGCTGATGCCGCCCGAGCCCAGGTCCCAGCAGGCCTCGGTGATGAGGTCCTTGAGGGCCTCCAGCACCCGCTTGAGCACCGAGCCCTGCACGAGCCTCGCCTCGAACATCGTCGACAGCACCGAGAACAGCAGCCTCCGCTACCCTGCAACAAGAGAGGCCGCCAGGCGCTACCCGACCGCCTCCTTTATAGTCTGCTCCACCCCGCCCCGCGACCGCGCCGCAGCCAATCAGCAGCGGCCTCCTCTGCCACAGCGAAGCCATATCCCCGCTCTCATCACACCAGCCCCGCGCTCTCCATCCAATCCTGGTGCCACTTCTCCTCCTAATCCCGCCCCCTCGCCCGGCGGGAGCCAATCACCGTGCCGTTTACACGGCACAGCCCGCGGCTGGAGAGGACATGGCCGGTGGGGCGCAGCGGGGCTCAGCAGGGTTCGGTGCCACCGGCCGGGACGCTCCCGCCGACTCTGCCCCTTGCGCGTGACCTTTCCCCGCCGCCGCTCCCGCCCCCGCAGCGGGGCCGCTCGCACCCTCCCGTCATGGCGCCGTCGCGCGCACATCCGGGAACACCTGGGCGGAGCCAGCGCGGGCTTGGACCCACCCCCAGCTCGTCCCGCGCCGCCCATTGGTCGCGGCGGCCGTGCGGCTCCGCCTTTGGGCGCCCCCTGGCGGCCGCGGCGGCGTTCGTAGGCTGCTGGCGGAGCGGTGGGAGCGACGGAGCGCGGCCGGGATGAGCGAACTGCGGCTGCGGCCGGGCCGAGAGCCCGCGGGGGGCCGGGACCCGGAGGACAAGGTGGAGTGCGGGCCTGGGTTGCTGCAGTAGAGCGGGACGGTGAGGGGCGCCGGCGGGTCCTGCGGCCTGTGAGGCGCTGGGGGGCTCTCGGCCTCCTCTGGCCGTTGCTGCGACCCCCAGCCCGGCCCGGCCCGGCCCGGCCGGGCCCCCGCTTACTGTGGGTTGGGTCTGACTGCCTCCCGTGGGTTTGGGACTGATTGCGCCCGCGAGGTGTCTCGAGTGGGAGTTACAGACCCCGCGGGGTTTCTGATGGCGACCCAGGTGCCTCCCGGGTCGCCCCCTCCCTTCAGCCCCCGTCGGTGCTATGATGGGGTTTAACGGCTCCATCTGCGCGAAGAAGAAAATCCGGTTGCGTTTCCTCTAGCGTCTGCTCTGATCCGGGCGCCACTGGATGCTCTGAGCGGTGTCGTCACCCCCGCCCTCCGTGTTCCTGCGTCTCCCCGAAGCACCGAGAGGCAGAAACGCTTCGGGAGAACTTTATTCGTTTTATCTGCGGTGCCGCAGAAAGGAAAATCCCGAGCGTGAAGGGATTCTCCCCTGTGCTGGTGGTTAACCCCAGTCTTGGAGCGACCCCGTGCTGGTCCTTTGCCCCCCATAGCATCGGGCTGAGGTTTCCTCTCGTCGTGGGCGACGTCTGCCGTTGGGAGAAGGGTGGAATCGCCTGGCAAAATGGCTTTGGCAGTCCCAGTGCCCCACGGTGGTTTTTCTGGTGGTGGTTTGATGCCGGGCAGGAGCTGCAGAGTCAGGTTTGAGGGAGCTGCGTTGTGATGCGGTTGAGCTGGGGCAGCAAGTGCTGCCTGTGTGTTGGGAAGGGGCTGCCTGGAGGCAGAGCTGCAGTTTCTGGCTCTCTTGGTAGCTCACACAAAACTGCCTCCCCTCCAGACTTGCCCACCGGCAGTAAGATGGCTCCTGTTTGGTGGCTGTTGTGCTCAGGGCAAAGCTCTTCTCGTCCGGCTGAGTATGTTTGTCTTGGCTGGAATTGATTTCACAGCAGAAAACCTTGGGGGGCTTCCATGTTCCAGAACTTTGGTGGCAGTTGGAAGGTGGCCCTCAGCAGCCTGGAAGGACTTGTCTGCTGGTTAACCGGGATGCAGAGAGGCTCCCTTGGCCAAGCTTTAACTCCCTGCGCTGCGTTCCTGAAGGAGGTCAGAGGGCCCTGCTATTTTGAGTGTGATCTCGTTATCTCCAGGCAAGTGGGTTTTGTGCCTACTGAGCCTCCTGGAAGGGTTCCTGTGGCGTTGCCCTGTACTTCATGGCTCTTACCAGAGAGTGGGGAGACTTGTACCGTGCTGCTCATCCTAAAGCAGCTCAAATTACTTGCAAGAGTGAGAAAAGAGCCAGAAAAGGTGGTTGCAAGCCATGAAGAGCGGCTCTGCTGAGGTGTGGAACATCTCTGAACAACCAAAAGCAGCGATGGGAGGCAGAGAGTTTCCCCAAGGTGTTAAAATCCGGCCCGGGAGGAGGTTACCTGGTAAGGGGAGTCCTCCTTTGAGTAGAGGCCCTCTCTCAGCCTGGTGCTTTCTGTGACAGCAGACCTCAGCAGCAGGTTTTTCTTCCTCCCTGGAGATCCAGCGCTGGTGTTCTTAGTGCTGGGGAAATGCCTGGCAGGGCCCGGGCTCTGTCAGGGTGAAGCCAGCGCAGCAGAATTGCTCCTGTTTGTCGGGATGTGAGCCTGCTGGCCGCGGTGCCGGCAGGTCCTGCTGTCCAGAGGCAGGAATTCCCTCTTCTGCTTTGTAATTCCTTAAGCCTGGCTGGGAAAGAGAATTGAGGAGCATGTGTTGTCTTTACTTGGCAGAAGCCCTCGTGTCTTCTGAGAGGAGCTCGTGGCCCATTAAGAAAAGGAGCTAAAGAGATGTGACCGTCAGGGCAGCCCCAGAAGGTTGGGGTTTGTGCTTGTTTCCAGTTGGCTGGACTGGTAGTGGAAAGCGAGAGGCTGGTTTCACTTTCTGATCCTCTCACCCTTGCCCAGCACCGCAGCGTTGACGTTCTCCTCCCCCGGCACAGGGCAGTGCTTGCAGCTGAGAGCAGGCTGCTTCCTCGGGGCTGTGCTGATGCCAGAGTGTCTTTGGATGGAGTTTTGCAAAACCTCTTGTGCAGTGCTTGGCCTGGGTCTCCTAGGGGATGAGGCAGCCTCTGTTTGCTCTGCTGAGCCCCCTCTGATCTCTCCAGTGCATGACCAGGGGTGCTTGTCCCCGTGTTTGTGCTCTGTGGCCGCGCAGGCAGCAGAGATGGAGCGATGGAGTCAAGTTCCAGTTTCTCGTTCCTGCGCAGATCCCACTCCTCGGGCCTTTGCAAGGCTGTTCTGCTGTCGAGAAGTGGAGGTCGGTGGCTTCTCTCCCGTCCGCGTGTCCTGCTAAATCCCGTTTTCTCTTCCGGCTCCCGAAGAGAGCAGGAGCAGTGTGAAAGGACAGGGCTCCCCAGAGTGCACAGAGCTCCCAGGCTCTAACTCCAGGGTCTAACAGGGTGTGCAGAGGGTGCCCCAGGAGTGGTTTGTGCCTCGCCTGACTTTGCCAGTGGGGCCAGAGCGGGGCTGAACCATTTGTGTGCCCGTGGAGGGCTTGGTGCCGGGGCCTCTAGTTCTGTGCACCTGGCACGGCGGGGCGCTGACGCTGGGCCTTTCGACCTGGCTGTGTCTGCGCCCTGTGGAGCAAGAAGCGAAGGGTTCTGGCTCCTGGGCCTCGTGATTCCTTGTGCTTCTAGGCATTTTGCAAGACTTCCCTGGAGGTCTGAAGTGCTTTGAGGACGCTGAGCCAGGCGAGCGCTGGGTGTTTGCGCGCTGGTCCCTTAGGTCTGCTGGGGAGAGCGAAGGGCGGACGGGAGCGGCTGCCCGGGCTGTGCTGGAAGGATCCAGCAGCGCTGGCCCCGCTGCTCAGCTTGGCAGGGGCTGCAGCGCAGGTGCCGCGAAGGCTTAGGCACGTTCAGATCCCGGTCCTCCCCAGCTCGCAGCAGAACTCCTGGAAGACTGTGAGAACAAGGGTCTTGCAGGACCCAAAGCGATAACCCCTGCAGCACCGGCTGCCCTCGGCGACGCTTAGGAGGGCAGAGGTGCCAGGCAGGTCCAGACCCACCCCGAGCCCCCGTCTGGCTGGTAGCTCTCCGTGTCCCGTCAGGCTCCCTACCAAGCATCGCTTGGCCGCGGGAAGAGGACACGGCTTGGCCCTCTCTGAAGCAGGAGCAGTGTTTGCTGGCAAGGGGCATCAGCAGCCTCAGGCCTGAGGCGGGAGCCCCTCTGTCTGCCTGGCAGCTTGGCTCTGCGAGTGCATGCCCGCGGGCTTCGTCACCTCTTGCCCTGAGCAGTGGGGATGAGGTTTTGGCATGGTGGCGCTTTGCTGCAGCCTGCTGTCGAACAGAGTACCTCTGCCAGCCTGCAGCCTGCCGTGGAGCTGGGGAGGGGCTGCAGGCTGCTCCTCATGCCCCTTGAAAGGGGTTCGGTCCAACCTTGCTGCGCAGTGCCAGGCTCTGCCCTGAACTGCCCGTTGCCTCGCTCCTCTGTGGTGATGCCAGAGAGGTTTGATCTCGGGAAGGTTTAGACGTTTCAAGGGCTGTGAGGAGCTCCAGTCATTCCCAGTCACACAATCCTAGAATGGTTTAGGCTGGGGGGAGCTCAGAGCTCCCTCAGCCCCAAAGCTCTGCCCTGGGCAGCGACACCTCTCCCCAGACGCTGCTGTGGCAGGAGGATTGGACTGGATGATCTTTTGAGGTCCTTTCCAATCCCTATTACTCTGAGAGTCTGTGACCCACCAGCACCCGCAGGTGCTTCTCCCCAGAGCTGCTCTCCAGCAGCTCGGCCCCGCTGCAGCCGCTGCTGTCGCCCTTGTTGAACCTCCCCGGAGTCTCTCCCCACAGAGCTCTCAGCCTGCGCAGGTCACGCTGGCTGGCAGCACAGCCTGACGGGGTGTCAGCCACTGCTCCCAGCGTTGTGTCATCAGCAGATGGGCTGAGGGTTAGGGGATGCTGTCACCTCTTCCCGGCTGTTGAAGACTCCATTGAGTAGGACTGGACAGCTGGGGCTTCAGGACCCCGCCGGCTGGGGACTGTACTGGTCCCAGTGCTGTGAGGCTCCTTCCCTGGGTCAGTCTCAGTAAAGCCAGCAGCAGTGGCTGGCTGGGGGGAAGAGAGAACAAGGCTGTGGGACCACCTTAGAGCCAGCCAACTGAACAGGCAGCCCAGGAGGTCCTGCTCTTCCCGTGAGGCTTTGGAGAAATCGTAGCCGTGGCAGCCCGGAGGGTCGGGAGCTGCCAGCCCTGGTGCGACGGCAGCCGGGAGGGCAGGAACAGGCTCTCTCCTGCGCTGGCCTGCCAGTGCAAATGGTGCCCCCGGCGCCGCGGAGCTGCTGCTTCTCTGGTTTCTCAAGGCTCCTTCCTCCAGATAACAACAGCCTGAAATGTCTGGGTGGGCACGGCTCCGGGCCGGGGCGCAGGTGCTGGCTCACACCAGCTCCAGAATGGGGCCCTGGTTTAGGCTGAGGCACCGGCTCCGGGCTGGGGCAGCCTCTGCCAGCCACTGTTTCCAGGCAGCGCTGCAGAGCTCTGCTCTCTCTGCCGCGTCTGTTTCTCTGTCTTTGCAGGGACAGCAGCGTCTGCCAGCTTGGTGAAGGCCACCAGAGCAGCAGGATGCCAGTTAGGTGCAGAAGAACCCAGTGCTGAAGCCAGCCTCCAGAGCGTCTCCATCACGTGTCTGGAGCTGGAAGCAGGTTCCTCTCTTAGCAGCAGGAGGTTCTGGGGCAGCGCCAAGGCCAGCAGCCGGTTGCTCTCCTGCTCACAATAGCTTCTCGGAAGGACTCGGGGCCTGATGTGTTTCCCTTCTTAGCTTCCTGTGATGCACAGGCCCTGAGCGGGCGCTGCCCTGGGCTGGGGGCTGGGCAGATGAGGAACTTGTGCCCTCGTGCAGGGTGGGTTTGCTGACCCCACGCTCAAGTTCTCTGTCGGGCTGCAAACACAAGCTGTCCCTCCCTGTGCTCCCCTCCCCAAACAAAGCCGGCGGCACGGAGCGTTTTCGCGGTCATTTGGGGCCCTGTGCAGGCACTGGTGGCCCCGTGGTGTTTTCTGCTCTGCGGGGCTCTGTCCTCAGGCTTGCGCCGGCGCCCCTGCAGCTGCTGGGTGGAGGCTGCTGCTCGTGGACTGGGGAAGGGAGCCCCGTGTCAGCGCAGGTGAGACCGGAGCATCGCCCGTTGTGCTTTGGGCCAGCAGGGCAAGCAGTCACTGCAGGGGGCCAGCCGGGGGCACCGGGGTAGAGAGCCACGGGAAGCTTGGTTTCCATGCCCTGCGGGTACCTTCCCAGCCCAGAGGGTCAAGCCCTTTCCCTAGCCCAGTGGCAGGGCAGCTCTGTGCCCCTGCCAGGAGGTGAGCTTGCCTCTGCGCTGGGCGCTGAGCTCTCGGCAGGGAGGCAGCTGCCTGTTCCTATGGCAACCGAGAGCCTGGCACGGATGCCCGGGTGAAGAACCCGAGCGCTCACAGCTTCCGCTGCCATCAGCCCCTTCCACGTGCGAGCAGGGCTCCTCACAGGGGGCTTGCTGGGCTTAGTGATGTCTGCAGGAGCTGGAGCAATGGCCCTCACAGGGCTCGGCGGGTCTCATCCTCACAGGGACTTCTGCTCCCGCTCAGGTGAAAGTGCCCGAGCCAGGGCGAGCGCTTGGCGCTGCCTCGATTTCACCTCGGCAGCAGTAACTGCTCCTTAAGGAGCCTGCAGCCCCGAGCGGGCGGGATGAGGGAGCTGGGCTTGCTGAAGGCTGGCAGGTCGCCTTGCCCGTGTGGGCAGCAGCCAGTTCACGTGGCTGAAGCGCTCGGCACCAGTGCTGCAGCCACGGTGGTCCAGGTGTGGCTGGGTGGAGGTGGTGAAGTGGCTCTGCTGTGGGGGAGAACCTGAACAGCCAGCAAGGAGAGGCAGAGGAAGGGCCCCTGGAAGTGGCGAGGAGGGCGCATGGCGCCTGGGCAAGCAGAGGGGTCGTGATGGGTGGGCTCGCTCGCTGCGAGGCTGAGCTCTCCAGGCTGCTGCTCGAGGGCAGGAGTGGGAGGAAGCAGCACCGAAGCGGCATCAGGAACCCGCGGGAGGGTGTCGCCGAGGCCAGGCCGCAGCTGGATTAAGGAGCCCGGCCCGGGGCGCATCAGCTCGAGCTTAGGCCCGTTGCTTAGCACCCTGCTCAGCTGCTTAGCGGGGTGCTTTGTGGGCTGATGGGCGCCGCTTGCGTGAGAGGTGTAAAAATAGCCTCGGTCACTGGGTCCTCTCCGCAGCCTGTCCCTGGCACCGTGTCCTGGGCGCCCTCCGCGCCGCCTCGGGGGGAGCCTGTTCCTGATGCTGCGCAGCTGGTTCCCGAGCCCTCACTGTGGCCAGTGAGGCCTCCTCTTGGGGAGCTCGTTCCCTCCTGGCTCCCGTCAGACCTGCCCCGAGCGAGCAGGGCCGGGGGGTCCTGCGTCTGGTGTCCAGCCCTGGTAGCCTCCTTGTCTTGGCCAACCCCTTGGGAGCCTCCTTGCGCTCTCTGGGAGCGGCGGGCGCCTGTTTGTGTGGCACAAGCTCTCCCACCCACATGCAGAGCTGCTCTGCCCCGGCTCTGCCCCCTGCTTTTGGAGGCCAGGACGCGTTGCCGCATGAGGTTTGGTGAACTGTGGTGCTGAGGCTGGTGATGTGGTGTCGTGGGATCACGGGCTGGGCTGGGTTGGGAGGCAGCTCAGAGCTCCCCCTTCAGCAACCTCCTGCCAGGGCAGCGACACCTCTCCCCAGACCAGGCTGCCCACAGCCCCTTCCCACCTGCCCTTGGGCCGGGGATGGAGCAGCCACAGCCTCCCTGGGCAACCTGTTCCAGGGCCTCAGCTCCCTCCCTGGAAAGAATTTCCTCCTGACACCCCAAATCCAAGGAACTGCAGGCACCCTTCGATGTGGTGGCACCAAACGGGTTCCAGTGGGTGCTGGTTTTGGCGGGGGTCCCTCTGCTGTGAGCGTGAGGCAGCCCTGTGGAGCCCCCAGTGTCCAGCAGCTTGGCTCCCCCGCTTTCCCTGCACAGACGCTCTGCTCCCCAGAGCCTCTGTGGTGTGGCCGGCGAGGGCGGCTGGGCTGGAGCGATAAGCCCTGCTCGCCCCCCCAGCCGCCTGGGGATGGGCTCGCGGGCCGGCGGTGCCTCTGCGGAGTCAGTGCTTGGACGGGCTGCCTGGGAGCCTTGAGCCTCTGCTTGGAGGCCTTTCTGTCTTCCTGTCGCCCGCTTGGAGACGCGCCCGGGGGCCGGGAGACCTTGTCCGGAACGGGCTTGCCTGCCAGCGAGCCCCTGGCCTTCAGGCACTTGCCTACAGGCCTGTGGCCTTCAGGCCCTTGCAGCGCTCAGAGCTGTTTGCTGAGCGCCTGTGAGGCATCACTGGGGGTTCAGAGGGAGCAGGTCCGAGTCTGCTGCTGCTGCCGAGACTGATGGAGAGGAGACCCCTCTCTGTGTCCCCCAGAGCTGCTGAAGCTGGTCTGTGGCTGAAGTCCTGTAGCCCCCTCGGCGTCCTTGTCTCTCCCGCAGAAGCAGGGTGCTGGTGGGTGCTGCACCCAGGAGGCTGGGCCGAGGCTCCCCTGGGGGCCAGGCTGTGCCTAGGAAGGGTCTTTGTCTCCCCTTAACCTGCAGGAGTCGGAGTCTGAGAACAAGCTGGATGGCGAGACGGCGTCGGACAGCGAAAGCAGGTCGGAGTTTGGAGGGCCGCCCGCAGTGCCCACGTCCGACGACACGCCTGAGGTCCTGAACAGGGCTCTCTCCAACCTGTCCTCCAGGTAGGGCCGGCTGGGTGTCGACCCCCTCTGCTGCCGGGGCCCGGGCACCTCCACGGCAGCTTGCTTGCGGCGGGGGCAGCCCTGGGAAGTGGGGGAAGGTGCCCCCGGGGTTGCAGGAAGCGAGCAGAGGGTGCTGGTGGCAGCAGAGCCGTGCCCTGGGTGGCCGGATGCGGCAGCAGAGGGCTGCGGGCTGGTTGCCCAGCCCAGCGCCTGCTTGTGGCAGGTGGAGAGAGGCCTCGGGGGCAAAAGATGGTTGGGTTTAGCTGTGGCAGCGCTCTTGGCAAAGGCTTCAGCTGCTCCTAACCTCTCATGCAGCCTCCTGGTGCAGGAGAAAACTGTCCTGCAGGGGCGAGAAGAGACCGGGATGCTCCCCGCAGGCTGCTCTGGGGACACAGCCAGTGTCCTGTCCTGTCCTGGGAGAAGCTGCCTCTCCTGGGGGTGCTGTGAGGGCAGGAGAGGCTCAAGGCAGGATGTGGTGGAGGCTGCAGCCAGCCCAGAGCCCTTCCCTCTCTTGAGAAGTGCAGAGAGGGGTAGTGACCCCCGGTATTTGAAGCTGCTGGCTTGCCCAGGCTGTGGGGAGCAGACGCCCTCCTGGCCCATTGCGGCGCCCTCGCAGATGCTGTGTCCCTGGCTCCCTGCGCTCAGGGAGCTTCACAGTTGCAGCCTTGCAGCTGCTGCAGCCAGGCCTTCGCCCGCGGGTCAAGGCCTCTGCAGCACCAGAAGGAACCCTGGGGTCGCCAGGGCTCCGTTTCCACCCTGCGAGGCGCAGAGAGCACAGCTGGGAGCCCCTTCCGTGCTTCTCCGTGACTTTCGCACCGGCTTTCCTTCCCTGTGGCCTAGATGGAAGAACTGGTGGGTAAGAGGCATCCTCACGCTGGCGATGATTACCTTCTTCTTCATCATCATCTACCTGGGACCCATGGTCTTGATGACAATAGTAAGTGCTCCAGGGTGATGCCGTCATGTTCCCTGCAGTGGGGGAAAGGGCTGCTGGGCCCTTCCTGGGGAGGGCAGCTCAGAGGTGCCTGTTAGAGTTCTTCCAGTGGGGTGGATGGCAGCTGGGGTGGCTACTGGATGGAGCAAGGATCTCCTTCCCCCCTGCTCTGCAGCCGCAGCTGGAATCTTGTGTCCAGTTCTGAGCCCTCGGCTCCAGAAGGACACACAGCTGCTGCAGAGAGCCCAGCCAGAGCCACAGGGGTGATGGAGGGAGGGGAGCAGCTCCCTGCTGGGGAAAGGCTGAGGGAGCTGGGAAAAAGGAGCCTGAGGGGTGACCCCATGGGTGTTGGTCAATATGAGAGGGGCAGGTGTCAGGAGGATGGAGCCAGGCTCTGCTCAGGGGCACCCAGTGACAGGACAAGGGGCAGCGGGTGTGAGCTGGAGCAGAGGAGGTTCCCCATCAGTGTGAGAAGAACCTTCTTCATGGTGAGGGTGCCAGAGCCCTGGCAGGGGCTGCCCAGGGGGTTGTGGAGTCTCCTTCTCTGGAGACATTTCAGACCCTCCTGGACTGTTCCTGTGTGACTGGATCTGGGGGATCCTGCTGTGGCCGGGGGATTGGACTGGGTGATCTTTCGAAGTCTCTTCCAGTCCCTAAGTTCTGTGGTTCTGGTTCCTCCCTGGAGGAAGCCTGGAAGGACCATGTGCCCACTGGACCTGGCAGTCAGCTTTCAGCTGAAAGTAGCCCAGGGGGTTTTTAGAAACTGGCAGTGGAGAGAGGAGGGCAGACCCAGCCTGTTGGGCTTCCCACCGTGGGTCAGGAGCCTCCTCCAGCCTGAGACCAACTGCTGGAGTGCCCTGTGCTCTGCGCAGGGGTGTTTTGAACCTCCTCGGTGAAAGAGGTGTTCCGCAGCTTCCCGATGTCTCCTCGTGCAGGTGATGTGTGTCCAGATCAAGTGCTTCCACGAGATCATCACCATCGGCTATAACGTGTACCACTCGTACGACTTGCCCTGGTTCAGGACGCTCAGCTGGTGAGCGCGGGGCTCGTGCCCCTGCCCAGGCCTGGGGGGGCATCTGCCTGTCTCCAGGCCGCGGGCCCTGGGGTGGTGGCTGTGGGTGTCACGAGGCCAGAACCCCCTGGGGTGACCCGGGCAAGGCAGGGCTCCGTGCTGCAGCTGCTGGGTCCGCTGAGGGTGCTGTGTGCGAGCAGGGGGGTGTCGGCACTTGCAGGGCACCGGGGAGGTGCCAAGAGTGCGGGGGTCAGTCGCGCCGGTGGGTCTCCAGCAGCCTTCTGGGCTCCCTCCTGACGAGCGTCCGTGTCCCCCCAGGTACTTCCTCCTCTGCGTCAACTACTTCTTCTACGGCGAGACGGTGACGGACTATTTCTTCACCCTGGTCCAGAGGGAGGAGCCGCTGCGGATTCTCAGCAGATACCACCGCTTCATCTCCTTCGCCCTCTACCTGACGGGTAGGGGCGGCCTCCTCCTCCTCCGTGGGGCCGAAGGGAGGGCGTCTCGGGCCCCTCTTGTCCTGACCGTTGTGCCGGCGTCGTGCCCGCGGCAGAGGGTCTGGGCTCCCCGGTGGGTGCTGGAGGGCCCTTCCCACCCTGACTGTCCATCGTCTCTCCCCAGGCTTCTGCATGTTTGTCCTGAGCCTGGTGAAGAAGCACTACCGCCTCCAGTTCTACATGGTGAGGGTGAAGGCAGGGCCTGGCTGCCCAGCCCGAGGCAGAAGCGGGACTAGCACTGGCCACTTGGAAGCGCGGGGCAGAGGACGTGCCAGCAGGCGCCTCCGCGCTGGCCCTGCGCTCCGCTGCTGCCGGGAGCAGACGGTGGCTGTGGAGGCTCTGGCTCCCCCGCGGCCATGGCTCCCCTCCTCCCCGCGTCTGCAGACGCTCCTCAGACGCGCTGCCTGTCCTGAGGGCAGAGCACTGCCAGGCTTGTCCCGGGTGTCCCCCTTTCCCCAGAGACTGAGGAGTCGTTTAGGTTGGGAAAGACCTCTCAGGCCGTTGGGTCCAGCCCTGGCCCCAGCTGTCCCATCCCACTCCCAAACCCTGAGCTCCACATCTCCCTGACTGGGAAACACGGCCAGCAGTGGCCACTCAACCTCCTCCCTGGGCAGCCTCTGCCAAGGGCTGAGGGCCCTCTCCAGGATAAAGTTTCTCCTCAGGGCCACGCTAAACATCACTGGGGCAGCCTGAGGCTGTTTCCTCTGGTCCTGTCCCTTGCTCCTGGGGAGAAGAGACCAGCCCCCAGCTCTCTGTACCCTCCTGTCAGGCAGTTGCAGACAGCAGGGAGGTCTCCCCTCTCCTCCTCCTCTCCAGCCTGAGCAGCCCCAGCTCCCTCAGCTGCTCCTCACAGTTTGTTCTCCAGCCCCTTCCCCAGCTCTGTTGACCCTCTCTGGACCTGCTCCAGCCCTCTTCTCGCATTGAGGTGCCCAAAGCTGCCCCCACTGCTCTTGGTGTGGCCTCACCAGTGCCCTGAACGGGGGGACTGCCCCTGGCCCTGCTCTGAGGCAGTTGTTTGGCTGCAGACAGAGCCAGAGCCGCTTCTGCTGGGGTCGCATGCAGGGGTCTGGCCAGGGCCAGAGTCAGGAGGCTGAGTGAAACCTGTGGGATTGGCCTGCGCTGCCGAGCAGGGGTCCCACGGAAGCCTTCCCAGTCAGGGTCCCCCTGGGCTCGAGCTGAAGATTGTGCCCCGAGCTTGCCGCGGGTGGTGCTGGTGCTTGCCGTGGGGACAGGCACACTGGAGGTGCAGCTGTGCACGAGCCGCTCTCGGCGAGGGTCAGGGAGCTGTGTGCTGGGTCTGGCGATGCCAGGGCGTTGTCTGCGGGCAGGCTGGGGCTCAGGTGTCTTCTCTTGCAGTTTGGATGGACCCACGTGACGCTGCTCATCGTTGTGACCCAGTCGCACCTCATCATCCACAACCTCTTCGAAGGGATGATCTGGTGAGTCGCCGCGTGCCCCGAGCCGCTCTGGTTCCTGCCCCACCGGCCGTGTGTTGAGCTCAGACTGCTCTTGTGAAAACCCACGTGGCCGAGGAGGAGCTGCTCCCTGTGGGTGCTCCCCATGGCCAGGGACATGTTGATGCTGCAGCTGCAAAGCAGCTGCTCCTTCCGTTCAGCCCTGGGGTCGTCTGCCCCACTGGTTCGATTCCTCTCCCATCCAGGTTCATCGTCCCGATCTCCTGTGTGATCTGCAATGACATCATGGCCTACATGTTTGGGTTCTTCTTCGGCCGCACGCCTCTCATCAAGGTGGGTCTGGGTCGCTCTGCTAGACACAAACACAGTCCCCTCTTCCCTCTGCTCCAGTCTGGTGCCTGGTTGAGGGTCCAAAGCAGAGGCTCCACGTAACATTTGAAGCAGAGGAGGTTCCACATCAGTGTGAGAAGGACCTTGTTCCCAGTGAGGGTGCCAGAGCCCTGGCAGGGGCTGCCCAGGGGGGTTGTGGAGTCTCCTTCTCTGGGGACGTTTCAAACCTGCCTGGACTGTTCCTGTGCGACTGGATCTGGGGGATCCTGCTGTGGTGGGGCATGGGCCTGGCTGACCTTTTGAGGTCCCTTCCAGTCCTTAATGTTCTGTGATTCTGATCACTTTGAGGTTTGGAGCTGGAAGAGGGTAGGAACAGCAGGGGACTGCACTGGATGCTCTTTCGAGGTCCCTTCCCATCCCTAATGACTGGATCTAGGGGCCCTGCCGTGGCAGGGGGATGGGACTGGATGCTCTACCGAGGTTCCTTCCTGTCCCTAATGCTCTGGAATTTTGTGTGCACCCGCTCTTGGGGGCTCCAGCGTGACACCAGCGCTCCCAGGCCGAGGTGCTGGTGTCGGCCTCTGACCGACTCTGACTCGGTGGCGGCTGGGAGGGTTTGTGTTCGGCTTGGCCACCCCCAGGTGGGGACGGGCTGGGGTGGTGAGCGGAGATGTGCCCGTGGTGCTGACCCCTTCACTCCCTCTGGCAGCTCTCCCCGAAGAAGACCTGGGAGGGTTTCATCGGAGGGTTCTTTGCCACCGTGCTCTTTGGATGGCTGGTGAGTCGCTCCCCTCCCCTCCCAGGGCGGCAACGCCCCCCCCGCTGAGCGCCGCCAGGCTTCGAACTCCCGTCAGGGTCTGCGTCGCCCGCCGGCCAGGCTCTGCGCCGGCTCATGGCCGAGTCTTTGCTGTGTGGAGGGGCTGCAGCTGGAGCAGAGTAGACGGGGGGACAGTCTGGTCCCTCTTAGGCCCTGTGACCTGTTCACCGTTGGGCCTGGGGAAGAGGGGGATCTTCTCCCTCTCTCCAGCTCTCTGAAGAGAGGCTGCAGTCAGGTGGGGTCAGGCTCTTCTCCCAGGTAGCCAGCACCAGGACAAGCCTGGAGCTGCCAGGGGAGGGTTGGGCTGGGTGTCAGGAAGCCCTTCCTGATGGAAAGGGGGATCAGAGCCTGGGCTGGACTGCCCAGGGCAGTGGGGGAGTCCCCATCCCTGGAGGTGCTGAGGGACAGCCTGGCTGTGGCCCCAAGTGCCCTGGGGTGGCCGCTGGGGTGCTGTTGGGTGCTGGGCTGGGCTGGCTGAGCTCCGAGGGCTGCACCAACCTCGGTGGTTCTGTGACTGCAGCAGATGTCCTTGCAGCGCTCCCTCTGCTGCTGTTGGGCCAGTGCTGATGTCCTTTCAAGGGCCATGGGGGGCCTTTGGGCTGATCTGGTTCCACAAGGCTCTCTGCGTCAGCTCGTTTGCGTCCTCGCAGCCCCGTGGTGCAGCCGGGCTCAGGGGTCTCAGCCGGGGTGCTGGGTGCTGCCTGCTGAGCAGACGGCAGAAGGGAGGTGCTGCTCCTGCCCTGAGCCCACTGATGCCTCTCAGGAGAGTGATCTCCTCCATGGGGCCGGGAGCGCAGCTCCCTCCTCGCCCTGGCTCCCTGCATGGCCTTTCCCTCGGGAGCGCCTCTGCCAGAGCGAGACAGCAGCAGGACTGCTCAGGAGAGCCCTCACCTGTCCTCCTTTTCTGTCTCCCTGAAGCTGTCCTACGTGATGTCTGGGTACCGGTGCTTCACGTGCCCCGTGGAGTTCAACAACGACACCAACAGCTTCACAGTGGACTGCGAGCCGTCGGAGCTGTTCCAGCTGCAGGAGTACAACATCCCCCTGGTGCTGCAGCCCGTGCTGGGCTGGGTAGGGCTCTGCGCTCCTTGGGTCTCGCTGGTCGGGGCGGGAGCACTAAGAGACAGAGGCCGAGGCTTTGCTTTGGGCATCTCTGAGGGAAGAGGACGGTGCGCCCAGGGGACGGGGGAGCCGGCTGGTGGCGCAGAGGGGCTGCCCCGAGTCCGGCGGGACGTGAACACGCTTGAAAACCGCCCGGCCTGAAGCCTGGGGAGCAGGGCTGGAGGGGCCTGCAGCGGGCAGGGGTGCTCTGGCTGAAAGCCCTTCTCTGTTTGTTTGCAGAAGACAGTCCGCATGTTCCCCTTCCAGATCCACAGCATCGCCCTGTCCACCTTCGCCTCCCTCATCGGGCCCTTTGGGGGCTTCTTTGCCAGTGGCTTCAAGAGGGCCTTCAAAATCAAGGTGAGCGTGCCCACGGCCGACCGAGTGAGTGGCCAGTGCCGCCCGGAGCACCCCTGTGCCCGGTGGGGCTGCAGGCCGGACGCTTCAGGGAGCCAGGTGGGGACGCCGGGGGTTCACAGACGGAAGGTTTGGCTGGGGCGTTCTGGGCCCCCTTTGGGGCAGAACTTGAGGGAGAGGAAGGACAAAGCCGTTAGGAAGCTCTGCAGCCTGAGGCTTCCCTCGACGCCTCGCAGGCTGCTTTGGCGTGTGAGGGGTGGTGAGGCCGAAGGCAGGGCAAGCAGGGTGGCGGGAGATGCGTCGGCCTCCTCTAGCCCTTGAGCGAAGGCTGTGGCCAGTAGCCACCGTGGAGGAGCTCTGAAGCCAGGGCGAGGTCGAGCAAGGTGTTGCCCGAGCCTGAGCCTGGCTCTGGGAAGGGCCCGCAGGGAGGTGTGAGGGTGGCACCCGAGCCCGGGCGGTGGCGCTGGGAAGCGCCGAGTGCGGATCCCGTCTGCTTCGCACAGGACTTTGCCAACACGATCCCGGGGCACGGAGGCATCATGGACCGCTTCGACTGTCAGTACCTGATGGCCACCTTCGTGAACGTCTACATCGCCAGCTTCATCAGGTGCTGTGCCACGCGGCGGCCCCGTGGGAGCTGGGGCGACCCGTAGCTGATCAGCAGCTACACGTGTGACGGGGGAGAGGGCGCCCGGAGGCTGGGAGAGGAGGGGCCGTGTCCTCCGGCGGGGCTGTGCGGGGCTGGGAGCGCCGCAGCCCTGTGCCTCATGGCTGGTGGTGCTTGTGTGTCGCAGGGGCCCCAACCCGAGCAAGCTGATCCAGCAGTTCCTGACCCTGCGGCCGGACCAGCAGCTGCACATCTTCAACACGCTCAAGGCGCACCTCGTCGACAAGGGGCTGCTGGGCGGCTCGGAGGACGCGTAGGCAGCCGGGCGGGGACGGGACTGCTGCCAGACAAGCCCCCGCCAGGAGACCCCGGCTTGCCTGGCGAAGACAGCGCCAAGGCCTCATTTCACTGTAACTTTCCCTCCTCCCTCGTAAGCGTTTGCGTTGGTGGGTTTTTTAAACACTATTTATATGGCTGTGGTTCCTGTGGGCAGAGCCTCAGGTCAGGGCTGGGCGGGAGCGCGGGCTCTGCAGGGCTGTCGGGTGAGGCGGGAGGGTGCCACTGTCCCTGTGCTCGGTGCTCAGCCCTTGCTGCGCCCGGGCAGAGCCAACGCGATGGCCCCGGCTGCCTCCGCACGAGGAACCCCGCGGGGCTGGGGAAGCCGCATGGCCGCCGGGTCGCGGGGGCCCCAGGCTCTGCCGCGGGCCGTGTGCGGGATGATAGCTCTGGGGACCATGGTTTCCTCCCACGGGAGCTGTGGCTGTGGCGCTAGGTGCCTCGGCGAGCCGGGCCGTGCCGCTGCGCGTCTCCCTGTGGGCAGTGTGGTGGGCGCAAGGCTGTCGGCGGGCAGGGGACGCCGCACTGCTCCGGCCGCGTGTCCTCTGCCCGCCCTGGCACTTGCCTCTGTTTCCACTCGCCGGGCTTGCAGCTCCTCTCACATTCCCCCCTTCCTGGCCGAGGCTTCGGCAAGTAAGATTTTTATAACCAATTAAACCAGAAGCAGACTGGGCACAAGGGGCCAGGGATCTGGTAGCTGCTCGTGGCCGTGTGGGAGGTTCCACGTCGCTTCCACTACTGAGTGAAGTCAGTGGGCTTTGAAGGCCACTGAAGGTCCGTGGAGCAGTTCCTGGCGAGCGAGAGCAGCCTGTTCAAGGTCTGGGCTCGTGCCGTCCTCTCTCCACGGAGTGACCCTTGAGAAGCACCCACCGCACTGCTGTGCTGCCCGGTGGCTGGGAGCCCTGCCCGGGGAGGTCGGGAGGGGTTCGGAGAGAGTTTCCCACTTGTTTTTCTGCCTGAAGGCTGCTGGCCAGGGCTCCGGCTCCGCACCGGCGGCCGTCAGCCAGAGGCTCGGTTTTTCTTTCAGGGATCACGTCTGTCTCACCCTCTGTTGCTGGACTGTAGGTGTCTCGTGCTGCTGCTGCGTTTGTCGCGGTCTGCGCTGCATTTCAGTCTGGGGCCGGGCTCCTGGGCTCCTTCGCTCACTAAACCCTTGTCTTGAGTAGTTTGTGCTGAGTAGCTGCAGGTCTGGTCCCAGCGCTGTCCTCTGTTGTCCCACTTCAGCATCGCTTAGAAGGGGGAGCTCTGCAGTCAGTAGGACACGGCCGCGCGTGAGCAGGCGGCGGGGGCGTCCCCAGTGAGCCCGCTCGCGGTGCTCCCTGGCACAGGCCGCTCTGCGGAGGCTCCTTCCTCGTCTGTGCGTGGGAAAGAGGAGCTTCTCCTTGCTGTAACCCGGGGAAGGGGAGACAGGGCTACACCGGGACGCTGCTGTTTGCAGCCAGCTGCCGACCCAGACCCTCGACACAGACGCCGGCCCCGTGCGGAGCCCTGTGCACGCTGCTTGCGAAGCATCCGTGGAAAATAAACCGTCTGGAAATGCTTGGTAGCTCTTACTCCGTGTTCCGGCCCTGCCCCTGCCCTTGCCTGCCCTGCGTGAGAGCGTCTGAGTGTGGCAACATGTACCTGCCCCTTGTCCGTGCCAGTGGGTTCCACTGCAGTGTCTGAGCTTAGCCAGGCAAAGCCAGGGCACCTGCGAGGTCAGCCTGGGCTGGGCACAGGGGTGAAGGTGCCAGGGCTGTCTGCGGTCCCTACGAAGCAGTTTCCCGCTGGGGCCAGGCAAGTGGGTGCTTTCCTGCTGCAGATGTCTGCCCATGTCCCGGGTGGGCTGGGGCCTGGCTCGGGGAGCGGAGGCTGCAGTGACAGCAGTTGCTGCTCTGCTCTGGCCGCGTTGGGGTCTTTGGGCTCCCACTCTTCTTGCTTTCAAGCCCGGGCACGTCTCTGGGTGCAGTGAGCTGGGCCCAGCCCCGAGACTCAGCTTTCCCGAGGCTTGTCGCTGCGAGCAGCCCTGGGGAGCTGTGCAGTGCCGGCTGCGGACACTGGAGGGCAAAGCTGCTGCGGCAACAGCAACAGTGCCCCTGGGCTGCACAGCAGCTGCAGCTCTGCTCTCGCTTCCTCCCCAGCAGGGCAGCTCCGAGTTGGCCCTCCAAGCCCGTGGTGCTCCAAAAGGCCAGAGCAGCGTGGAGAGGGCTCGGCTGCGTGCGGGAGGAGCCGGGGGGACGTGCGGAAGGGACGTGCAGGAGGAAGGAGGGTACGTGCGGGAGGAGCGGGGGGGACGTGCAGGAGGAGAGGAGGACGTGCAGGACTTGGGGGGATGTGCAGGTTGTTAGCGTTAACTGCAAGCAGAACACACCGGGAAGCACTGGTGAGTGCCGCAGCGGGTCCTCCGTGGGGCTGGGAGCTGTGGGAAACCCACTTCCGTGCCGCTGGTGTGGACGGCGCTGCTTGGGCAGCTTGTGGCTGTTGTCTGGACAACGTCTCGGGGGATCTCCCCACCAGCCCAGCCCGGGAGGGGCTGTCGGTTGCTGTGGATATGTCGTGAGACTTCAAAAGCCAGAGGAGGTGGAAAGCCGGTGGCCCCGGCGCTGGCTGCCCACGAAGGAGTCCGCTGTGATGCCGAGGGACACGGAGCTCCAGGTCTTCTCGTTGCATCAAACCGCGCAGGGCCTGGCTCGTGCTGCAGCTCCCAGAGGACCTCAGGGCGCAGAGCTGGGGCAGTGGCTGGACTCGAGGAGGTCTCTTCCCGTTCAGCAGTTGGTTTTCTGTGGAAGTAGCCGTTTGTTCGCTCTGGGGTGACTGAGCCTCACGGGCCGACGCTGGGCTGATCCCCAGTCTGCGTCTGGTGCTGGGCCCTGCACTGGCTGCTCCTCGGGCTCCCAGGCTGCCGATGCTGCTCTGAAGGGGCAGCCAGCCGGTGCCTGAGGGTTTAGGGACCCCTGAAGCTGGGGATCCCGCGGCAGCAGCTGACGCTTGGCACCGGGGTGCGATGCGCTGTGAGTTCCCGCGACCGGCCCCCGCTGCCGTTGCTGTGCAGCCAGTGCTCCCAGCACGACTGTGGTGGGATCCCGGCGCCTCCTCCCATCTCTGTGCGAGCCGGGCAGGGAGAGCGGTGCGGGAGGCATCGCACAGCCCAGGCAGACCCTGCTGGGGAAGGCACCGGCACGGAGAGCGTCGTGCGGCAGCTCCTGCCCTCCGAAGACAGCGCTGGAGGTGCGTTTGAGCCGCTGCTTTGAGCCCTTGCGTGCTGCTGCCCTCCAGCCCCGACGCGGCTCTGCCGTCGGCTTCTTCCTCTGTGCCCCCTCCTGGACCCCGCGCTAGCGCCGAGCGGCCTCTCCCGGGCCGGCCACGCTCCGCTGCCCCGCGCCGAGTCGCTGCCCCGCTTGTGCGCGGTGCCTCCCGAGGGGTCCGACTTGTCACCGCGCTCCGCGGAGCGGGCCGCTCACCGCCCGGCTCCCCAGACCTCGCCCCGAGCTCTCCTCTCCTTCCTCCCGGCTCCTGCAAAGAGCGGGACTGGGTGGGGGGAAGATGCAGCGGAGGCTGCGACGGGCTGAGCACACGGGCAGGCTTGGACCAGCCGGCCCCTGCTGCCAGCGGCTGGGGGCTTGTGGTGGGAGCCGCCGCCAGATCCATCGTGACCAAAGTCGAGGAGGCGTCGGCACCGCTGCCGCCGGTGAACGAGCTGCTTGTAGCCCCGAGAATTCGTCGGGAAGGTGAGAAATGGTTGGAGCCGCTTTGTTCCAGCCCCTCTCCCGACTCGCCTGCGGTCGGGAGGGCAGAGTCCTGCTGTTTACCCGGCAAACCCGACTGCTTTTAGCTGTCACGTTGCTCTGAGTGGTTCTGACTCGTGGGCTCAGCCGAAGCGGCCCGGCAGCAGCTCTCCCGCTGCCTCCCGTCACGCCGCGCGGGCTTCGGCAGACGCAGCCTCCCGCAGGCACCATCTGCGCTGCCTCTCTCCAGCAGCCTCCCCGGAGCCCACAGCCCCAGGCGTCGCCCTCGAAGGAGTCGAGCAGCCACGTCCAGCAGTCCTGCGGAGCAATGAGGTGCTGCTGCTGAGGGGTCTGCAGAGGACCCCTGAGTCTCTTGGAAAACGGGCTGCGAAACCCCTGGGCACGGGGCAGTGCCTGCGCCTGTGCCAGTGCCTTGTGGTGAGTCAGAGGCATCATCTGACAGCCTCTGTGCATCCGCATCGCTGCTCAGCTGCTCTGCAGGAGATCCCCCCTTCCTTCTCCCCACCTCGTGCCAACATCATTGAAGCCAACAGTGAAGGCTGCAAATTCCCGGGGGGACGCCCTGGTGCCAGCTGGGCTTTGCACCCAGAAAGGCAGCGCCCTCGAGCCAAGGCTGCGGCCAGGCCAGCGGCTCTGCAGCCCTCTGCAAGTGAAACCACCCAGCCCAACCTTCTGGCCCTTTGAAAGGTCCCCTGGCAGCTCCGTCTCAGGAGTGGGCTGCCCAGCTGAGACAGAACCCCCAAAACTCAGCGTCGTGATGTCCTTTCCCAAAGCTGGAGGCAACCACCCAATGGGAACGAGCAGGAGGGGGCCCGAGGTGCTCTCTGGGCTGAGCTGCTGCGGTGCAGCCCCAGTGTGAGGCTGAGTTTTGACCTGGGGCCAAAGCTCTTGCTGCTTCCTCTCTCTTGAGGGCAAAGCGCCGTGCGAGGTCCTGTTCCCACGGGCAGCTGGGGAAGGCTCTGTGCGGGGCTGAGGAGAGAGTGCTGCCCAAAGCCCTGGAGCCCCTGGGCCTTTCTGCAGCAGTTCTTGAGAGGAAGGAGAAAGGAGGCTTTGCTGAGGGCTCTCTGCTCAGGATGCAGCAGAACTGGGGTGAGTCCAGGCAGTTCAGGTCCAGAGCCGGATCTTGAGGTTGATCTGGCTCAGCCCTGGGCAGGTGCCATTGCCAAGGCGTTGCCTTCCACATCGCCAGGCCCCTCAGCAGTGGAAGTGATGATCCGGGCATCTCTGAGCTGGCTCCAGCCGCTGCTGAAGCAGCAAACCCATTGCCAGCTGCGATCGGCCTGGGTTAGCCCGTGGAGGGGACAGATGGCTGTGCTGCAAGCAGGCAGTCAGTGCAGGCTTGGACCCCTTCCCCGGCCCCAGAGCCCCAGTCTGTGCTGCAGCACAAGAACAAATCCTCTGCAGGGATCTCGGAGCATCCCAGGCACAAAGGCTGGGCTGCAGCTTGGAACAGGAACCATCAGCTGCATCATTTCAGGCCCCCTGTGCTCCCCACACCCCTGGTTCTGCTTCTGTTGAGGGCAACTTCCCTCTCCAGGCAGTCTGGGCTTTCCCAGTGCAGCAGGAAGCTGAGCTGGGCCTCTGCGTTGGGCCGCTGCGACATGTTCCTGCGGCTGCCCTCACTGCTTGTTGCTCTGTTGGGGTGGTTGTGACAGCAGCCACCCTTCCTCACCCTGACGCTGCCTCTCGCAGGCTGCAGCCCTGCCCCGCTGTGCAGCAGTTCTGCTCAGTGGCTGCAGAGTCGCTGCTTCTGTGGAGAAACAGCAAAAGCCAGCAGGAGACATCAGGAAAAACTCCCTCCTGGGAAGGGCCCTCAGCCCTTGGCAGGGGCTGCCCAGTGAGGTGGTTGAATCCCCAGCCCTGGCCATGTTTCCCAGCTGGGGAGATCTGGAGCTCAGGGACAGGGTTTGGGGTTGGGTTGGGACAGTTGGGGTCAGGGTTGGACTCAGAGGGTTGAAGGGCTTTTCCAACCTGAACCCTTCAATGGAGACAGGCTGAGGGAGCTGGGGCTGTTCAGCCTGGAGAGGAGAAGGCTCCGGGGAGACCTTGGGGCAGCTTCCAGTCCCTGCAGAGGCTCCAGGAAGGTGGGAGAGGGATTTTTTTTCCATGGACTCTGGTGCTGGGACAAGGGGGCTGGGTTCCAGCTCCAAGAAGGGAGATTGGGAAGAGATCTGAGGTAGAAATCCTTCCCCTGGGAGGGGGCTGAGGCCCTGGAACAGGCTGCCCAGGAGGGTTGTAGCTTCTCCATCCCTGGCAGTGTCCAAGACGAGGTGGGATGGGGCTGTGGGCAGCCTGGTCTGGTCAGAGGTGTCGCTGCCCCTGGCAGGGGGCTGGGGGGAGCTCTGAGCTGTGACCCTGTGACGCACTTGCGGTTCCGAGCAGGTGGAGGGTCTCTGATCCAGTGGCACCTGCCTGCACAGCCCTTGGCCCTCACTGCTTTGTTCCTCACAGCCTCTCCTCCGGCAGCAGCCTCGCTTTACCCCCGTTTCGCTTGCTCCGCTGTGACAGCAGGAGCTCGGCTCTGGGGACCACTGGAGCCGCCCAGGCCCTTCGCTGGAGATGCACCGGGATGCCCGGCGATGCCACCCCGCGGTGTCCGGCCACCGGAGCCGCCGCCCCGCGGAGCCGCGTCTGCTCCCGTGCCAGCGGCACCCCGAGGGGCACCCGCTTCCTCAAACGCGCCGAGCGGTGCCGAGAGCCGCCCCGAGCAGCCGGGGCCGGGGCCGGGCCGGGGCCGGGCTGCGGCGGCTCTGCGCCGGCCAACGCGAGGGGCACAGCGGCGGCATCGCTCGGCGGCGTCGGGGCCCCCAGGCGAGCGCTTGGCCGGCAGCGGGGCAGGAGGGGGCTTCCCTGGGGCTGCTCTCGGGAGGGAGAGGAGGAAGTGCGTCGGCAGCCGGCCCCTGCCGAGCCGTCGGTCTCCGCGTGGGTGGGATCGCACCCGGGTGCCCGGTCCCCACGGGAACAGCGGAGCTCCCCTGCAGCCCATCTCCTCAGCAAGAGCCGCCGGAGAGCCAAAGCCCTTCCCGGTCCAACATGTCCCTCAAGCTGCCGCGGGCCTGGGATTTCAACCTGAAGATGGATGCGGCAAAAATAGGTACCGCGACCGTTCCCTCCAGCCGCGGCCCCTCGGTGCTGGCGGGGTCTGGACGGTGGCTGCAGCCCCGAGCCAGCCCAGCTCCACTGAGCGTGGGCACCGGCCCTGTCCCGGCTGCTGCCTTCTGCCCCGCACAGGGCTCGCCCAAGATCTTTGTGCGGTTGTCCCCAGGGGATGCGGAGGGGGCCTGCCTGGGGCTGCGGGACCAGAGCGGTGGCCACTCAGGGGCAGTGGGGGGCAGTAGGGGGCTGTGGCGGCCCGGAGCTGCTGCCCGCCCAGAGCCCAGTCCTGGGGGGTTAAACCCCACGGGGTCAGCGGGCTGCAGGCCAGGGGGTGCAAGCTCACTGCTGCTCAGGCGTCTTCTCCTGCCTCAGCATCACTGCTTTCCTCTTGCTGGTGCCACAGAGCCCTCTGGCATCGGTGCTGGGCTCTGTGCTGCGGGATGGCTCTGCTGAACAAGCTCCCGACTTGTTTGGGAGGGTCGTGAGGCCCCGGCACAGGCTGCCCAGGGAGCCTGTGGCTGCTCCATCCCTGCCCTGGCCGTGTCCAAGGGCTGGTTGGATGGGGCTGGGGGCAGCCTAGTCGGGTGAGAGGTGTCGTTGGCCCCGGCAGGGGTTTGGCGCAGGGGGAGCTATGAGCTCCCTCCCAACCCAGCCCAGGCTGGGATTCTAAGATCTCCTGCCCTGCCCAGGCTTTGCCCAGACCTCCTCTTCTATGGGACCCACGCCACACAAACCCCTGCAGAGTGCCTTGGGGAAGGAGAGAGGGATCCCCATGGCGGGCTCTATGCCCGAAAGACCCCGGAGGAGCCAGCACCTGCTCTGGGTCAAGCGACCAAGGCAGGCACTGAGGGGTGAGGATGGGGTGCAGGACCCCAGCCTTGTGCACACCCTGAGCTAAGGCCCTCCGTGCCCTCAGCACTGGCACCAGCCCCTGCTCAAGGTGCTGGGCAATGGGATCTCTCCCTGCAACAGAGAGATCTGGCCAGGCTGTTCCCTGTGGTGCTGAGCTCTTACTTCCTTCCCCCTGCAGCTCTGCGAGTCTGTCTGTCTCCATTTGCTCACAAATGGAACGAGGACTTTTATCCGAGATTGCTTTCACTGGGGGGCCAAACCATCCACAGCATCACGGAACCATGGAGGCTGGGGGAGCCTCGGAGCTCAGCCAGCCCAGCCCAGCACCCACCAGCACCCCAGCGGCCACCCCAGGGCACCTTGGGCCACAGCCAGGCTGTCCCCGAACACCTCCAGGGATGGAGAGTCCCCCACTGCCCTGAGCAGGGGCCCAAGCACTGGAGCTCCCCTCGGTGCAGCTCTGGGAGTTCTGGCTGTGGGGAGCAGCTGGTGCTGCCTCCGGGGCTGCAGCAGGCCTGTGGTCCCCTTGCAGTTTATCACCACTGTCCTCACTGGCTTGTTCTGGGCCACTTCCCCCTCCTCCTCCCCAGCTGCAGCACAGGCAGCTTCTCTGGGCTTGGAGACAGCGCCCTGGCTCCCGGGAGCTTCCTCCTGCCCATGGAGACCCTTCGTTTCAGTGCGGGAGGGAGCAAAGCCCAGCTGTGGCCCTGCAGGCTGTAGGGGTTTTGTTCCACTCACAGCTGGAGGCCTGTCCTGGGCTCAAGAGAGACAGGGACCTGCTGGAGACAGTCCAACAGAGGGCTGTGAGGGTTATGAAGGCACTTGAGCATCTCTCCTGTGAGCAACAGCTGGGAGACTGGGGCTGTTCAGTCCGGAGAAGAGAAGGCTGAGAGGGATCTCACTGCTGTCTGTGAATACCTGAGGGGTCGGGGTCAGGAGGAAGAGGCCAGTAGCAGGACAAGGACTAATAGGAATGGGCTGGAACATGGGGGGTTCCACATCAACGTGAGGGGAAATCTCTTTCCCGTGAGGGGATGGAGGGCTCCAGCAGCCCCTGGGCTGGGCTGGGCTGCCCAGAGAGGGTGCAGAGTCTCCTGCTCTGGACACACCTCAGCCCTTGCTGGATGCTCCTGCGTGACCTGTCCTCAGAGACCCTGCTGTGGCAGGGCTGGGCGAGATGGGCTCCGGGGCCCCTCCAGCCCCTGACGCTCTGTGGTGGCTCTGTGAGGAGCAGAGCGGGTGGCAGGAGGGCTCTTGCTCAGGCGTCGCTGTGAAGACCACGGCGCCGCTCAGCGCAAGCCCTTCTGCAAGCCGCGCACTGTGGGGAGCTGGCCATGGGCCACCAGGGCTGAGGGAGAAGAGGGAGGATGCTCAGGAGGAAACACTTGACCTTGGAGGCGGCTGCTACAGGAAACGCCGCAGGGGCCCCATGTCTGCCCTCTGCAGCGCTTTCCTGCCCCGCGAGAGTGTCGAGGAGGGATGTGCAGGTGGAGGTGGAGATGGCTGCAGGGGCTGGACCACCCTGGGGACAGCCAGGGCCTCAGTCTGCTGGCCTTCAGGCACTGGCCGCGGACGGTAGGAGCGTGGGAGACGCGGTGAGGGTGGCAGCCGCCGCCCGGCAGCTCTGGTTTGCTGGACGAGGACGACTTCCCCCGGGCTGAAATGACTTGGCTGTGTGAAGCCTCACTGGCCACAGCAGGTCCCTCCCCACACCCCTGCGCTGGGGACTGCGGCTGTGGGCTGCTCGCAGTGGGGCTGAGGAGGATCCTGCAGCTGCTCTTTAGCCCTGAAAGAGCCCCAGGTGCGAGGAGAGCTGCCTCCTGCGCAGGGAGGACACTGGTGCCTGGGGCGTGCGGCAGGGTCCGGCTGATGCTCAAGGAAGGAGAGCTGGGGACAGCCCTCTGCGGCCACAGTCCTCCTGAGCCTGGGACTGGCTGCAAAGGAGAGAGGAAACCTCATTTCATGGAGCTGCAGAATGAGCTGGGCTGGAAGGGGCCTCCGGAGATCATCCTCCCCTGCAGCTGGGGAGGCAGGAGAACTTGCTCGGGTGTGGCGGAACCCCGGTCCCTAACACCACGGGGCAGCGGTGCGTGACCTGTAGACGCCTTGTCCTGTGCGCTCCGGTCTGTGCGAGGAGCACTGACCCTCTTATCTAGGGCAGCGCTTGCAGCCCCGCTCAGGGGCAAAGCAGGCATCTGCAGGCAGAGATAGGAGGCCACCGCAGCTTCCCTTGCCCACGGCACTGCCCGGCAGCACCCTCGCAGCCGCAGCTGAGTGCCCTCTGCCAGCAGATGCTGCTGCATCGTGCACCGCAGGACCCAGCCCGGTGCCATCAGCTCCGTGTGAGCAGCAGAGGCGTGAGGAAGTAGCTGTGAGCAGGGGCTGGCGAAGCCGAATGACCCTGCTCTCTGACCGCTGGTTTTGCCCCACAGTCACCAATGTTGTCTGTGCCCAGAGGCCCTGCAGTGCCTGGTCCAGAGGCCGGAAAGCTCTTCTGGAGACAGGGGCTCCTGAGGCAGTTACTGTCCCAGAAGTATTTACGGGGCTGCCCAGCTGGTCCCTGCTCAGCAGCACCGACGGCACTTGTCTGCGTTGCCGAGGAGAGCAGGGGCACTGCTCTGCCCAGCCAGCAGATCCGCACGGGCACTTGCTCCCTTCCCTGGAGAAGCTCCAGTCCCGCTGGAAGCACCAGGCAGGGCTCTCCCAGGGCAAGACTGCGACTCCCAGGCAGTTTCCTCTGCAGCCGGGCTGGGTAGTTCCACTACCGCTGTGGCAGGCGGTGCAGGGGCCTCGAAAGCGCAGCCCCCGTCGCGCACCAGAAGCAGCAGCTGATGGGCTTCTTCGCACCCACGAGACAGGGACTCCCACGCAGGAAAAAGGAAGCTCTCGCTGGCAGATACTGCGGCCACTTCCTTCACAGCCCCCAGCCACTAGGCAGAGGGGCAGAGAGCTGCCCCGGGGTCGGGGCAGCCGGTTCCCCCGGGTCACCACAGCCCGTCCCTCCTCTGTGCCCGCAGCCCGCTCCAGGAGCGTGATGAGCGGGGAGCCCACAGGCAGCCAGCCAGGCTCCCCCAGCCCGCTGGAGCGGCCCCACAAGGTCGGCTGGCTCAGGAAGCAGCGCTCCATCGTCAAGAACTGGCAGCAGCGGTACTTCGTGCTCAAAGGCCGGCAGCTCTACTACTATAAGGACGAGGATGATGTCAAACCACAGGTAGGATGAGGCCACTGGGCTTTGTCAGTCCTCGGTGTGGAGAGGGGGGGTGTCGGGAGGATGGAGCCAGGCTTTGCTCAGGGGCACCCGGTGACAGGACAAGGGGCAGCGGGTGTGAGCTGGATCTAGGGGATCCTGCTGTGGCAGGGGGTTTGACCGGATGGTCTCTCAGGACCCTTCCCACCCCTAGTGTAATGTGAGTCTGTGATCTTCCTCCTCCTGCAGCTTTGCTCAGAAGGGACTGGGATGTGCGTGCAGCAGGCGTCCAAGTTTCCTGTCTCTGGGCAGTAGGAAGATGAGATCTCCAGATCAGGAGCTTCTTCTGTGCCCTAGAGAGGCAGCAAGCTCTGCTGTGGGACTGACCCCTCTGTGCCCAAGCAGTGGGGCGCTGGAGAACCCAGTCACCACCTACAAAGTTGCTGTGGGGGCCATTCGGCATCTCTCGCTGTGACCCTGATGTGCCCTCCTGGGTCATTCCAAACCTCTCTGGTCCTGCCGATGGTTCTGTGTGACAGGGCTGCAGTCTGGGCTTATGGAGAGGTGGCAGCCTCAGCCCTCACAGGAGCCCCACGGCTCCTGGGAGGCTGAACTAGCTGAAAGGCTTTGTCCCTGTGATGCTGCAGCCCTGCTCCCAGCCCCAGTGCTGACTCACGTGCCTGCTCAGCCCCACTCAGCTGCTCCCCACCCGTGGAGACCCAGGTGCTCGTGTTTGCCCTGACAGTTGGAGGTCCTGCTGGCCACTCGGCTTTCTCACTCTCCTCCCTCCCCTGCAAACTCTAGGTTGGGTTTAAGTGCTGCTGCAGTAGAAGAGCAGCTTCCCTGCTCCAGTGTGGAAGAAGCAGGGCGCTCCCAAGCCCCTTCTCCTTTGTACCCCCTTCCACTGCCGCAGTTAACAGAATGCGAGAAGGAAGGAAGGAAGGAGCAGAACAGGCAGTTTTATCGTTTTGAGAATCACTTGATCGTCCAACTCCTCCTGTAAGAAGCCTCCCTGGAAGGTGAAAGTGGCCTGTCTGGGCTCACGGGTACCTGCACAGTGCCAGCTCCTGCAGCATGACTCAGAGAAGGGCTTGGGTCATGAAAGAAGCCTGATCCGTGGCCCCACAGAGGCAGGATGTGGGTGTCTACAGCTCCTGCTCTGCTCTGTCCTAGGGCTGCCTGTCTCTGCAGGGAAGCACCGTCAAGGAGGTGGCCAGCAGCCCCGAGGAAGGAGGGAAGTTTATCTTCGAAATCATCCCAGGTGAGGAAGCTTCACATCTCTTTGTCGCAGGCTTTTGGGCTGGGCCGGTCACCCCAAGTCACTTGGGCAGGTGGTTTTGCCAGTTGCTGTGTGACTGGGTCTAGGGGGTCCTGCTGTGGCAGGGGACTGGACTGGGTGGTTTCTGGTTTCGTTTGCGCAGGGGTCTCTGGAGAGCAGAGCCGGGCAGGGCAGGACCCCTGTGTGCTCATGGCGAACTCCCAGGCTGAGATGGAGGAGTGGGTGAAATCCATCCGGCGAGTGCTGGGGTCCTCAGGAGGTAACGGGGAGCGGCGGCGGGTTCCTGCTCCGTCCTGGGGCTCGCGGGGTTCCACGGGGCTGCAGATTGACGGCGACTTGTGGTGGCGCAGAACCCTGCTCCGGGAGCCCCACCCTGCTCGGGGCCGGGGCCGCGGCAGACGCAGGCAGCGCTGGGGAGGCGGCAGCCGGGCGTGACGGGAGGTTTCTGGGCTGGTTTCCGCCTCTTGGGGACTTCCTCGGTGACTTGTTGGCCCCAGGAGATGCTCTCGAGAGGATCCCTCTCGCCTGCCCGTACCCCGGCTTCGCTGCTCTCCGGCGGCTCTCGCCCAGCCCAGCCGCTCCCGTTCTCCCCGCCCCGGCCCCGCGCTCTCCGGTCTGTGGCCCCAGGACCCGCCCCCTCGGGCAGGAGTCCGTGCCGGGACGAACCTGTGGTCAGCGCGGTGCAAACCCTGGCTCCGTCCGAAAGGAGGAAGCCCCAGCGTGAAACCCGCTGCCTCCATCCAACCATCCTTCCGACAAGGACGAGCTCTCCTGTAGGGGTGAGCTCCCACCGGCGCAACAGGGCTGGAAGGCTCCTCAGGCCTCTTCCCGAGGGGCACTAGCCTGGCTGTTCATCCTGAGCCTCTCCTCTCTCCCACCCTCCTTTTCCCCAACTGCTTCTACAGTGTCCATCTGCCCTACAGCCATGTGGGATGAGCGGGAGGAGCTCTGGTCCCTACAGCTCCCGAGCTGAGGAAACCAGAGCAGCTCAGAGGGGCTGCCAGTCTGAGCACCCTGGTGGCTTCGCTCCAGCAGCTCCAGGTCCTTCTGCTGTGGGTGTTAGTGGTTTTGCTGCCTGCTGGTGGCTGGTGTGAGGGGCACGATGCTGTTGCTGTTTGAGGGGGGTCTGCCTTCCCCTCGCATGCAGACTCTCCTCTCCCCCACGCTCTGGGTTCTGCTAAGGTGCTGGCGCCCGATGCCCCTCGGCCGGGAAGGCGCCTTAACTGAGGCTCTCGGACCCCTCTAACCCCTCTGTCCCTCCACCAGCGGTGTTTGGCCAGTGCCTGGCAGAGACCGTGTCCTACGAGCAGAGGTGTGGGCAGCGCCGGGTGCCCGTCCTGGTGCAGAAGTGCACCGAGTTCATCCGCAAGCATGGCGTCAGCGAGGAGGGCATCTTCCGCCTGCCCGGCCAAGACAACCTGGTGAAGCAGCTCCGGGATGCCTTCGATGCCGGGGAAAGGCCGTCGTTTGACCGGTAACACTGGGCGCCCCTTCTCCCGCTTTGCCCCCACAGCACATGTTGTGTCCCATGGAATCACAGAGCATCAGGGGCTGGAGGGGACCTCCAAAGACCATCCACCAAATCCCCTACCACAGCAGGATCCCCCAGACCCAGTCATTAGGGGTTGGAAGGGACCAGGATGTCTCCACCGAGTGGTTCTTTTCGTGCCTGTTAGGCTACTCCCTGGCTCGGGGTGCCTGATGGGTCTGTCCAGCTTGCTTTGCCCCCCTGTTGATAGCCCTCGCAGCTCATGCGTGGCCGTGTGTGTGCCCGTGGTGTTTCTGCAGTGGCTGTCGCTGTGTTCGTATCGTGTGATAGCAGCGAGTAGCTCTCTCGCGTGGCCCGGGCAGAGCCGGTCTGCTCGCCGGGCCCCAGCCTCACACGGGCGGCTCTCTGTGCATTGCAGGGACACGGACGTGCACACCGTGGCCTCGTTGCTCAAGCTCTACCTGCGGGAGCTCCCCGAGCCTGTTGTGCCCTGGCAGCAGTACGAGGGCTTCCTGCTCTGCGGCCAGCTGCTGGAAGCGGATGAGAAGAAGGTAGAGGGGCTTCTGTGTCCTTCAGACCAGCCGCTTCGGTGGCGGAGCTGCGCAGGCAGGGGGTGCCCGCACGGGTTGGGCTCTGTGGGATGAGCTGCGTGAAGAATGCGCCTCGGAACCCTGGCTTTAGTGCTTCAGTGTCTGCAGCAGAGCAAAGAGGTGCTTGGCACCTCTTGCTGCGGAGCCCTGGTGGCCAGTGGCCAGTGCGAGAGCCAAGGGAGGGAGGAAACCACCTCCTGCAGCCCAGCCGAGAGCAGAGCTGGCCCTGAGCTGAAAGAGACCGAGGAAGGAAATGGGGAGGGAGCAGTGAGAAGAGGTAGGAAGTGGGTTCTCCCAGCTGTAGATTTGGCTGGAAAAGAAGCCTCCCCACCGCAACCCTCCAGCTCACGGGTGCGGTTCCCACACACACGAGGATCAGGCAGACAAGGGCACACAACGAGGGCTCCTTCCCTTTGCCATCCTCGGGGTGCCCGTGTCTGGTCTGCCGGAGAAAGGCGTTTCCAAGGTGAGACCTAGCAGGGACCCAGGGGTGGCCGTGGGCTGTCGCTGGTCTCTGTCTCCCCTCAGAGAACCGTTTCTGTGTTTGTGCTCCACTGTGCACTCAGGGCCACCAGGAACTCTTGAAGCAACTGTCCCTCCTTCCTAGAGACAACTACAGCCTCCTCAGCTACATCTGCAGGTGGGTCCCTGCTCGAGGCGCGAGCGGGTCGCCCTTGGTGCTGGCGAGTGCAGAGGTTGCCCAACGGCTGGGGCCGGCCCCTCTGGAGGGAGAAGCCCCCTTGTGCGGTTCCGCTTCCCCTTGAGGCTCCAGGTCCTGGCTTGTGCGAGGGCAGAGCTTTGGCCGTGTGGATGAGCACCCTAATGATGCCCAAGCATGAGTGCCATGAGCGCTGGGGCTCGCGAGCCCCCGGGCCGGCAGCGCGTCCAGCCTGCTGGGCGAAGCTCTGCAAAGGAGGGAGGCTCTTGGTTTTCACCCCCACTGGAGGCTTCGTGTCTGTTCGGAGATTTGATGGGGTCTCCCATCCTTCTGGGTTGTCCCACGGTGGCCTCTCTGCCAATGCCAGTGAGACCCAGCTCACAGTCACGAGGCGACAGGGCGTTTCCGTTCCTGGCCCCTAGAGAGCAGCCGGGTAGATTTGCGGGGGTCCCCACCGGGGGTCCCCACCGGGGATGTACAGGGCCCTCGGCAGCTCCTTCCCTCTCTGACTCGAGGCGCCTGCCCCTGGCTCCCAGCAGGTTCCTGCACGAGATCCAGCTGCACTCCAGCGTCAACAAGATGAGCGTGGCCAACCTGGCAACGGTGATCGGCGTGAACCTCATCCGACCCCAGACTGAGGAGCCTGCGGCCATCATGACAGGTAGCGGGGCCACCGCCGGGGCAGGGGCAGCAGGTGTGCTGGGTCACTTGGCTGCACCCACAGGCTTCACACTAAGCACTTACCACGGTGGGCACAAGCCAGGCCCTTGTTGGGCGAGTAAGTGCAGCAGCCAGCCGCTCGTGGACGTGCTTGTGGGCACAGAAGCCCCGAGGAGCCTCAGTCTGTCCCCTCCAGAGGCCCCGAGTGGCTCAGTGACCTGCAAAGTCGCTTTGCTTCCCCCCGGAGAAGGAAGGGGCCAAATCCTTCCTGGAGCAGAGGGAGCTCGGAGAAGCTGCTGCTTGGCTGAGCCCAGCTGCAGCCCCACGGACAGCCCCATGGGCAGGACAGGTGCAGCAGAAGCCATGGAAGAGGGGTTCTAAGGCCAAAATCTGCTCTGCCCTGCAGACATCACATGCAGGTGGTCCAGATAGTCACTAGCCCAGCCCTATAACTGCTCATTGTCTGCGGGTGGGCTTGCAGCAGCCCCGGCTGCAGCTCGGTGCGGCTGAGCAGCCTCCTCTCATCTTTACGGATCCACAGGCGCATCCTAAGGGCGTCTCCGCCGTGGGCACCAGCGGGACCAAGCAGAGGATGCCTGCACGGGTGGACGGGGCCCTGTTGTGCTGGGTTTGCTGCTGACGGGCCCCTCTTCCTTGCAGGTGCTCCCCGAATCCAGAGGGTGATGACCGTGATGATAAGCGGCCATGCAGACCTCTTTCCACTGTCCAAGGACGAGCCACCCTCCCCACCTGCCCCCCACAACGACCAGAAAGCCCCCGTCCCTCGCAGCTCTGTGGGCTGGGGAGCCGCGGAGGACCCTGCGGTGCCCGGGGCAGGCAGCTCGGCGCAGAGGCAGGCGGTAAGGCCGGACCCGCGGGGAAGTGAGAACCCAGCAGCTTCACAGATGTGTGATGGGGGGTTCTGGGCTTGGTCGGGTCAGCGGGCGGCTGAGGCCGCTGGAGAGGGCGAGGGGCTACGGCTGCCGTCCCTGGAGGGTCTGCGTCAGGAGGAGGATGCAGACAGACCTCTGCTGTGGGGATGGGGCTCCTCTGTGGAGTCAGGAGCCCTCTAGCCAAGGGACAGACCGGGTGAAGCCCCTTCAGTCCGTGCCAGCAGTGCAGACGGGCTGGGCACCAGCAGCTTCCCCTCTGCTAATGGTTAGTTGCAGATGGAAACTGTGGTGGCACCCAATGGACTCGTTTATGGGAAACTTGTGGCCGCTGCTGTTGGCCTGTTGAAACGAGCCTCTGCAACCCTGCAGCAGCTGCTGCAGCCTGTCTCTGCCCCCAGAGCAGAGAGGGACAAGGCTGCCCTAACACCATGGGTCCCTCTTCCAGAGGGATGACCCGGACCCCAGCAGAGCCCTCGGACCGGCTGCGAGCTCAAGCGTGCCCAGAGCAGACAACAGCCTCAAGGACACCCTGGGAACATGGGAGATGCCTGCAAGGAAGAGGACTCAGACCCTGCCCAGCAGGAAAACCTTCCTGGCAGCTGCTTCCCCGGGGGACAGAGGCAGCGACCCTTGGCAGAGCTCCCCGGGGAGCAGCACGCGCTCGGGGCTCCCTGATGGACACAAGAGAACGTTGTCTCACGACCTTTTTAAGCTGCTTGACCTTCACCGGACTCCCACCTGTGACTACGCTCCTGCCCCCCAGGCAGAAAGGGGAGACGGCAGCAGCTCCAGCCCTTCCAGCAGCGGCTCCGACAAGGAGTTCCTACCCTGCCCCAGTCCCAGCCACCAGCCAGAGGAAATGGCCAGTCCCACCAGCAGCCCTGCTGAGGTCTCCAGGCTGGGCCAGGAGAGCAGAGAGCTCCTGCAAAGCAGAGTCCTGAATCTGGAGAGAGAACTGGAGGCACGAAGAACTGCCTACGAGGAAGAAATCAGAAGGTAAGAGGCAGCAGAGGGCTGCTTCCTGCCCGGTGCAGAGACCCGCTGCAGCTGCCCCGGCTCCGGTGCTGCCCAGCAGTGGCCCTGTGAGGGCTGCTGATAGGATGTGCGGCTGCAGGGGGTGGCCCAGGAGTCCACGTGCTGGGCTTCAATGCCGGGTGGCCAGTGTTGTGGTGCCGCAGTGCTAATGCTCTGTAGCTCCTCTCAGGGCACCGTAATGGTTCCACAGTGGGGACATGGCCACCGTTCTGCTTCTTGTGACCACCTTGCACTGCTCAGGGCTCGGGAGCAGCCTCGCGCGTTAGTTCATGGACTGAGGCCAGCGGGATGGTGCTCAACATGGGCAGGTCCCGCCCTTTGGCCACAGGAACCCCCTGCAGCAACAGACTGGTGGTGAGGGGCTGGAGAGGACCTGGCAGCACTGGGTGGCAACCTGCTGAACAGGAACCAGCAGGGTGCCCAGGTGGCCCAAAAGGCCAGTGGCACCCTGGCTTGGATCAGCACTGGTGTGGCCAGCAGGGCTGGGGACGTCATTCCCCCCCTGTGCTGGGCACTGGGGAGGCCTCCCCTCCAGTACTGGGGGCAGTGCTGGACCCCTCACTTCAGGAAGGAGATGGAGGGGCTGCAGCAGGTCCAGAGGAGCAACGAGGCTGGGCAAGGGACCAGAGGGGAAGGATGATGGGGAGAGGCTGAGAGAGCTGGGGGGTTTAAGAGGCTGTTTGAGCGCCCACTGGGCTTCCCATTGCTGTTCCCATCCAACCCTTTCACGGTCCATTTCCTTTTGCAGTCTCCAAAAAGAGAACTACGACGTCTGGGCCCGTGTGATGACGCTGAGTCAGGACATCGAGAAGGAGAAGCAGAAGTCCGAGGTGCTGGAGCTGAAGCTGGTGACTGCAGAGCGCTCAAGGGCAGACTTGGAGAGGACAAACAAGGCGCTCGAGGAGGAGATAAAGAAATTGGCTAAATCCACGAGCACAACCAGTGCCAAAAGCAACTAGGAGACGCCCAGCTGTGTGCCGACACGAGATGCGGCTGCATGGGTCTGTGGCCACTGCCAAGCAGGTTCTGAGCCAGTGTGTTGCATTGTCCTGGTGTTCGGCTACTGGCTGCAGGCTGGTTTGGGGTAAGGAGCCCAGAGGTCAGAGGCCAGTTCATGCTCTGGAGTGGGGAGTTTTGGAAGTACTCTTTGGCTTTTGTGGTGGGTTCTTCTCAGCGCCTCCTTGAGCTGCTCCAGCTACCTGTAGGACAGGCAGACACCTCCTGCCGCTCGAGCAGGGCGTCTGGCACCCAGGAGTTCGGGTGAAGGGGACATGGTGCCTTCCACACCATCCAGCGAGCACCCGTCCTGCAAGCTGCTGGCTCCCTGCTGCAGACACCCACAGCGCTGCTGAGCGCCACCGACCCAAGAGCCCTGTGTGCGGAGAGACAGACGGGCCAGGGTTTGGGGTGGGCTGGGGCAGCTGGGTTCAGGGTTGGACTGGATGAGCCTGAAGGGCTCTTCCAACCTAAACCCTTCTGTGGCTCTGTCAGTCCAGGAAGCGACGAGACTTTGGATGCCATTTTCCCACCAGGAAGGCTGTGGGGCAGAGACCTTGTGGGGCTGCCTGTGCCCGACTCCAGGCTGAGCTCAACCTTCAGCAGCAGAGGAAGTGCCAGGCTGAGCAGAGGGCTCAGCTGCCAGGAGACAGCCTGCTTGCCCCTTGACTCTGCCACGCAAGGCAGCTTCAGAACCAGCCTGCCCAAGGTCTCCCTGTGATCCCTGTGCCTGGGGAGCCCGCGGCGCCACCCTCCATGCCCAGGGCTGGCAGAGGTTTTCAGCGGCACCTTTGCCCTGCGTTTCCCTTCCCGGGGCTCCCTTTGCCTGCACCCTCGCTTCTCCTGCCGCTAAGGATCCGGTGCTCTCACGCGCCACGCTCTCTGGCAACGCCAATCTGAAAGGAGACGGGAGGCCAGCCGAACACCCGATGGTGGCTGTTCCCAACAGCTACAGGCAGTGCTGAGGAGTGAAAGCTCAGACACCGGTCCCAGGGTGCAGCACCCTGGGAAGGCAGGTTTCTGCCGGAGAGGTGACGTCCTGCCCTCTCACTGCTTTCCCCCTGCCCAGCACGATGAAGGCTGTGCAGAGGAGGCTGGAACGGGCACGACTCACACCGGCAGTTTCCCGAAGTCCTGGGATCCACGTTTAGAAACCCCTTGGCTCCGTAAAGCAGCATCTTTCCCCTAGCTGGCAGCGGGAGGGCACTGGCCTGAGGTCAAGGGTAGCGCAAGGAGCTACGGAAAAGCAACAACAGATCAAATTGCTGTCATCGACTCCCAGCTGCTTCTGCTCCCTCCAATACAAAGGCCCCACTGACAGTGGTGAGCAAGACCTCAAGCCCCCTGGCATCGCCTCGCCGCGTGGAGATGAAGCTCTGACGTGGCTTGTGCTGCAGAGGTGTTGCAGGACACTGGTGCTGGGCTCAGGTGGTTAAACTGCTGCCTGCGTCACCTGCCCCATGTGTTTGCGCTCTGCTCTCTTGTAGCTGTGGTGCCGGCACACGGCAGGAGCCCCTGGTGAGCGGGCGCCAGCAGCAGCCTCGCGGCGCCGTAGCCAGGCGAGGGGTCTGCAGCAGGCGCTCGGCTCTCCAGCCAAACAGACCAGGTGCTCTGTCCCAATGAAAGCAGAGCTGTCGAGAGCGCTGGAGTCTCTGCAGCAGTGATCTGGGTGCCTGGTGTTGGCAAGGACCGGAGTGAGCGGAGCGCGTTTGCCACGGTGGGAGAACAGGTTCTGCTTCCCAGGCTCCCAAAGCAATTCGTTCTGCTGCGGCCGATCAGGCAGCAGTGACAGCTCAGGAAACAGATTCCACCCAATCTCGCAACAACTGGTCCAGAGGCTCTAATCGCAGGGGAGATAAGGAGTTGCCACATCAAAGCCAGCGTCAACCCGAGCGCTGCGGGAGCCTGGGCTGTTGTTTGGCCGCTGTTGCTAGCCAGCGGCTGCGCTGGATTTCAGAGGCCACCTCGTGCACAGCCCTTCTCACTCAACTCGACACAAACCTTTTCAGCACTACCGGGAGCTCTAGAGCCACGGGGGCTCTGCCGTGCGGGGCCGGGGGGGCGTCTCTCGGGGAGCTCCAGTGCTGCAACGAGCCTCCCCTCAGCCTGGAGTCGGTGCAGCCACGACAGGCGCCAGCTCCTGCAGGATGTGGCAGTGTCGGACCAGCGGTGCTGCCGCCGCTCGTCGGAAGCAGAGCCTGCGTGGTTGTCTTCGTTCGCACGCACATAGTTTGCACGGTTCTTTCGGCTGGAAGGGGCCTTCGGAAGCCCCCGGCTCCAGCCCCCTACGCAAGCAGGGCGCAAACTGCTGGAAAGCGGAACGGCCTAGGAAGCCTCAGCCGAGCTCCATCCCGGGCGAAAGACGCAGGGTGTGGAGCTGGGGGCTTCCCACGCCCCCCTCTTCAGGAGACCCGTCCTCTCGGGTCAGCTCCTTTGCCGCAGCTGCGTTGCTTTGCTTTTCCACCCCGTGTCCTTCGTTTGCCTTGAAACCACAGCTGAAGGTCTGCTCAGCCCTTGGAAGGCAGGCGGGAGGCTGATCGCGCTGCGCTGGGGACAGGATCCCCCGGGCAGGTAACAGTCAGGTACCCAGAGCCTCAGATGACGGTGCAGGGTCCTGGTTCCAGCACCAGCCCCTTTGCCCCAGTTGGACGCATGTGGCCGTGCGCCTGCTGCCCGGTGTCGCCTCCAGTTGGGTTTGCTGGGGCCACGGAACCGTGTCCCAGTGCCTCCTGCCAGCAGCGCCGTGTGGGAAGTGGGCTTGTGGGCAGAAGTTCTTGCTAGCCCAGATCCTGCTCTTGCTGGCGACTGGAGCCACCCTTCGAGCAGCGTGAGAACACAGCGGCGTTGCCTGGCCCATGGCTGGGAGCGAACGCCCCACATGGCCACTCGACACCCAGTCTCCGTGCCGGAGACAGCCAGGGCCAGCCCTACACCCCTAGTTCCCCTTTCACAGACGAGGCCTCACCCCCTGTCAGTGAGGGGAGAGCCCCCACTGCTCCTCCCTCAGACTAAAGCATCTTCTTCCCAGAAGGGGTGGGGAGGCCTTGGGACGGGCTGCCTGGGCAGGTGGAGGCACCGCTCAACCAACAGGCAGCCCTGGCCAGGTGTTTCAGGGGATGGGCTTGGGGTTGCAGGGCAGAGGGTTGGACTTGATGACCTTGAAGGTCTTGTCCAACCTTGATGATTCTGTGATTCCACAATTAGAGCGAAAGATGGGCCCCGTCTTGCCTCCGATTTCAGCGGCGCAGGCACCCACCTTCCCAGCCGCTCCCGGTGGCCTCTGCTGGCGACACAGAGCTGTGGCCGAGGCGCCCAGTCCCAGCACCAACACTCGACAGCGATTCGCTCCGTGTAATAAACCTCTTTGTGCCAGGGCTGCTGATAAGGGTTTCCATTTTTAGCTGAGGGCAACCGGCCTGCGGAGCCTCTCACTGCTGCAGCCCCAGAAGGAGCGGGAGCTGCTTTTTAGCTTTTTCCTGTAAATAGTGCGTTAATGAAGACAGATGGGTCGGCAGCGTAAACAAACCCTATCTCGGGCTGGGTTTGCTCCGGCCCTGCTTCCCAATATAGCAAGGACCCCGACAGCGCCCCTGTTCCCATCCCATTAGTGCTGTTTGCGCCCCAGATGTGGAGCAGGGTTACGCGGAAGTTTAAACTATCAGACCCCGGGCTGTAGTTTTTCAAACGCTTGAAGCAGATCTCCAAGTGCCAGAAATCGTCCTTCCTCTTAAGTCCCTTTAGAAAAGACTCACTGCACTTGGGTTTGGCCTGGGGGTCTTGCGGAAAACACTCCCCTGGCCCTCTGCCTCTGTGCTGTGGGTGGTGAGGCAGGCACCAGGGGGCCCGCGGCCACTGACGGGCGCGAGATGGACCGCGAGGAGGGCCTTTGGCATTTCCAGCTCAGAAACACCTCTGTGCCCCAGAGCAGCACAGGCACTGCTGGGCACGGGGCATCCCAGACAGACCTTTGGCCTTTCCAGACTGCTGGAGGTGCCGGGCTGCTTTGCTCTCTGAGAGAGGGAGAGGGCAGTGAGCAGCTGGAGCTCAGGAGAAGGTTTAGCAGTTGCTGCGGATGTTGGCTGCTGTGGGGATGGCCTCAATTTTGGGGAAGCAGACCCTCGTGCCTTGAGCTCCGTGGGTGCTGCTCACCTGGCAGAGCCCATCAGCTTGGGGAGGAGCTGTGTGTCCTCTTGATACGGGAATACAGGCTCCCAAGAGAGGTGACAGGAGATGGGGGGGGTGGATGGATGGACAGAAGGAGGATGGACAATTCCAACCCGAAGCTGTGTTGTCCCAAACCTTTTTGAAGCAGCTCCTAGAGCGTCACTATAAACCGGCTTGGAGACACAACAGGAATCAAAGCACACGGCCATTTAATGTGAGAAGGGAACTCGTTCAGAACCAGAAGTGGCCCAGAGTGAATGGAAGGAAGGGAGGAGGGAGGAAGGAGCAAAGACACAAAGGAAGCAGACGCAAGCAACGGAACGCTCTCCAGGAAGCCCTTGCTGCCATCAGCAGCGCTTGCAGCCTGCCGGCCCTGGCTCCTGTCGCGCCCTCCCCGCGCTGCCCATTGCGCACCGGCACGGGCAGGTGCACTTAAAGCCAAGCGCCCCTGGGTTCGCAGGAGCAGCCTTAACTTGCTCCGTAGGGAAATCCCTCCTTAACCCAGCTGCAAAGGACAGGGCAGCACGAAGGCCACTGGGCAGACCGCTGCCGCGGGCGCAGCCGCGGAAAAGAGACGATAACAGCAAATGTCGGATTATCTCCCTCCTGCTGGATTATCGCTCCTAACAAGGCGAACCGTTTGTCTTGGCAAACAGCTTCACAGGACTTGTGGATGGTTCTGAAAGGGCCTGCGCGGTCACACTTCAGCCGCTGGCTGCCGCAGCTCCTGTCAGCAGGGATGGTATCGCACCTCTCACGGATTCCTTCAGCGTGCCGCGAGCCGCAGCCCGAGATTGCGGCGGCGCTCTGGGGACGGGTCTGCGAGAGCTGTCGGCCACCGGCAGGGCGAGATCTGCTGCAGGCTGGGAGCGAAGCAGCTTGCACCGCATTAAGCCGTGGAGCTGAGTGCTTATGGCGACGCCACCCCTGCCCACAGCGGCACGTCGGCCAAGACCATCCACGCCCCACGTCTCTGCAGAGCTACCGCAGTGGTCGTAAGCAAAGGAGGCGACCCCAGGAAACCACCCTCGCAAACACCCGGGGGAAGAGGGCCCAGCAGCCCTGACCTCTGCACAGCACCGCTCAACAGAGGGCTGCCCCCCGAGTGGGGTTGGCACGAGGCCTTCACCCAGGTGGGGTTGCGCGGGCACACAAAGACACCCTTCCGTACTCTACACTATATTACACAGGCAGGCGGTCAATAAATAGTCAATAAATTACGGGAAGCACAGAAGACCGGGCGTGAGAACAGGTGGAACTGGCTCTGTCTGGTGCACGACAGCAGCTTTCGTGCTCAGTCCCACAAAGTGCTGGAGCAATGCTTTCAGAGCTCCTATCGCGCCCGGGGAAGCCAGCTCTCCCTGCGGTGTGGAGCGGCCGCAGGGCCACTGCAGCAGGAGCCAGCAGCACTTCACGTTCCCGAGAATCTGACAAATTTGTAGCTTAGTATAAATAAGGTGACGGGGCTGACGTTTCTCAGCCCCGACACTTCCTTATCACCTCAATTTGTTGCCCAACAGCAGTGGCACCGGTGCACGTGACTCCATCTCGAGCAGTCTCGGTGGCAGGGAGCAGCCTACGTGAAGGAAAGGCCCTCTCCATCTAGCTGGCACCAAAGGGCTCCTGGGCACCTGGTCTCCATAACTGCACCGTTTCGGTCTGCTGGGCTGGCCGGGGACTAGTTTCTTAGCTGGAACAAACTGCTTCAATTCCAAGGATTCAGGAGGAACAGGCTGCCCAGGAAGGTTGTAGAGTCTCCTGCTCTGGAGACCTTTCAAACCCACTTCTGGACACGTTCCTGTGCGACTGGCTCTAGGGGATCCTGCTGTGGCAGGGGGACTGGACTGGATGGTCTCTCAAGGTCCCTTCCAATCCCTAATGACTGGCTCTAGGGGGTCCCGCTGTGGCAGGGTGACGGGACTGGATGATCGTCCAAGGTCCCTCCCAGTCCCTGCCATCTGAAGCTCTGGCCCTCGAGACACAGCGCAAGGCTGGTGCAATGACGCCGGTGTGGCTCCACGCAGGAGCTCCTCCCAGAAAGTGTGGGGGGGCTCTTGATGCTGAACACCAGAGCACTGCACAAGTCTGGAGCTGCTCCTGGGCCAGTCACTTCACCGGAAGAGATGCAAAAGGGAACTGGTTCCCTAGTGCTCCTGATGCCAAATCGTCCCTGGCAGCTGCCTTCGCCTGAGACAGGGAGTCATCAGAGAGACGCTTAAGCGGAAGGAAAGGAGCCTGACGCCTCACGGCGCCTCAGTGGTTCAGGAGCTGGATCGTTCTCTGACAGGGATGCTAAGAAACTCAGTCAGGGCCCGCAGAGGCTCTGCAAAGGAAGCCAGGCAGCGCTGAATGGCCTCGGTATGTGCTGCCCGTGGTGCACCTCCTTCCGGCAACCCTGGAAATCCCCACCGTTGCCACCGGCAATCAAAACGCACACACGTGCGTTTATGCCTGTGAACATGACCGTGCTCCTTGGGCTGTGCCCAGTGATCTGCTCTGCGCTGTGAGGGGAGGAGAGACCCGGTCGAGCTTGGGACAGAGAAGAAGAGGAAGCAGCGAGCGATGGAGCCAAGCGCACGGTCTCAACGGCCGTCCCACGCACCCGCTCCCTGTGGCAGGGAACACACAGTTATCTGCACGCGCCTCATTAAATAACCTAATTAAATAGGAGACCCGAAATGTACACATTTACAGACTGGATCATTAAATACTCCCCCCGCCCGCTCCCTGCGTACACGTCCCCCGCTATCTGCAGCCACACTCTGACACCACCATGCCTTCGTATTTGAACTTGTAGGTGACCACCCCTGCATCCAAGTAGAGGATGGAGATGGGGTCGAGCTTGGTGGGCACGCAGCAGGCCTTCGAGGCTTTCTGGGGGTTCTTCAGGTGAACCAGAGTCTGGACGATGGCGTGCTTCGTCGGCGTCACATGCTCCGTTAAGGGGTAGGCGCACACGCCGTGGCACTCGTAGGCCTCGTACCCTGCCGGGGCAATGATCCAGGAATCCCAGCCGATCTCCTTGAAGTCTATGTAGAGGGGAGTCTTTTTGCAGTAGTTGCCTTTCGCATTCCTCCGGATGCGGGCAGTGGAGTCGTAGATGATGTTGGAGCGCATCTGGAGCAGTGCCTCCTCACCAGGCTGCCCGTGGAAACTGCCGACCTCCAGGTTCTCCAAGTCCAGGAGCTGCTCGTGGTCTATCATTTCGTTCAGCTCTTGCCTCTCCTCTTTTTTGTCGTTGCTCTGGTCATCAGAGAACACGATCAACAGGGGCTCGTGCTTTGCCTCAGAGTTGATGTCTATGTCGAGTTTCCCATCTCCGTTCTGCTCCTCCCCTTCCCTGCTCTCGATGTGAACTTCCAGCCGGTGTGTGGTCAGCCCTGCCCTCCGCCACCGCCTGATGGCTTCGGTGACTTCGAAGCTCTCCCACTCGCTGCTTGTGCCATAGATGTGCCTGGATGCCAGTGGCACCGTCTTTCTCTCGTCTATGCCCATGTGCTCGTTCTCCAGCACTTCGACAATGGTGACCTTCCGGTCAAGCCCATCGTAGAGCATCTGGTCCCGCTCCACCAAGGTGTAGAGCCTCAGCTCCGCCATGGTGATTTCTTCATGGTGTGGGATGGAAACATTGAAGAGCAGAGGGTATTTCCGAACTCCTGTGACACCAGTAGGGTGGGAAGCCAAGTCTGGAAATGACAAAGATCAAATGTTTTAGTAGGGCCAGCACAGCCACCCGTGGAAGTTCTCTTAACACGGTTCACGTCGCTTGCTTTCAGCTGAACAGCTCCAGCAGAGCGTTTGCTCATCACTTCCCGAAGTGTGCTCAGGAAGAAAGGTCACCTTAGAATCACAGAATCATTAGGGATTGCATCGAAAGATCATCTAGTCCAATCCCTCTGCCAGAGCAGGATCACCTAGACCAAGTCATAGAGTCAGTCAGGGTTAGAAGGGACCACAGGATCGTCCAGTTTCAACTCCCCTTCATTTTAGATGTCTAAGGGCACCGAGATTTCAGGCTGCTAAAGACCATCAACCTTGGTCAGCAGAGTCTCCTTCACTGCCCCTGCTCCCAGGGCCCTCCCTGTAGCCCGGAAGGGCTGCCCCACGTCACAAGTGTGCTGCTGAAGGGCTTCGCTCCCAGGCTGCCACACAGCAGCTCTTTCACAAGCCAGGAACGTAAGGTCGCACAGGTCTACGGGCACAAATACACGGGCACGCACACGAATGTGCATCTGAATACAGGAGAGAAGCCCCTTCGGCAGGCAGGACCCGCACGGCGCGAACACGAGGTAGGTGACGCACGAACCGCACAGCTCCGCGTCCCTTCCACTGAAGCATCCCCCGGATAGCACTGAGGGAGCAAAGCTGCTTTGAGAGGTGCAAAGGCTCCTGGTTAGGAGGAGCAGGTGGTGAACATGGGCAGCTGCGATTGAGCAACAGAGCCAAGGGGCTTGAAGCGAGCGGCCAGCCCACTGGCTCAGCCAGGCCCTTTTGGCAGCCTTCGTTCATAAAGGGTCCGGTATCTGCTTGTCAGTCAGGCTGCCTGTCCCATCTGCAGCGTTTGTTTACAGACAGGCAGATACATCCCTTCACACAAGGCAGGAACCTTCGCTCATGGCTGCGTGACTCTAAGGCAGAGAGACTATGGGCAACACTCCTGCAAAGGCAGAGGATCCGTGCCCCAGTGCTGCTTCCCTCCAACCTCTCCAGCGTCGGTATATGTGCAGAAAAGCCACGCTGTCCGTGCTCCACCAGCGCTGGCCGCGGTCCGCCAGCGTGCTTCAACAGGCAGCTAGCTCCAGCACCTGACTTGTCCTGCTCGGCTGCAGCCGTGAGTGTCTGGGGCGCCTGCCTCTTCCCTCCCCATTTTGCACTCTGCTGGTTCTGCCTGCTGTTCAGTACCTGTCAGCTGGCACAGGTGGGAGCCCAGTGAGCTCTGCCCGGCACCGGGCGCTGAATGGCTACAGCACCCAGGCTTAGCGCCGCTCTCCACACTGGAAGCATCCCTTGGGGTTTCCCAGGCCTTACAAGCTAATGCAGCTCTGCAGCGACTGCACACAGTGAGGCAGCAGAGAAGCACCACCAGCCTTCAGAGTGCACCAGCACAAGCGACTGGCAGGGGGACTGGACTGGACGATTTTCCGAGGTCCTGTCCGATCCCTACTGCTCTGTGATCCCGTGTGACTCACCAGGAGGCAGGGGAAAGCAAGGCCACATGTGAGGATCTGGGGCAGCGCTAGCAGGGCGTGAGAAGGGCTCCTTTCCCAGCCAGGATGTGGCTCTGCTGTTTAGCTGCAAAGTCCATAGGGTGAAGCATCGCCTGCTGTCACCAGGATGTCCCTCGGAGGGTCACGAAGGGACAGCTGGACTCCACAGGAAAAAGAACAAGTCGCTGAGGACCGTGACGTGAGCGTTAGGAAGCGCCCGCGGTCCCATTCACGCCGGAGATGTTACGGTCTGCGGGTTACAAAGCAGTGCTAGCTCTAGCCACGTTCTACTTCTGTGATCAAGGATTTAATGGATGATGACGAGACTGCCGATTCCCAGTGCAGTGGAGAGCAAAACCTGTCCACGGCCTGCTCGCAGTGCTGCTGCTGTCACGCGTAGCTGGCCCCTATCACCAGATGAGCTCCTTGGCATCGCACGGGTGGTCTTTTGCCATGCGGGCTTTACCAACACACAGCGGCCCCTTGGCGTGTGCTTGGGCAGCGGCCTAGCTTCGCATCCTCCTGGTTTGAACTGGGAGAGGTGAGAGAAGCGCCGGGCGGCAGCAGGTTGAGCCAGAGTCACCCGTTCCAGCACAGACCTCCTGCAGCTGCGAAACAGGCAGCGACTGTCACGGCTATGGATGGCTCAGGGCTGCGAGCCGCTGCGTGTGCTGCTGGGAGAGGGCTGGGCTGCAAGCTGAGCTGCAAGCGCCCAAGAGACGTGGCTCTGCCAGTGGAGTGATTTCAGGTTGCATCGCCGAACCAGCCAGACTTCACTCTCCAGCGAAACGTACTGGGCAGCTTTAGTGCCGCTGACTATGCCCCAGGGACTGCAAAATGCCCCACGGACACCCCCCTTCACGGGGGCACGTTCATTTGCACTGGGGAGCAGCGACAGGCATGAGTCGCTGCCACCGGCCACTCGGGACTTGGCTCTGTGCTAGGGACAAGACTGTGAAGAAGATGTCAGTGACAAGGTACTGTCTCTTCAGCACAGAAACAGGCTGCTGGTGAAGAGTGCTCAGGCCTGGCAGAGCAGAGCTGTGGATCCTCTCCTCACACCTCACCGCCCTGCAACGCTGGAACGACCGCGCCTCTGCTCGCAGCCCCTCGCTGCTGACCGCAAATGCTGGAGGGAAATCTTGGACCCTGATGGTCAGACTGGCGGAGCTGAGGGGAGCCCCCCGGCAGTTTGCGCAGGAACTTCCGCCCCTGAGGAGCTGAAGCGAGCCAGAGCTCCTGCCTCTTCCCAGTGGAGGAGCTAACGTTTGGAACCGTTCAGCTGAAGATTGCTTTCAAGAGAAAACCTGGACTGGTGCAAACAGGGGTCGGCAAACCACTGCATGGAACAGGCCCCTCTCGCACCGGGAGGAAATGCTGAGGCGGGTGCACAGAGGGGAACTGCCCACAGGTCACAGTCAGGCTCCTCATACATGCAGTTTTTAACTTGGAACCATTCTGACCCTCCACAGCAAAGCCTAAGGGTCTCTCCACATCTGCTCCTTTGATTTCTGTGTGTTTGCTGGGCCGCACTCACACGGCAGAGGAAGGAAACACGACAGATCCCGCGGGGATCAACAGCGAGAGGCTGTTAATGGCAACCTGTACGGGGCTAAGGTCACGACAGGACAGTGTCCTGCCCCCACTTCAAACGTCACTTCGGGTACCTGCTTGAAAAATCCATCATGCAACTGCACATGATGGGAGTTGTCATCAACAGTGATGCCCCGAAGCCGTGTTTAGTGCTGCCCAAGCACTAAGGAAACACTTTCCCCCAAATCCTGCCAGTCCCAAACGCAAAGGACAGGGAACCACCGCTCAAGAAGAGGGACTGGGGTGACCCTGGCACACACAGTGTTTGTCGCTTCTTTCCGCCGCCAACCTCCCTGGAAGGCTCCTGGCCCCTCTCTGGGGCTCGTGCTCCATGCCAGGTGAACACAGCTCATGCTGGCTGGAGAGACGCCGGTTTGCATTTACCTCTGGCAGAGACGCACACATCTTACCTTCGTTTTTGAAGCTCCTGATGATATTTGCAGATGGCATAGAAGTCCTGTCAGTGGCGAACCTGTTGTACAGCTCCAGCATGTACTCCGGGGGATCCACCTTGGCCGACTCATGCAGGGGAATGTCGGAGAGGTTCAGAGTCTTCAGGAAGTCATTCTTCATGTTCTGAAGCAGAGTGTTGAAATCAACCCCATCCTGCTCAGAAAGAATCTCATCGAAGAGCGGCACGTCCTCCTCCAAGGAAGAGTGCTCCAAGCTCAGGATGGGGCTGCACACGCCAAGGTGAACCCAGAGACAGAGGACGGCCCACAGCTGGAGAACTACAGAGCCCATGACTTCGCTCAAGCCTCTAAGCGCTCTCCACAAGCTCTGGCTCCTGTGCGGGCTAAGCGGTGGTTTTATCCGCTGGGTTGTACGCGGCTTGTGTCACAGAGAGATGACAAGTTTGGAAGCTCTTGTGATCCGTCCTGCCTGTCTCCCCCTTCCCCCTCCCCAAGACCAGGTCTCGGTAATTGGATATGGCTCGCTGTCCTCTACGGCCGCCTTCGCCGCCCTTATCTCGCGGAGCGTAAGCTGTTCACCAGATTCGCCGCTATCTTGCAATCCCCTCTCCCTTAATGAGCGTTTTGTAAACATTCTGTGCTAGGACACTTGGAGATGGGACCAGATTCTCCTCGGAGAGGAGCTGCCATTCATTTCTGCCTCCTGGAAGATGACTTCCTTTGCCATAGGCGAGCAGCTTCCATCCACACAGACTTTGAGCTGACACCTGAGCCCTACAGAGCCTTTGCCAACCCTCGCTGGTTTTGTCACTCTGCAACATGGCCCTGTGGGTGAAGAGTGGCTCCCATGAGATAGACCCGCTTCCCTCCTCAAAACCATTTTAGAGACAAGACTCTGCACTTCATTCACAGAGGGGCTTCTTCAGCGAAATCTGGCTCGTTCTTCTCTGCTTGTACAGTGTGGAGCCTGAGGGAAAGGCTCTGGGTGCCCCCACAGCACTGGAGACACGAGGCCCTGGATGCAGGGGAGCAGGTGAGCTCCAAGTGGGTGAGGAGGACTCTCACGCTGCAGACCTAGATCTCAGCTTTGCTGCAAAGAGCCCTGTTGCTGCTACACTATGTTCTAAGTAGGCAGTTGAGCCTAGGAAGAGCCAAGAAGGACACGGAGCTGCTGGAGGGAGTCCAGAGGAGAGCAGCAAGGATGATGAAGGAAGTGAAGAACCTCCCTTATGAGGAAAGGCTGAGAGAGCTGGGTCTCTTGAGCTTGGAAGAGACTGAGGGGTGACCTCACAGATGTCTATAAATATGTGAAGGGCGGGTATCAGAAGGATGGAGCCAGGCTCTGCTCAGTGGCACCTAGCGACAGCACAAGGGGCACTGGGTGTGAGAGCTGGAACAGAGAAGGTTCCATATAAATATCAGAAGGAACCTCTTCCCAGTGAGGGTGCCAGAGCCCTGGCAGGGGCTGCCCAGGGCAGTTGTGGAGTCTCCTTCTCTGGAGACGTTTCAAACCCACCTGGCCATGTTCCTGTGCGACTGGATGTGGGGGATCCTTCTCTGGCAGGGGGATCGGACTGGGTGATCTGTTGAGGCCCCTTCTAATCCCTAATGTTCTGTGACTCTGTGGTCTGCCAGGCCAGGACGACCCACAGACAACATCGGGCGTTAAAGCAGCTCCCTGTTTCCCTGGGTCGCACACATGAACACTGGTTTCCCTCTGAGTGGCACTGTTGAGGGCATGGCCTTGTTCTGTGCCGCTGAGATGAAGAGGTTTGTCCTGCTTCCACAAACACTGCAGTTCACACGGACACCAGTGCTCCGGAAGGGAAACTGCCCTCAAACACCCCGTGCTGGACACACTAACCAAGGCAACTGGAGAGGGGGCACTGACAGGCACCACCATGCAGTCACTAGCACACCTGTGGCACGGCCCCGTCTCACCAGCACTGAGCATCGTGTCACGCAGGCAAAGTCATGGAAAGGACTCCTGGCCCTCACTGCTGGGAGGTTTGCGTTTGCTCCCTGAGTTAATCTGCAGCTGCACGTGGGTACGTGTGGCTACCGAAAACCTGGAGCTGGTAGGGGCCGGCATTCAGCCCCGCGCAGCCCTATTTAACCAACGGAGCTGCCCTCTGTGGCTCCGACACTCTCCCCAGCGGTGCCACGGCAAGGGCTGGAGCGGAAAGTACACCCAGAGAACACCCACTGCGAGCCCTTCCGACTGCTGGCGCCCAGCGTGAGAGCAGCCAACCCAGCAGCAGCTCAACTGTCGAAAGGGTCAGCCCTGAAGATTGTGGGGCTCCAAAATTAGAGTCTAATCTCAGGCACCCCACAACTTCCTCCAAGCTGATGCCTCCACGGCTTCTTCTGTCAAGAGGCAGCAGAAGAGCACGGGTTTGAGCAGGAATGTGTGAGGCGAGCTCGGTGCTGAAAGGCTGCGAAGCGAAGCGGGGCTTTGCGAAGCGCCGAGGCCGACGACACGCAAGATGCAAGGGGTGCAATGCTCCTCTGGGTAAGAGGCAGCAGGGAGAAAACAGGCGGAGGGTTTCTGAAGCATCCTCACCTTTCTTTAGGCTGATTTTTGGCACAGAGAATCGCCTGCTCTCACTAATTCACAGTTTGGGATGCGGAACCTTTGCCAGGACAAAGGGTCAGGGTTTGCCAGGACAGAGGACGGGAGTAGCTCCTCAGTGACTGAGATGAAAGCTTGTCAGTCAGTTGCAGCGTCACCTGTAATTCCACAGCTGGACTTTGATTCAGTAGTCTGCACCTCAGCAACCCCAATTCCCATTTAAAAAATAACTGCGAGGTTTTGGGGCTTCTTTTTTAACTTGAAAGTCTCTCTGCTAAAACTTTTGAGAAAACAATAGTAACACCCAGCCCAGGAGTCTTCTCTGTCCAAGAGAGCAAGCCGTCGCGCTCAGCCACACCGTGCTTTTGCCCACCAGGGACACAGTGTCGCTCAAGGAGAAGAAGGGGTGTTTGGATGGAGGAATGGGACTGCCTTTGGCTGAGATCAGTCCAAAAGGCCCTTCACGTTGTCCCGTCGCCTGGTGTTGGGACACCTAAGGCATCTCTCTCGGGGCGCTCAGACCAAGCCTCAGCATTCAGACCACAAGATGTTGCTTTCAGCAGCAGGACTTCTTGCTGAGGTGTTTGGAAACTCATCCTGGGAAAACCTGACACCCCTCTCAAAGCTCTGCAAACAGAGGGACGGCTGGTCAAGGCAGTCGCCTCATCAGGAAGCCCCAGACAAACGTCTCCCTCGGGGAAGGATGCGAGCTGATGGGCTCCAGCAACCATCGCAGCAGGCGACTGAAGCTTTCCAAAGTACTGGGGTGAAACCATGATGAAAATGCCCCACAACAGCCTCTGTCAGGAGACAGCTGCGGCGCGAGGTAACTGTTGGGTGCGACCCGGGAGATAAGGAGGAGTGTGACACTGACAGTGCGATGAGCTTCCGATGGAACAACTAAAATTAGTCCCTGTTCCTGCGTCTGCCGCGGCCCCCATTCCCGTGTGCCGCGGCAGCCCTGGGTTTCCTTCCCATAAATGGGCTGCTCCCAGCAGCTCTCTGCTCTGATTCCAGGTGTCGCTGGAAAATTAAGAGACAGTATTTAATGAGAGCGGAGGAGAGAGGATCGTGGCCGTGCATCACGAGCAGCATGACCGAGAGAAAGAAAACAGGGAGAAGGAGGGAAGTCGCTGTGCAGACAGAGGGCAGGGAGCTACTCAAACTGCGTCACGCGATCTCCTTCTGACCCAGAGGTGACGCCTGAATGCGCACCAGGAGCTCTATATGGGAAGCCAGCAGCGCATCTTCAGTGGCTATTTGCAGGCAAGTGCAAAGGCTGGGGAATGTCCCGACGAGTGGGACGCCAAGATGAGCCCACGCCGCTCCGGGCACAGATACAGAACAATAAGCAGAGGTTCTCCAGGCAGCGCGAAGCCTGAGCAATTGAAGCAGAAAGAAAATAGCTGGAAATAGCTGGACACTGTCTTCCTGTCAGTGGCCTGTCAGTCAGACACAGCAAATACACTGCAAGCTCAGAGCCTCACTGTAGCTGCGAGTCCCAGCTCGACACCCAGCAGGTACTTGGAAGAGCTGCCATTGTGTAGCGTGACCGGGGTGGATTTGTGGTCAGGACATTCCTAGCAGGCACTCAAGTATGCAGCTCAGCCCTGCAAGCAGGGAACAACATGCTCCAGTCCTTAGATCCTTGTATGAGAAGGGCAGGTCCTTCCAGCACCTATCTCACCTGTTTTTCCCTTTTGCTAGGGGGATGTGGACGTGAAAAACACTCATGTTTAGCTCAAGCAGTTCCAGCAGCAGAAAGCTAAGTATTTGCTTCTGTCACTTGTGGGTTGAAGGTGCCTCAAGGAATCCACCAGTCTGTCTCTGCTCCCATTATCCTGGCAGAGCACACAGAGGCCCTAACTAACATGTTCGAAGGTCACTTGAAAGTCACAGAGGTCACTCAGTCAGACGATCCAAGTCTGGTGAGACACAGTCGCAACCAAATCCATTACCGTTGGAGACCTCGGTGTGGAAAGTGACCGCGCGGCAGCGCTAAGGAACAGCAGGGTTTCACAGCAGGAGCTGTGCTCCACAGGGGTCGCGCCATGACTCCAGGGGTCGTACAGCAGAGGAGGGTCAAGAGGCAGTTTTCATTTTACATTCTTGGAATTCCTTCTCTCCTCACACAGTCATTCTGTGGAGCTTTGGTGTCCACGCGGGTGTCAACCTTCAGGCAACTCTGAGCAGTTCCAGTGACACCGACAAAAGCAAGAGACTGTGCGGACGTCTGTAGAACTGTCCCTCTGTCTGCCAGCTACGTCCAAGTGGGCTGCCTGAGGAACCATGGAATCACAGAGCATCAAGGGACCCTGAATGATCATCCAGTCCAATCCCCCTGCCACAGCAGGATCCCCTAGATCCCATCACATAGGAACATGGCCAGGTGGGTTTGAAACATCTCCAGAGAAGGAAGCTCCACAATTCCCCTGGGCAGCCCCTGCCAGGGCTCTGGCACCCTCACCGGGAAGAAGGTCCTTCTCACACTGATGTGGAACCTCCCTTTCAGTCCCAGTGTAGGCACAGACACAGTGCTGTCCCTCAGGTACTGTTAGCACCGTTGATGCTGCCTGTTAGCGCTCATGAGACCCAGGATCGTAGAGATGCATTTTAACTGAGACTTTTTAATCAGCCTCCTGCTTTCTAGCCTCCATACTGCTGGCCCTATCGTTCTGGCTGCCTTGTAGTTATCTCCTTCACAGCTGTTTGACACCTGTAAGCTGCCAGAAGCACTCCCCTATCTGGAGGATCCCGCTCTTCTGGGAGTTCCTCGCAGTGGAATAACAAGACCCCCACGTTCAGGACTGCAGCTCAGGGTAACCTGTGTTGCACTTCGAATCCCTCTGCTCATCTCCCAGCTTTTCTCAGGGCCGCTTGGCAGACAGGGGTGTCCCGTGAAGCGCGGATGGCAGCTTATCTCATTGAGAGCACGGAACAAGCCCCTCACAGTCCCTGGTGTTAAAGGGCTCAGCTTATCTGGAGGGAGCGGCAGAGTGCCCTGGCTCGGGTCTCAGTATATTACACCCAAGGACATCGCTTAATGCGCTGCTGTCAAACACCTTCCTGTGTGCTTGGGGCAAGGTTCTGCACTGGGGAGCTGCACTAGGCAAAAACAGCCTCTGCGTCCTGTCACAGGGCACGGAAAAGGTTACGGGCTGCCGGTGTCGCTCGAGCCTTAACGCCCTTCCCTCTCCTTTTAAACACATTTTCAAACACTTAGCGCTTCTTAGACGACCTCCTGCCCAGCAGAGAGAGGGGAAGCTCCCCAGCAGCTGGTGCTGCGGCTGCCGTGGCGTGGGAAGGGTGGATGTGCTGTGACCTACCTGGGGAGGGCCAGGCAGCTCACAGCCTGCGAACAGACAGGAGCTGCTGTTATAGTCTGGGCTCTCCTGGAAGCCACCTGAGTTCCAAGGACCGTCTTGTACTGCTGTGCCCCTCCACCCTCCGCTATCCTACATCAACCCTCGTCCAAGCACCAGCAACTGCAGATTTTAAGGGGTGTTCCCCTTGCTCCCAGAGAGCCACAACAGGGGACATTTCACACTACCTTTGCCTCTCCTGTCCAGATTGCTGATGTAAGCAGAGGTCTCCATCGTGCCTGAACCATGTTCCCTGAGAAAACAAAATACAAGGAGAGCTACTGAAGCCTGGCTGCCTCTGGCTGGACTGAAAGAGCAAAGGAAACCACGCATAGAACCAGAGGAGAGCTGCTAAATGCAGCAGAGGATGTGGTCGTGACGCTGCTAAGAACATCAGGACCTGCCTGCAAGTAGTACAGGCCCAGCTGCAAAGCTCCAGCCGGACTGCCCGCCTCACTTCGCCCTCTGTACCCTCAAGAAACCTCCCCAAACCAAACAAGAAGCTGTGATGGGTGATGGCTCTCACGAGCCAAAAGCACAGAGCTCCTCAAGCCTGCGGGAAGAGTCTGGGTTTGGCTGGGGCAGAGAGAGATGAGGTGTGTTCCTTTTAACTTGGTGGCAACAAGGTTGTGATAAGAGAGAGCAGAGAGCGCAGGAGGGTTGGGACTTCCCTCCTCATCTGTGCTTATCGCCAGAGCGCGACTGCTGCTGTCAGATTTACCTGGGGCCCATCACTGCCTCTCCTTCCAAAAGATAAAAGATTGCAACCGTTCACATTAGATCTCGAACATCCTGCTCCTTACACTTGTAGGACACTTGGAATCTCTCGTCAATAAGTGCAGGCGAAGGCAGCGCCTCACCAGACAACAGGCTGCATGTATTCGGGGGAAAAATGACACACTGAGGGATCGAAAAAGAGGTCAGGTGGCCACCAAACGGGGCACAATCGCACGTGGAAACAAACATCCCACTGGCTTGGAAGCCTGAAAGAAGAAATGCTAAGCCTCTGCTTCCTGGGGAAGAGGGCTCAGGTTAAGAGGGATTAGTTTTATCTTGATTTTGAGCTACGGCTTGCTGCGGATCAGCCTTGTGTCCAGCCCAGCGCCAGCGAGATCTCAACAGCTCTGGATTCAAACCTCGTGGAGACACAACTGCCGAGGGTGCTGGCACCGCTGGCCATCTAGTGGTCAAAGAAGTCACCCTCCGCTCTTAGCTCTCCACCAGGGTGGCTGTGGAGTCTCCTCTGGAGCAGTTTCAAACCTGCCTGGCCATGTCCCCGTGTGACTGGATCTGGGGGATCCTGCTGTGGCTGGGGGATGGGACTGGGTGATGTGCCGAGGTCCCTTCCAACCCCTAATGTGCTGTGATTCTGTGAGTCAACACAGGTGCTGTCCTTTGGCTTTGGTAAATAGTCTTGTAGGCTGCGAGGTGTTGGTAAGTGGTAGTGGGACGTTCTCCGTGGAAGGTGTTCAGCGGTGAAAAGCTCTTGGGTTCACGTGCAGCACAGGCGGTGAGACAGAGCAGGTGCCCTTGGCAGTGCGGAACCGTGGAGGCTTCCTGCCTGGTGATGCATCTGAGGACTGAGAATGGCTGCTGGCAGCAGAGCTGGAGATGTGAGTGGAATGTGTGCTAATTCTGCCCTCCTCAAGTGCCTGACATATTTCAGCTGCCAGTCAGAGTGCACACAGCGACACCCTCGCTTGGATGCCGGGCGTGTCTCTAAACACCTTCTCGTGCTGCTTTAAACAGCTGGGAGCAGAGATCAGCGGTAGCCCGGTAACCCAGCCTGGGACAGGTGCTGCCTTAGCTGACACACTGCGTCCAGGCGCACCCAGACACACTCCCAAGGGGCTCCAGTCCACATTCAACAAACCCCCACCTTTTCCAGCACCAGCCTAGCTGAGAGGGGGCCGGCTGGTGATCAGCCTCGTGAAGCTGGCACCGGCAAGGCCACACCTTGACTACTGTGTTCAGTTCCAGACCACTCACTACAAGGACATTGAATACCAGTGTGTCCAGAGAAGGCCAAGGCAGGCTCGTGAAGGGTCTGGAGTACAAGTACTGAGAGAACCAGCCAAGGGCACTGGGGGGTTTCAGCCCAGAGGAAAGGAGACTGAGGAGAAACCTTATCACTCTCTACAACTCCCTGAAAGGTCATTGGAGCAAACAGGGAGTCAATCTCTTCTCCCAAGGAGTTCTGTGCTGGGTGTCAGGAAGAATCTCTTCACTGAAAGGGTCTTTGGATATTAGAACAGGTCAGTGATGGAGCCCCTGATCATTTTCATGGCCTCCTCTGGACATGCTCCATCAGGTTCCTGTCCTTCTTGTGCTAAGGGCTCCAGGTAAGGTGGACATGGGACTGTAGGTGAGGTCCCATCAGGGCAGAGCAGAGGGGTAGAATCCCCTCTCTTGATCTGCTGGCCACACTTCTTTTGATGCAGCCCAGGATGCGGTTGGCCTTCTGGGCTGCAAGCACAAACTGCTCCTGTCCAGCTTCTCATCCAGCGGCACCTCAAGTCCTTTTCCTCAGGGCTGCTCTCTATCACCTCCAGCCCCAGCCTGAACTGATAGCGAGAATTGTTTCCATCCAGGGGCAGGACTCTGAGCTTGGTCTTGCTGAACCTCATGAGGTTCACCTGGGGCACCTCTCCAGCTTTGCCCGGTCCTTCTGGATGACCTGCTGTCCTTCCACCTTACTGACAGCACCACTCAGCTTGGTGTCATCTGCAACCTTGCTGGTGGTGCGCTCGATCCCACTGTCTGTATCACTGATAAAAACCCTGAACAGTACGGGCCCCAGCACGGACCCCTAAGAGACACCACTCATCACTGCTGTCCAGCTGGACCTCAAGCCTTTGATCACTACCATCTGTTTTCAACCATCCACCAATTCCTTATCCTTTGAACAGTTCAGGGCCAAGTTTTTCCCTCCTGTCCAACCTAAACCTCCCCTGGCACAACCTGAGGTCACTTCCTCTTGTCCTGTTCCTTGTTCCTTGGGAGAAGAGAACAGCCCCCAGCTCTCTGCACCCTCCTGTCAGGCAGTTGTAGACAGTAATGAGGTCTCCCTTTGCCTCCTTCTCTCCAGACTGAGCAGCCCCAGCTCCCTCAGCTGCTCCTCACGAGGTTTGTTCTCCAGACCCTTCCCCAGCGATGTTGCCCTTCTCTGGACCTGCTCCAGCCCTTCAATGTCCTTCTTGCACTGAGGTGCCCAAGACCAACCCCAGTACTCAATGTGGGGCCTCACCAGTGCCCAGAACAGGGGACAATCCCTTTTCTCATCCTGGTGGCAACTATTGCTGATACAAGCCAGCACACCACTGGCCTTCTTGGCCATTTAGCTGCCAATCAAACAACAACCCCAGGTCTCTTTCTGTCTTCATCTCTCCATTCATCAGTTCCCTTCCTCCAGCAGTGTTCCACAAGGTGAGTCGGCTGGTGCCAATACCAGAGGGAAGTTCTGCACTTGAAGAAAGCTCTTCTGTTACTCTCCTGCCACTGGTGTGAAGTGGGTACTAACGCCCAGGCCGTGCCGTGGACAGAGCATGGGGGAGCACCCACAGGGAGATGTGGCTCCTCCTGTGGGTAAACTAGCAAACCCCATTTTACTGCCACTCTGCCTCTGGATGAAATAAAAAGACAAAGCATTTTAGTTACTGCATCAGCTTTATGTCACAGGATTGCTGTGCTCGAAGCTTAGGATCGGCAGCTGAGTTTTGCTCCCGCTGAAGCCTCCGTCACAAAAGCACACAAGGAAACGAGCCCTTTGCAAGCAGCAGCACTATCAGGATCCAGGCTAGTGGGCTTTTTCACAGATTCGGAGGCCAAAAATGCTTGGAATTCCTGCGCTGGCACAGGCGTGAATGTTCAGTGGTGCTAAAAGGAGGAAGAGAACGGAGACTCCATCAGCGACAAGACCTCTGTATCCAGCGAGGACAAATTCAACCAGAGAACCTCCAGCTGCCATCCCCAACTGCAGTGCTACTCAAGGCTCCCATTTGTCTCAGTCAACACTGTGCAAAACTGTCATGGTGGAGCTCAGAGAAGGAAATGCCCGTCCAGCTTCACTGCACCTCTGTGCCCGTCCAGCTGCACCGCACCTCTGTGCCCGTCCAGCTGCACTGCACCTCTGTGCCCCTCCTCTCCCATGACCTGCATACAGCAGGGAGATGTTTAGCAGATACCTTGTGGGACCTTTGCATCGCTGGGGCACAGCTGCTACACAGTGGCTTTCTCTGACACCAGCAAACCCCTCTGGTGGTTTCACGTCCCAGGAAAACTAGCGCTTTATCAGGTTTTCCCGAAGCACCCCAATGCCCTATGCTTTCAATCCCACTTGGTAACTTACTCCTTCTCACTGAAACAGGGCAGCAAGCTTCTGCCCTGAAGGTACCACACGCGCTGAGCTTTGAAGGACAGAGGAGTGTCTGTGCAGGGTCACAGAAGCACAGAGTTGTCACTTACGTTGAGTCTTCATGAGTTTGTAGAGAGGCAGGCCAGCGCAGAGCTGCTTAATGTGCTCGCCGTAGAGAAACCAGTCTTTGATGCTCCCAAATAGGGAATGGCCAGACTGAAACTGCACCCACACATTATTTGGAGAGTAGATTTCCTTCATAGTCTAAATAGAAAATGTTGGACATCATCAGTGACGTACCTTCGGTTTTCACTCTGCTAGGTCACCCGAGATCCTCAAACCCAAGATCACCTCAGGCTGGGTCACATAAAGCAGTTTTTAGAGAACAGTATTTTAAACCTCTTCAGGAACAAAGTTAACTAGATACTAATCTTGCCAACGCAGCAACTGACAGTAGATGTTGGGCTGTCACAAACCAGGCCAGAACTCAAGTACACATCCAGGCTACACTTCCGTTCACCTTTATGAAAGCTTTGCCTGGATAAAAACAGTCCAGGTCTGGCCAAGATGAATAGATTTCTAGATTCTTTTCTGCAAACACCACAATTTCAGGTCAGAATATCAGCAAGACAGTGTGAAGCAGGACAAGCCTTCTCTAAGTCCTACTGTGGTTGCCTCAAAAGAACCAAACTGCAGCACGCCCACCACAACACACAACCCCCACCCAGGACAAGACTCACTACACAGTCACCTTCCTCTCGAAAGCCAGGCGCCCAATCTCCTGCAGCTCGGGGATGTAGTCCTTGTTTATCTTCAGGATAAAGCAGGCCTTGCGTGAAAACAACCTTGTTGCAATATACCCCTGTGAGTAAAACACCCCGCCATTAGCTCATGACTGAAAAGCAGCTGCTAGCGCTCGGTGGCTCTCCCTGCTCTTTAGGACAATCGAGGGAAAACACAACGTGGCTGCACAGCTACCGCTGTGGAGTTCCCATTGCCACCTTTGGGGAGCAGGCGCAGCCCACGCACACTGACGCCTGCCCGTACGACAGGAGGCCTCTTCTCTGACAGGCTTCTGCTGCACGTGCCGTGTGTGAGTGAGTGACGGCAGCCCCTCCCAGCCAGACCTCATGGAGGTCAGTGACCTCCTTCTCGCTCCCATGAACTGCCACCCCAGGTTTCATTACAAATGTTTGGAGCTGCACCGTCGTAAGGGCGAACTGAGGAGACAGCCCAAGAGGAGAAGAAGCAATGGGAGTCTCGCAAGAGGCTGCTTCAGAACAGCTTTAGGCAAGAACACATCACAAAATTTCTGCAGAGGTTAAATCTAAACAGATTGTTAGATCTACTTACTTTTGAGTAGTCAAAAATGGTGTCCGAGGAGTACAGGCCAGAACGGACATGGACGTCAACAATCTGGTTCTCATTGTGGATAGTCATAGTCCCAGTGACATAGTTATTGCCGGGTTGTTGCAGGACAAAGGTCTGTGGCAAAAAACACAAAACCATTACTCATCATCCGCCTCGCACCTTTGAAGGGTTCAGCACAAACAGCTGCTCTCTGAAATAAATGAGGGTGACTGTTGTATGGGAACACTAAATCCCTTCACAACCCTCCAGCAGCCTCCAGAGGCTCTTGAGGGGGAGATTAACTAGCAAGAGTGTGTTAGGGTGAGAAGGGAGAGGACAGGCCTTCACTGCAGACTGGTGAAAACCAACATGGGGCGTCCCGGACGCTGTGTCTGGCAGCAGGGACAGGCTGAATTTTAGCTTGATCTAAGGGGACTTATGTGCCCCCAAACCTCTTGTAGCTGGGGACTTTGGCTGACTGCCTCCTTTGGGAAATGGTTTTCTTCTCCCTGTACTTGGCCACAACTATCTCGTCTGGTCTTTCTGTGCTTTTCTTCCTCTTATATTCACCCTCTGCCCGGGGACCAAACATGTTTTAAATGAGAACATGCGCTCAGTCTACTTACCTGCAGTGCACAAGTCTGAGTACAAAGGACTCCCAGCAAAACGGTAACTGCAGCCTGTAAAAGGAAAGAACATTCTCACTCGACAGAAACACCAGGCAGTGCCAGAAGAAAACCCATTTTGTGAACTGGGGGAAGCAGCTGTAGCACCGCTTTGAAAAATCACTCACTTAACACAGATACTAGTTAAGAACTGTCGCAACTCCTCAGAGTAAAATTCTTGCTATTAAACTCTCCTTAACAGGCCCTTTCTAGGAGATGAGTGCAAGCAAAATGGATGTACTCACCAGCCCCTTCATTGTTCCTTCAGATGCAAGAGGCTGCAGAGAGTCAGACTGCAAGAAAATCCCCGAGACCTTCAACATTTATATCTTAGTGGAGGTGTGGGGAATGCTCCACAGACCTGTTCTTTATGACTCGGCCGAGTCGGTATCCACCTGCCACACTGTGGCAAGGGTCATATCTGAATTTTGGGCTGCCACAGATAACCTGACAGAGATACGTTAAGCGCACTCGGTAAGGCAGCGTTTGTGGGGTTAGTCACTCTACAAATGGCTTCTGTTTGCTGGTTTAAACTTTAGGGGAGTTCCTGCTTTGCTTCCATTTTCCAAATATTGAACAGGATACGGTCTGGAACTCAGCGTCATCAAGCACAGCTCTGACATCCACTCACACAAACCCTGTTTTGTCTTCCGAATGATAATCCTGAACAGCTTGATAGCTTTCAGGCAAATCCTGCAGGCCAGGCACCAAACAGATGGGCCCTCCAGTCATGTCTCTAGTCTAACAGGTACAGGAGCTTGTCACTAGAGGTGCTGTTCGTTTTTGACTGGTCACCATAAGGTAGTTGAAATGAATCAAAACGAGTGATGCGATTAGGAATAAGGGCTGTACTTCCCAAGGCCATCTGGGTAAACCTCAGCCTCCTCAGCTCACCAGGGAGCACCACGAAACTTCAGGGGGCATGGTGGGGTCCATGTGGGGCTACAGCACAAATGGAGCGTCGTGGGATTCCTCCTTTAAAGCTGCCACTGTTTTACGAGAACACCAGGGACCCCACGCCATTGCTAGGAGAAGTGCTCTCACCTGACTCCTCCCCACCCGCAGCTTCACAGCGGATGGAACCCTGGCGAACCAAGCGCTACTGCCTGCCAGATTGTCACAAGCGAGGCCTGTTCCCACCAAAGAGAAGCAGAACTCAGCCCCCCCCCCAACAGGTCTCTGTAGCCCCGGCACTCAGAAACAAGGTGAAAGAGATTACGTGGAAATCACTCCCAGCAAACAGGCTTCAGTGAAACAAAAGGAAAACACACTCGTTCTCGCCACCCCACCTAACTCCACACAGCAAATGTTATCTCAGCGTGACAAAGCTGTGCTGCTCAGCACTGCCTCCCAACAGCGATAAACAGGCACTGAATTGTGACCGGCACAGTCAGAGCTTAGGTGAGATTAGACCGATGTCCTCCTGGTCTGGAAAACCGCCTCCACCCTGCTTCTCAAAGACTCCTTGTCAGAAACACTCAGAGCAGACCTTGACAGTCACAGAAGGAACAGGGCAGGGTTCAGGCACCCTAAGCTAAAGCTCCAAGCTTCGAGATCTTGAAACGCTTTTAAACCGAAGTGTGAGGTAACTCCCCATCAGTGAAAATGCCTTCTTTCTTTTGAAAACCGCCCAAGAGCACAGATCTCCTCCTTCCACAGCATTAATGGGCTTGGGCACAGGCAAGAGCAGAGCAACACGTGCGCCTGACAGTTACTTGGTAAAGGACACTTACAACAGCAGCCGCGATCTCATGGTCTTCACCCTTCACAGGGGAGACAGAACTTTGCTGATCTGATCGAACGAGGCCAAAAACTGAAGGAGTAGTTCCTAAGAGATGTTTGATTCACAAACATTGCTGTAGAAGAGACAAAAGCAGAGTCACACAGTGAACCTGTCCTAGTGTGATCTCTGACCCACTGGGACTTGAGCCTAGGGCCTTTCAGCACGTGAAGCAGACTCGCTGGACATGAGGCAGCTGGATATCCCCTCCCATAACCCTACTCACGCAAAAGAAGTTCTGCAATTTGGAAGGGTGTCCAGACTCCATCTTGTCTTCTCTCTTGCCTGTGTCGTGAGAGCTCTCTTCTGCCTTGCATGCCCCATGAAATGAAAATACTTCTCTCTCTGTGTATGTGTGCGTGTCTATGCCTCTCCCCAAATTCTCCCGCTGAGAAGATCAGCATTTTAGTGGAATTAGTCAGAGACGTACATGCTTCCAGAGAAAGGAAGAAAAGGAGGGTCCTACCTCTGGAGAAAAGACACTGGGGCAGGGGGGCAGAGGGCCCTTGGCTACAGTTCTATCTGTCAAACCCTCCACTTGCTGTTAGCAAAATATCTTACATTTTCTCTGCCGTAACATTTGTTCCTGGTTTCTCTGTGTTTCGGGAACCCTGACAAATCCCATCAACACAAAAGAATCGAAACCAAGAAGAATCACAGGTTGCACTGGGTTGGAAGGGACCCTTAAAGGTCACCTAGTCCAACCTCCTTGCAGTGAGCAGGGACATCTGATCAGGGTGCTCAGACCCCCTCCAGCCTGAGCTTGAATGTCCCTCCACCACATCTGTAGGCATCCTGTTCCACCACCCTTGGTGCAAGAAACTTCTTCCTTATATCAAATATAAATCTTCCCTCTTTTAGTTTAATACCAATGTCCCTTGTCCTGCCACAAGAGGTCTTGCTGTAAAGTGCCTCTCCATCCTTCTATGTTCGGTCCCTTTAAGTACTGAAAGGCTGCAATAAGGCCACTCAGAAGTTGCTTTTTTCCCCAGCTAAGCAACCGCAACTTGCAGCCTGTCCTCACAGCAGAGGTGTCCCAGCCCTCTGACCATGTCTCTGGCCCTCTGCCAGACCTGCTCCAGAAGGCTAGTGACCATCTTGTGCTGACAAAGCCAGAGCTGGACACAGTACTCCAGACAGGCTCTCACCAGAGCCACGTATAGGGGAAGGAGTAGAGGGGAAGAATCCCCCCTCTCAACCTGGCCACAGAATTTGGACGCAGACCAGGATGCAACTGGCCTTCTGGGCTTCGAGGGGCACACCCTTGCCTTGGGTTCAGCCTTTTCTTGACCAACACCACAAAACTCTTCGGTGTAGCACTGCCGTCAAGTTACTCTTAATATATGTAAATAAAAGCACAACAGAAATTTGCCGCAGTGCTTGGCACTGCCGCCCACTAAAAATCAACAGAAGACAAGAACCCTGAGTGTCAAATGAACAGAGTCATTGTTCAGCTTCAGTTCCAATCTGATTTGAAACGAGAATTTCTACACGTATAGGAGACGGAGTCAGTCAGGTTATGGGGAGATTGTACTATCACAACAAACACTCCTGATGATTCACGGGGTTTTATTGAAGAGCCTTGAACTGATATTTACTTTATCAGGGAGGGAGCAGGCAGTGGAAGAGAAACAACCAGTGAGTCAACACCTCAAAAAATCTACAGGATTGTCTGTGTTCCCATATCCACTTGGCTGGGCTTGTCACACACCTGCTAAAGGTGTCACTTTCATGAGACAGTGGCTCATAAAATGAAGCAGCTCTTCTGCAGAAGGTAAATGAGCATCTCTGAAAGTGCTTCTTCAGGAACGGGCAGAGCCCAGAAGCAAACCCAAACGAGCTGAGGGTGGGTCTGTCTCTCTTAGTGAATTACACGGCAACGGACAGCATTCCTGGGCAAAGACTCAGAAGTTACCCTTAGCCAAGTTCCAAAGATGAGTACACAGAAAATGCCCATTGCCACTCTCCTCCACTACAAATGGGAGCAGCCTGCCCGGGGAGCACTATAGAAACAGGGCAGACCTGGTGTTTCAGAAGATGATTTGGGGTTGGACTTGATGATCTCTTGGGTCCCTTCCAACCCCTAACATCCTATGATCCTATGATTTAGGCGTTTGGAGTCATAGGGCAGATGGCTGGACTTGATGACCTTGAAGGTCCTTTCCAACCTTTATGATTCTGATTCTACTCAGTTTTCACCATTTCCTGCTCATGGTGCCTTTCGACAATTGGCCCGTTCTAGGATTTAGAAGCAAGCCCATGATTTCTAGGCTCCCACTTGAACTTCTAACACAAGGTTACCTCCTCCACTGATTTAAAAGACAGTGTCAGTCACAGATCAGACAAGCGCTGAGTTCAGTGCCACACAGGCACAAACTGTCATGACAGAAGGCGGTGGCATCTGGTCTCTGGTTCCGATGCTTCCTTTTCCCTCACGTCAACGTTACACTAAAATCCACTGAACTTACCAGGAGCAGTTTTCTTTCATCTTCCTGTGTGTAATGAAGTCAGTCAGGCTGGTTTCAAAGCCTCCTCTTATCACAGCACTCTCCCCAGGAAACTCGATGCGATCCTGTGAACACGGGGCACGTGCCAGGAAGGTAAACCCATTTCACGACTGAACTTGGGGATACTGCTGCATAAAAAGGGAGAGTACACATCCATTACCAGCAGGTCTTGCCTCGCCTACCATCAAAATGAAGTTTGCTGTAAGTACACCCATCATTTTCTCATAAAACCTGGTAAGTGTTGAAGCAATGTTGAGTCTTTCTTGGCACCCAGCAAACGATTCCTGATCGAAGCAGGGAGAACTGAGCAAAAATGCCAAACGGGACGGGACTGCGCGAGTGAAATTTCATTTGGCAATGACTTCACTCCAAGTGCCGGCTCAAACGTGAAGGAGAGAAGGGCTCAGCTACAAGGACAAGTCTGAGGACAGAGCAGGGGGAGAACCATGACAGCTGAGAGGCTCCAAGTGCAGGACTCACAGTGTGTGGTGGGGGTATTTACAGCATTCAGACACAGCTGCAGTATTAAATGCCAGAATGTTAGTGTTAAGTACCCTGAGTTGCACGTGGATCTTCCTCATTAGAGTCCTCCTCTGAAACAGATGGAATTTGTGGCCAATTCAGCAACAGAAGGCTTGTCTCCAAGAGAGGAGCTGTTCCCAAGAACTAGTCTGCAAGAGAATTTTCAGTGCAGAAACGTCAAATCTATCAGAGCCCACTGTACTTAAACACAGAACCCACTGTGTTTAAACTGTCACCTTGCCTTTGCCAAGTGCCCTGCCAAGGGCAAGAGGACTGTACAGGAATTGGGGATCTGATGCAAGCTCAGTGACAAAGAATTCTGCTGCGCGTTTGCCTCCAGCTAGACCCACCTTCAGAAAAGTACTGAGCACATACCACATGTTAAATGGGAAGTCCACATCACTTTAAGGTGGCAGATAACTTGGTGCACGATCATATGTCACAAGGTTCAAGCGGTGTGAATTTCCAATGGTCATTGCAGATTGTGATTCCTGCTCTTCTTGGAGTTTTCCTGGGGCCAGCGCTTGGGAACAGGGTAAGTGTGTACCTCCATGCAGTCTTACGATGCTGCTGCCACAAGAACCAGCAGCCTTCTAGCTGTAGCCTCTGCGCAATGTATTTTAAGGCAAATCCTCTACCGTTCGGCTGGAACAATGTCTTTTGTCCAAACACCAGAACAGCAACATTAAGTCGCTCCACGGGGAAGGCTCCCACCACCCTGACACCGGGGGCAGCACTGACTCAAAGGAGGGCTCTGAGGTCTTGGAATCTGTCTGGGACATCAAGACTGTGAGTAGCTGGCACCAGGGCTCAGGAGAATGGGGAATTAGCCAAAGCTTTTTGAAAAACAACAAAGCCCCAACAGAACAATCTGCACCACTCTGGGGGAGATGCTTAAGAGCAGTCCCCCGTAACCACCGTGCGGTTTCTGCTGCTCTGTGTGTGGCCCGAATGCTTTCCGCTGTCAGTTCCTTCCCCGACCTGGGCACTGCAACACGGAAAGGTAGTTTAGCCCAAGCCCCTTGTCAGACTTCACAGCATGCTCAGCCAGACAAGAGAACTGAAAAAGTGGGGTGTTCCTCCCCTGCGATTCTTTGCACTGTGCAGAGCCGATGTTTAAGGGACCGCTTGCAACAAGGAGCCTTTTCTTTTCTGGTGTTTGCTTTGTCTAGGGCTTTGTTGCCACCAAGGTGCACTCAAAGCACACCTGCATCATTTCAAAACTGGATCGCAGCTTTCTGCCTGAGGAACCATTTCCTGCACCGCCCCAAGGACTCCAGGTAGGAGGGGGAAGGAGAGTGGTGAGAAAGCTCACCGATTATCCGCGGCAGGGGCTCATCCCCTTCCCAGAAAGAGGAGCAAAGGCTCCAGGAGCTGAAGGCTCATCAGGGCTGAAGCACTCGACAGCTCAGCCTTCCCCAAGTTGTGCTGCCCTTGAAGAGCCCCTGCTCCATTCCCAGAATTCCTTCTGTAGGTTCTGAACTCCCTCTTTGGTTGGAGTCTTTCTAAATGCTCTTTTCTGACTTTCTTTCTGTGACGCTCAGGGACGTCGTCCTCACCAGCTTCCATCCAGAGAGAACCGCTTCATAATCTCAACATGGAGACTCCAAAGCTTGCATCCATATGGGAAGCAAATTCAACTCCTGTGCCGTGGAGCTCCTGCCTACTTTGCTTTCCCAGCTCCTGGTGAGGCTACAAGTAACGATGCTGGCATTCCAGTGGAAAGGCTAGCAACCTCACAAAGCAGAAGCAAAGGGATTTAAGTGGAGACGAGCAAGTTACTCATTAAAATCTGGTGGCTTTCTATGAATCAGGGATTGCATACAGTGGGAAGTGCAGCAGCTCTGTCACTCTGCTGTGGACAACGTGGACACAAGTTTTGTTCAGGAGAATTGCTTTGGGTCTGCTGACGCTGCTCTGCATGTTTTAGGCAACTCCATGCACAGGCAGAAGGCATGGGGCTGCACAGCGTGGCTTTGAGATTCCAAACCCAGCTTGCTGCTTCGATTGGTCCAAGCCCACTGCACTAGCACTGGCTTCTCACACGAGCGCTGAGACGCAGCCCAGTGTTTGAGTGATGTTTCCTGGTGCAGTTCCAACGGGAAGCTGGAAACAACTCAGCTCCATTGTTCTCTTATTTTCTCAGTCCACATCTAATCAGTTTCTCCTTCTCTTTCAGGATCAAACTTCTTAGAGCAAGAGTTTTCATGTTTGAAAGCGGAGATTAATGAACGGCCCATCTATTACTGTGATTAATTGCTCCTGGCCAGGTTTGGAGGAAGAAAACTCATACAGCTGCACACCTATCCACAAGCTTTTTCTCCCTGATCACTTCTCCAATCCTTTATCATTCCCTTCTCCTCTGTGCAGAGACTACTGTTGCTCATTAAAACTTATCCTCAACCTACACTGGTCTGGTCTATCTGTTTTTAGGAATCGCTTAATGGGTCCATAGAAGGGAAATGAGGTTGGTGATGGGTCTGGAGAACAGGCCCGTTTAGAAGCAGCTGAGGGAGCTGGGGTGGCTCAGTCTGGAGAGAAGGAGGTTGAGGAGAGACCATCTTGCTGTCTGCAATTGCCTGACAGGCAGGTGGAGAGAGATGGGGGTTGGTCCCTTCTCCCAAGGAACAAAGGACAGGGCAAGAGGAAATGGCCTCAAGATACGCCAAGGGAACATTTAGGCTGGTCATGAGGAAAGAGTCATCAGCCTTTGGAACAGGCCTGACTATGGATATCTGCCCATCATGGTCTGGAGTGTCGGGGCAGGCGAGATCCCTTTAACTTTGCAGGACTCATGTTCCATGTGACAAGGGACAGCTGGCCATCCCTTCTGACAACTCTTTTTTCCCTAAAGAATTCCTGGTATGTTCCTGGCTTTTACGTGTATTTTGGTTACCCTGACACATCCAAAGCACCACTGAAATCCAAAGAATCCAAAAGCAGGACAAACCCAAACTATTGTAAGATTCTGTGAAAGAGCAGAAGCAATTCATCCACGAGAAGTCATCAAACCTGAGGGTTTGCACCATCCCAGTTTCCTGAAATCATGCTCTGCAGTTCCCCAGAGAGATTTCACAGGATGCCTTCAGCAGTTAGGGCTCCTGCTGAAAGTCATTTAAGAACCTTTACGGGGATTTCCTACGAGGGCTCCGCTGCACACAGAAAGACAGCGAGCACCTTGACACAAAGCCCAGGCGCTCCAAATGCTCCCTGGCTGAGACATCACCTCTTGCAGTAAGGATGGACCCGCCACAGAACACAGGCTGAGGAAAGGTGACAGCCATTGATGGCCATGGCCTGACACGGCACAGAGACACCCACAGCCTCGCACATTGATGAGGGCAACGTTCTGTGGCTACGTGTCACATTGGGGCCACCTGTTCTGCTGGGCCCCACGGTCACCTGGTGACAGGCAGCACATTTGGAAGGGCACCAAGGCTCTTATTCTGTCTGTGGCACAGTGTTTGTACCTTTTAGCCCCTGGACTATCGCCAGTCCTAGGTTTGATGTCCATTTTCAGCAGGTGCCACACTACCTGCCAGAAAGTTCCTACAAAACATATTTAATTCTTCACAGCAAATGGATTCTTATCTGATGCTGATCAGGCTCTGGCAGGTCACCAGATGCAGAAGTACAATCGCCACTGTTATGAAGTAGTTACCGCAGGAACTAATTGTCAGTGAGATGCAGACAGGGATACAAATGACTAAATTATTTCATTTTGACACTTATTCCTTCCGCTCCTCATTCTGGAAACGTATATAAGGTGGACGGGTCACGTCGCTCAAGCTACCTGCACCAGCATCAGCTCTGCAGTCAAGATGAAACTCGCTGTGAGTATGCACGCTGCTTTTCCCTAGAAACTTGCACTGTGATTCTAGTGGCTCTTCTCTGGGGACATTTATCTCCTTGAGTGAGCAGTGGGGTCAAGCGACCCCATTAGCTCATCAGCTGAAGGGGCAGGGAGTTTTCTGAAGCTTTGTCTGTGCATTAACCAATCTCCAGGAAGCCTAGTCTCCGGCATCAACTCCCTTCTTCTAGAATATGAATTACATCTTCTCTGTTTTGGCATATAGCGACTTAAGACTAGACAGGTCTCAGATGTGTCCTGTTTGAGTTATTCCAGGGCAAAGCCAGGATGACTCCCTGCCAGCAACTGCTGTAGTTTCAGCAGGAAATCAGAAAGGGATCCATGAAGTTCACGCTGTCCACACCAGATCAGGAAAAGGCAGGAGGGTGCTCATGAGCAGGTTGGTCAGCCAGACCTGCAGTTACACTCTTGCATTTCCATTTCAGCTTGTGACCACCGTCCTCCTGGGACTCGTGCTGACCCCTGCCCTCACTGTTTCTGTGAGTAGAGTCCCCAAGCGACGCTTGGTTCTGGGTGCGGTTTTAGATCACTTAAAGAATCACCATCAAAGGTGCTGCAAAAGAGATTGCAGGATGGAGCTGTAAAAGTGCAGCTCTGCAAAGCCTGCTGGCAGAGCTCTCTCTGTGATGAAGAGGAGGGTAAGGGAGACCTTCCCTTGAGACTTCTGACTAATCATCATTTAGGATCTGGCCAGCTCTGCCAATTTGTCACCCAGCACTGATTATGTATCCTCCAGAACTGGGAGGAAGCAGGACATTCAGATGTTAGACACTGGGTCACAGCCTGCTGCAAGACCCAAGACCTCAAAGGATTGGCTCTGCTCAGGCTGTTACTTGACCACAGTTCTTACCAGGTCATTCCGGTGTCTTTCAGGTTGGGCAACAAATTGGGCAGCAGGTCTTTCCCGGACAGGATGTCTTTCCCGGACAGGATGTCTTTCCTGGACAGGATGTCTTTCCCGGACAGGATGTCTTTCCCGGACAGAATAACAACCATGTACGTATGGTCAGAGAGGGCTGAATTGTCCCGTTTCACTGGGCGCAACAAAGAGCCAGCTCACAGTGCTGCTCTTTCTACATTCCTGGCTCGAGGGTCTTCCTTCCTTCTTTCCCCATCCCTGACTGGGAAAACCATCCAGAACTTCTTTCACGGGCTACACTCAGACGACACTCGCAAGAATCCGACTTTATTCACTTAACCCAGCAGCACAGTTCTCACAGCTGCTCCAGAACACCACAGCCTCTGCAATTGGTCAAATGGAAATACAGGTGCTCCCTGCGCGCCAGTATTTCTTCAATCCCAGCAATGAGCAAAAAAGCTTCAGGGACATCACCGATGAACTTCCAAGTCTGAAAGATTCATTTAATTCTGTTTTCTACATCCAGAACCACCAAGGGCACATTACTGTCGGCAACCAAATTCTGAACCTCAAGTGGCAATGGCATGTGGCAGTTATCGAGCAGAAGAGTGTCCTGGGATCCTGGAAAACCATTTGGAACTACCAGTCGGTGAGTGGCAAAGGGTGAGCTGGTTCCAAAAGCGGACAAGGAGAGCAGTTCCTATGCAGCTGTTGAAGCAAAAGACTTGTTTCTTTACTCTTAACACCTTTGGCCTCGCAGCCACCTACACTTACTAACTTTATAATGCTTAAGACTTTATTACTTAACACAGACGTTATTCCAGCCTTGGTTCTTGAGGGACCTGTAGTCAATCCCTTTATTTCACTCACAGGGCGTTATTGCGACCAAACTGCAGTCCCAGCAAGTTTGCTACATCTCCGTCATGAACAAGAAGCTGATGCCCACCTTTGACAGCCTGCCCAGGCTGGCTGAACAGAACAGGGTAAGAGTCCAAAGCACCGGCAACGCTGGGCACAACTGCACAGTCAACTGCTGACAGAGATGTTGCTACTTTGAAAAGCTTTTAAAACAGCAGTTTTAAAATGGCATTTTGCATTCACCTGATGTGCAAGCCACAGAGGGTTCGAAAACCTTGTTTCAGATGCTTCCAGTGGAGTCTTTCCACCTTTTCTCAATGTTGTAGCCCACTCTGATCGTTCGCATGATGTTTTAAAGGTCATTTATGCCACTTGCTTTGCAACACTCTTTTATGGTCAGAGATTTGACATTTTGGGCAGGTTCTCTTCACTACCTCACGTTGTCTGCAGGCTCCAGAAATCACTTCAGCCCAGACAAGTAGCACAGGCACTCGGGAAATTAACGCAGCATTAGGCTTTAGAGGGAAAACAGCCTGGTGGGGAAAGAAAAGCAGGGAGTAATGTTAGGCTGGAGCAGGCTGGAGCAAAGCCATTCACCTCTAGCTAGTTCCAGGCTTGCTTGCCTTAAGGTGCAGCTCTGTACCCCCTGACGGATGTTGCCTGATCTTTAGTTCCAGCAGAACCAAGGACTGCAGAGAAAGGAGATCACATATGTGATCAAGAGACCCATCCTTGACCTCCAGTCCTATGGACAAGAGATCTCCACTCTGTGCAGTGGAGTCACAACCTACCTGACCTATGAAGTTTCCGGTGAGTGCAAGCCAGACAACTCTGTAACTAACCGCAGTGCCACATGCCACCTACTGCTGTGGAGACTGGTCTGAATCCACTGCTGTGCTCTGGTGCCATAATCATAGTTTGATGACTTGCAGCAGAACTTCTTGTGCGCAGGGGAACAAAGAAATCCTCTTCACAACCCCTCTGTCTGTGTATATAAAGGGATGAAGGGGGTTAGTCAGCAGAGGTAATCCTGAAGCCCCAGCATAGTGGTCTGTGCCCCACTGCAAGCCAGATGTCTCCAGAGCCTGGCACAAGCAGGAAGCTGCACAGCCCAGGCACGGCACATTGCATGCTGACACTGCAGCACTTCCCCTTGCTGGCTGCTTCTCTGCTTTGGTCATTGCTTTGGCACTTGAGAGGGCTCAGTCTGAGTCAAAAGAGAGAGCAGGGTGCCAGGAGTGAAGGGCTGGCACTGAATACAACATCACACCATGTTCCCCATATGCTCATGCTCCTTCTTTACTTTCTTTTGTTGTATTTCAAGGACCCCAATTCAACACCAACCAAGGATCATGCAAGAGGATCGATGTCCTGCACATCTTGGACCTAGTCTACTGCCGCGGCAATAACAAGGTCTAAAACTCTCACCTTTCCTCCCAACTACAAAGCCAACCCCGTTGCTGTTCTCTCCGGCATCTCCTCTCCGAAGAGCTTCGTTCTTGATGATTCAGATGCTGACACAGATCAGCGGCTGACCATGTCTTTCCAATAAAAACCTTTAGCATGAATTACCTCTGGCTACTTTCTCATTGCTAGGCCCTTCATAACAGTGTGAACATGATGAAGGAAGCCCATGTAGTTCAGACACTCCTCTCTCCTTGCAGAGACAGATGTCTCACAGTAAAAGTCTGGTGTCAAGAGGCATAAACGTAGAAAGAAAGGAGGAGGACATGATGTATTCGCAGTCTTGGGGTGGGAAGAGCAGTCCTGCTTGTGGGGTTTACACATTTGTTCTGTTCCTAACACTGAGACCTCCCTGTTTCTGTTTTATAGTAAGGGCTGGCTAGAGGTGTCACACTGAACATGCAGGTTAATGAAGCTTTGGAGTTTTGGGTAGATATTAGGATGAACTTCTTCACTGTCAGGGTCATCAGGCATTGGAGCAGTTGCCCAGGGAGGGAGCTGAGTCGAGTCACCATCTCTAGACGCATTTGAAAGTCATGTAGACCTGGAGCTGAAGGACATGGTTTAGCAGTGGCTTGATGGAGCTGGGTTAATGGTCGCAGTTGAAGATCTTCAAGGTCTTTTCCAATCTCAATCATTCTGTGACTCTGTGATGCAAACACCAGAACTGATCCCCAGTGGACAGTGCAGGATTCCCAGGAGTGTCCTCCCAAACGCTTCTCTGCCCTGCCTTCACCATGCAAAACCTGCAGCCTGAGCTTGTGATGGCTCTGCAAAGGCATGGAAGATGCATTGCATTTGTGCTGCCACAGACACACTTCACGATCATGTGCAGTGCCCTCACAGCTTGGGGGGTGGAGCACGTGTCAGGTAAAGGTACAGCAGGGACACACACCCACAGAGTGTGGGGACGACCTGGGAACTGTGCTGTCCTCTGAACCCCTCCGGGGTAGGTTTGTTTGGGACCTGAGAAAGGTCAGCAGCTGTACCAATTCTCTACCCATTGGTAGGGAGGGCAGGGAGGGTTGGGAAGCGGTCTCTCAGCTTTAAATGCCGACAGGAGCCTGAGCAGTGGCACATAGGGTCTTGCAGGAATTCCCTGTGTCTCACTGCTTCCCTGCTTTTGAGAAATTAGCAGTTTATGGTGCTTGTCCCTCTTTACTGGGACTGATCTGGGCCCAAGAAAATTGGCATGATCCTGAAGTGGTTGTTAAGAGAACTGAGGCTGTCCCAAAGTTGAATAGATGACAACTGGGTAAAGGTAAAGCAATTGTGTGCTCCTTGTCAGGGGTGGCGCCAATAGCGGCTCAGGAGGATAAGAGTTTGGGAGAAAAATTCAGAGCAGGAAGTAATGAATACTCCTCAGGAGAAGGTTAGGGTTGCCCAGGATTTGACAGCTGCTTTACAAGGTGATTTGGCTGCTGTGCACCGCACTGCTCAGCTGTTGCACATGGCTTTATTTGGTGTGTTTGAGTGGGAAAGAGTTGGAAGAGAAGAGGAAGAAAGTTCAGGCTGAGCGTGATCCTGTTGTAGCAGTCATGAGACCCCTAATCAGATCTGAAACAGTGGACGATGGCCAGGTTGTGGCAGCCCCACAAATAACACATAAGACGATACCTTATTCGGATAGTGAACTGGCTAAAATCCAGAGAAAATACACCTGGCTTGCCCAGGAGTCTGAGACAGAGTATGTGTTTGGAATAACTTTAACCAGGGTTATCAGATATTGATATCAGAAGAGGAAGCACAGAGGTATCGGGGCCCAGGGGTATTTCTAACCGCATGAGACAGAAGGGAGCTGTGGCCTCCGGCTCAAGGAGCTGTATATTGGGCAGGGTGGGGTTAAGACCTCCTGCTACAGACCTCTGCAAGGAGACCCCTCCTAGGGGAGAGCCTGCAAAAGGTAATCTCCAAACTTGCTGAGGGTAGACTCAGTCTCTATCTGAAAAGCACAGGTCCCAGTACGGACCCCTGAGGTACACCACTTGACACGCCTCCATTTGGACACCAATCCATTAACTGCTGCTCACCAGAGATGACCATCCAACTCATTTCTTATCCACTGAACTGTCCATCTATCAAATCCGCATCGCTCTAAGTTAGAAAGAAGGATGTTGTGGGGCACTGTGTCAAAGGCCTTACAGAAGTCCAGATAGATGATATCTGTACCTCTTCTCTTGTGCACCGTTGTATGTAGTCACTTCATCATAAAAAGCCATAAGTTTGGTCAGTCCCCTCCTGTACTGGGGAGGCAAATCCCAGAATATGGTAGGATTTCTGAATCCACTAAGAAGTGCAGTCAGTAAATCTGAATCTTCCATTCTGTGCAGCTCTGCTCCCTCCTGCTGGGCATGTGTGCTTATCGTTCTGCCTTCAACCCGGTGCAAGCCACTTGCAGAAGATCCTAATGCTCCTTTAAGCAAACTGCATCATCAGTGCAAAGAGCAAGCTTTGCACCTCTTGCTCAAAGTTTGATGCTGTTTCTACACAACCATCATTCCCTTAGACTGAATGGTTTCAGGATTCACAGACCTTCATGTCCCTTAGTACCACCAGAGTATGTATCTGACCACAGTGAACAGAGTGCTCAGGAGTTTGCTTTGTTCACAGAGGACCGAGAAACAGGATGTCCACGCTGCTGTTTTGACTTGGTCATTACAAGATTCAGAGGTTTAGGCTCAGGGCCTTAGAAAATACTTTTAACTGCATAATTTAGTTTAAGACGGGAGGTCAAATTCATCCACACTCAGAAAAAATGAACAACGGAAGTCCCTCATGATTTCCTCAACATTGACAAATCAGTGGTAACCAGGCCGATCAGCTTCATCTAATCTCAGGTAAAGACACTACTAATGACAGATTCTTATCTGAGCAGACTAAATTGAATTGTACTCATCTACAAGTGAACATATAAGCCACTTGCAGAGATGCTAGCAAAGTCCTTGGAAATGGTTAAAGTCAAACAAAACTCATATTCATACAACTCTGAGGAGAGGAGGGAAGGCTGCTGGAAGTGCAAAGCCTTAGTACAAAACCCTATTTCCTCATCGGACAATACACTCTGTTCCAAGACAGTTTTAGGCACAAATTAAAAACAGAGCTCGCAAAGCATTTCAAAGGCAAACTTAGATTACAGCAAAACTACTGCATGCAACACATTTTCTCCTATTTTATTTAATATTACAAACAATATGCTTTCATCTGTTCCCTGCACTTGTCACTGCTCTTCTGGAAGTGGTTCCATACACAAGCAGACTTAGCAGCCCTTGCTGTTAAGAAAGCTGGTGGAACAAGCTCTACTCTCCAGAAGAGTAGCGAGTGCAGTTGAGCCTTGCGTGTTCCAGCAGAGGCAGAGCCTAAGCTGGGCAAACTCAGCTAAAAGCAAAGACAAGGAGTCACTGAGACTGTGAAAAACCAGCACCCCAGGGAAAAGAAAAACCCTTTGTGGCCACAGGGAGTCAGCCTCGGGACACTGGTTGTACAACTGGACTGGAGAGGCTCCCAACTGAACCCCAGAGAGGACTGTGGTCGTACACCACCGGGCACAGCAGCTCTGCCCACAGCAGCAGAGCTCTCCTGAGTGACACCACTGGAAGATGGAGGCAGCAAAGTTGAGGACATGTCTGCGCTGGACTCAGGGAATAAATCCAGAGCCGTGCCAAGGTATTTGTGAAACAGCACTGGTCCATGCCAGCCACTCATTACAGCCTGATTACAGACACAAGAGAGGGCAGTGACATCTGGTCTCTGGTTCTGATGCTTCCTTTTCCCTCACGTCAACGTTACACTA
>VXBP01008027.1:17237-40107 GCA_013400115.1 Rhinopomastus cyanomelas
AAAAAACCTCTGGTATTTCAAAGTAAGTAACAGCTTCTTGCACATTTGAAAGTATTTCAGAATGATGTCAGGAGTGACACTCCACTGTAGGCAAAATACTAGTATACTGAAATATTATACTGAAACGTAATACATACATACACACACACACACAAAAATGCATATATATATATATAGATATAGATATGTATATATAAACCTGAATGCTTGGCGTAACTTAAATAATATAATATCNGGGCCAGAGAAAACCAAATTGTCCTTCTCTATTCAACAAGACAGGTTCAGACGGGAAATTACAGAATTAGATTGTATAGGATAAAACTAACCTCAGTAACCTGACGAACAGTACATTTCTGAAAACAGCAATGTGTGAGAAATGACAGGCATACACCCAGTGTACAAGCTTACATCCCCTCTCCCTAATGAAACGTCAAAATCCAAGATCAGCTTCAATGAGGAGCATCTAAATAGGAAACCATATTGAAACACATGTAGAGCTGTCAGCGAGGTCACTTGAGGGGCTCAGAGTTTTGCTTTTGGTTTGCTTTTTATTTTGTCCCTAGTAGCTTCTTATCAAAACTCATTTGACATCCACTGCCTCACCAGCTCAACAAAACTCAAAAGCAGTTTTCAATTGGAGGACAAAAATATCATTCAACATGGCTAGCTGATGTACACCTAATCTTTCTGCTATGTTCAGAAGAAAAGATGAATGTTTCATGTGAAACCGACATTTATTCCAGCTACTGCACATGATCAGCAGGCTTCCTCAAGAAACTCTGGTGGTCTGTCTCATGCAAGGTACTCCGTCACTTATGCTCTTGTTCCCCTTCTAGTGTGTGTTTGGGGATCCACAATGGTCATGCCATAGGTGTGGGCCCCAAAAGAAGCATCAGGTTCTGTATGCCACAAAGAGGAACCAGTAGGTAGAGATGTCAAACGACATGCCCCCCACAATTTCAGGCACTTGGTTCCAGATGGCAGAGCTGAGTGCCATGCACGTTAGAAGTGTTCTGTAACGTTAGTGTTACGTGTAAATACAAGGTAATGAAAATAATTACAATTTTTAAACTATCTTTTTCACAAGATTTAATGCCCATCTAAACACGGTGAGAAATTTGGGCATCTAGGGTTGTGAGGCAAAATATTTGTGTCCAGCCTTGTTCTACGTGGGAGGTCTAAAGTCCAGGTTTTATGGGCTTGTTCTGGCAGCAGACCCTTGTGCTTCTTTCTTTGCCTTTGCATCCTATAGAAATATTACAAAAGTATTTGTGATTTCTGCCAGACTACGTGTAACATGAATGACAATGTCTGGAGTAAAGCTTAATAAGAGTCTCAAAAGAGCTGTTTTTTTATTCGAAGGGAGGTCAAACAGTATTTGTTCAATTTTTAATGATAATCTCATTCAGATAATAAAGTTACTAGAATAATGCTCTTGGGAGTATGCAAGTGTCAGGAATCAGTTACAAACTTGCAATGACAATAAATAGTTGCATTTTTCAGAGGAGGTTTATGGTGTTTCCAGGGCAAATACTACAACAGTATCAGTTTTTAATCTGAAATTAATAACTTACTCTAATGGGAATATATGTCTACTCCATATATTCCATTTAATTAAAAATATCTTTTCCATGACAATAAATGCAAGCTTCAATTTCTATCACTATTGAACCAATTTGTGTCTGAGGATACAGCTCTGCTTTGAGGTGTCCCAGTTTAAAATCAAGCCTGGTAATGAAAGCAGAATGCTGGCAATCACACCACCAAAAATTTTAGACTTATTTTCATGCAATGTTTTAGACTTGTGGGCTTGACTAATGTCCTCAGCAGTGGCTTTGCAACCTGTGAGGATGAAAACTATCCATTAAATTTCACAACATTCCTGTGGAAACTTTGCAACTGTCAGTTTTCTCAGCAAAGTTATGCATTTGTAAGGACAGGGAAGTTTTCTAAATACAAGTAAGCATAAATGTGCACAGCAAGTGCTTATGTCCTTTAAGACTTGTGTTGCTATGCTTCTCTAGAAATTAGAGGCCCACTCTTACAATCATTTAGATTGAAACTATAAAGCAACACAGATTCTCTTTATGAAATTAACTCTGAACAGTAAATTATTAAAATGTGTATTTGAGCACTAAGTTGTCTTTAGCAAGAAAATAAAAAAGATTTGAAGCCTAACTATCTTCCTTTCCTATTATTTTTAATTCCAAGTTCCCTACAAAAGCTATTTCAACTGTGCTCACAGTAATCATGGACTTAAGTTTGAACATCGAGCTCAGAAAATGTTTTTAAAAACTGTGTTCTGCTATAAAACCGGTAACTCTGCAATCACTGTTGGCACCAGAAACAGTTTTATGCTTCCTCCTCAATTATAATTAAACAATCCAGCAAAACTCTGTGCAATTAAACCAAAGATAGTGAGTCCAAATTTAAATTTATAGAGACTAATACCAAAAGGTGCTGACAGACCCCCTCACAGGCACTCAGCAGCCTTGTGTACGACAATGGCAGGCGGTAGAAACTACTTATTTATCCTGGCTGCGCTATGAGGAAACTAGTCTTCATCAGTGAGTTTTGCAGATCTGACCGGTACAAGCCATGATGGTACAAGATTGAGATAGCTACAGCGGCTACTTCTTGCAATTCCTTTCTTCCTTCTAGTTTCTTCGTCTATGTGCAGCTCTGTGTAATGTGGGCAAATATCCAAAAGTATTATAAGAAAATATTTAAAAGCTGTATATAAATTCATTTTACATATACAGCTTTCACACTCACCTCTTACAATAATTTTGAGAAACAAATCTAGTAACTTACATAAACAACTAATTATAATTAAATTTGAAAGAATGTTAATGAATTTTGAATGAGTACTTACACCACTTCTTAGAATACCTTTCATTGGGTTAAAAAAAATAGAAATGGTATCATATGTTGTATTTATCAAAGAGAATAATAACACCTAGAATTTTAAATATCACGTATTTCCAACAAATTGCTTGTGGACAATCTAGAGACCTAAGAGTATATTTGGAGGAAACTCAATCTCCACACATGAATAATTGAAGAAAACTGCAGCATTGTTTTGTGTACTTGAGAACAGAGGAAATTGCTTAAAAAAGGATAGTTTGCCTCCCTTATGTAGATTTAAATATAACATACACCAAACAAGCCAAACTAGCCAAACTTTTCCCCCATATGTTCTTAAACATCAGAAATACAGATGTCTTGCATCACTTCTGCACACGCCACACCACACAAAGTACTAAACCACATGGCTGTTCCTTCTGCTGCTTTCCCCAGAAGAATTCTACAGATATTGCTATTTGCTGCCACAGTTTTTCTACTGCAAGCAAGCCTTTATCCTATGGTGAAAATTCAATATGCCACTCAGTTTTTATAATGCCTGCCGTTTATTTTAATGAGTCTTTAACAATACACAGTAATGCAGAAAACTATTTTGCTCATGTTCTGTAGTATGTTTTCTAACTATGTAAACTATGTGATGATATTTTTCTACTTATGACTTGCCAAGCTCACAATTATCTTATGCAAAAGTTAAAAAATAAACAAAGCTAAAAAAATTATCCTGACAAACTTTTCATTTTTTTCTATATTAATTTATCTAATTTAAAACATAAATTTCCTTTAAAAAGAGAAAGCCTTGTTTGTTTAAAATTCACGGCTACTGTATTTCAAATTGCATTATCAGTCTTAACTACTCAGAGGCAACACAAGTGAACCATGACAGAATCTAAACTGCTACCTTAACAATATTATATATTGTATGTACCAAATTGCATTAATGAAACTTCAAAATCCAGTTCATTCTACCTTGAGACAAGCAAATTGCAGCTGCAATAGAAAAAGGAAAATTTCAGCTTCCTCATGGTATGAAGATGACTGTCTCAGCAGAAAAGTTCACTTGAATGATTTTACATGCACTAAAACAACTTTAGGTAATAGTGAAAGGCAACTAACAGAGTACTCTTCCTGTACTTCCACATCCTGCAGAGAACAAATAAACACAATCTCATTTATACCACAGTATAAGTCTAAAGCTTTATTTTGGTGCAACTAAATCATTGCAACAGGAACCATTATATGAAGGCAGAGAATGCGGGGGCTGGGGATGGTGGAAATACGTATATAAATTCTACGCCTGGAAGTTATTTCTCCTTAAATATGTCTCTGTGTTAGGTCAGCACATTTTAGGTTATTTCCTATCTGATCTTCCCTCTGGAGTGATTAGCAGAAACACCAATAGGCAAATGGGGAGGTTGCTGGGGGGGAAGGTTTTGAGGGAACACAGATGCTGTTCATGAGGCAGGAGAGCAAAGCGGGTTCTGAGTAGAAGGAGTGGACAGAGGAAAGCTAGATGCCATCCTGACATGGTCTGCACATTTTCATTTTGGCTCTGCATTTCACTGCTTGAGTGCTCTGACTTCATCGTGGCTTTGGTTTTCCTCTGAGCTCCACTTCACTGCAATCTTCTCACTGGCCCCAGTTGCTGCAGGGCTGTGCTCCTTCTTGCCCGCTGAGCTGGTTTCCACCCTTGCTCCAGCACTTCGCTGACACCGCTGGCCTAGCACCCCTTCACACTTCAAGCCCAGTTGTGTTGGTTTCTTTGCACGTTATTTCTTACTCCTCTTGTATCCTCTTTTCTCTCATTATCCCTCTTACTTTTCCTCATAAAAGTTACAGTATTTTATTCCAGTTGCCTGATCTCTCTTATTCTAAAATTTTCCTATTAAGAAGAATCTGCCCTGTGGGGGTTTCACCTTTAATCCTAGTACCAGAATAGTTTCTCACATCAAATACTAAGAGGTATGGCAAGAAACAGAAAAAGTACCTGCTTAGCTCTCTTTATGACGGTAATACTCATCACAATGCAGATTTTCTGTGCCAGAGTAAATACTCCAAATCTACTCATTTCAGCTAAAACCCCACAAATTTCAGAGACAACTTTAAGCATTCCTAAATATGAGAGATTGCATGTCTATGCAGTTAAAATCCAAGTTTTTAGAATTAAAACTGATACTTATATCATAGCAAAAAGGTCTTGTTGCTGTAATGAAGGGAAGAAGAGTGAATGTGCCAACAATGGAGGGAAAGACCTCAACACATAGCCTATTAATGTTTTGATTTAGCCTAAGTATTTTGGACATTGTTCTGAAAAAATTCCAGACCATTTAATTAGGATAATACACTAAAAACAAGTAAAGGCAGCCAAGTACGAGATAACCTTAATGTGTGGTTTGTTTCAGAAATATTACAACAGCTTTCTAATTTGCTAAATTCTTATTGCCGCCCTGCTCATTTCAGTCAGAGCTCTTCTTCCCATAACTTTTCCTCTTCTATTTGTAATAATTTCCTTTTTGTATCACTGTGTAATGTTGAGTAGGGGCAAAGTGGTGGCTGCATCCAATTTCAGCCATTGATGTTTGAGCACCCCAAGGGATAATCTGCTAAAAGAAACTTAAAAACATACCCTGCCATTGATACACCCACATGCAGATCTTAGCAAGTATTAAGTTAACATCCAAATGTCCCAGGGGTGCAGCAATTGTTATCCCTAGTTTACAACTGAATAAAGCTGAAATTTAGCCTGTAAAAGAGTGTTAGAAAGCTGACTTTGGTGCTTTTTCTGGGCAGTTCTGAACATATTTCCCAACACCTCTAATTTTGAAGAACAGGTGGGAATTCAGTCAAATTTGCCAAAATAGAGGAAAGTACTCACATTCTACTACTTGATCTTCATACCTGACCAGCTTGGAATTACTAGTTGCTCACCATCATGTGACAGAAAAGTGTTCACAATATGATCTAGCAATATTAGGGAAGACACTATAAAAAAATGTCACAAAGACTCATGTCCATTGAAAGGTATTAGGAAATTGACCTTTCTTTGTGGAGAACTAGAAGAAAAGATAGCTTTATGATTGCTTAGTCAGGGCAGTTTAGACATATAAATGAATAAAGGAAACAAAGTAATAACAAAGTTGTTATTAAAACCAAAGAGCAACAGTAAGTTTGGAGGTGAAAGCAAAGACAAACAGTCAGTAGGAAGATGAATAAACTGTCATGACTCCATAGAAAATTTATTCTTTCCGTATTTGATTTTTTTACAAAGGCAGTGAGCAGGCACTTTTCATTATCCAAATAGTTCATGCTACCAGAGACAGCATGATGTCATTATTTCATGTTGTGACAGAAGAATTTGGGACATTTCACAGATCTGTGATTGAGTCAGAAGGTGTTCTGACCTTTTCTGTTTGATTGTGTTTAGTTAGATTTCCCCAGGAGGATACCAGCATTACAAAGTATCTGTTAAAAAGCAGCAGCTAACATAGCTAACAAGGCATGCAGTTTATGAAATGTCTTGTCATTCAATCAGTGTTGCTCATACATGGAAAGAGAAGTTAGTCTTTTAGATATTATACCATCATAGGTGGAGAGTGACAATTAGGGTACAGCTTCCTGCATCATGAAAGCACCTCTGGCATAAGAGAAGAAACAGAGTTAAGGAATGCTAAGCTAGAGAAAAGATCAAAGGAAACAGAGTACAGAGCTAGCAGGATGTGTCATTAAAGGTTTACATGCAGCAAGGAATTTATTAAGGGGTTAAGAACACACCTACTGTCTGAAAAGAGAAGTTAAGTGTGTCAAGGAAAGAAAAATTAGAGAATAGAATTATAGGCTTTGGGTGCACTGCTAAAAAACCCTCTACATTGGAGGAAGGATAGTGTAGTGGAGGCATGACCCCTCTGAAGGGGTGGTAGCAGCACAAAACACAGGGACAGTTTTGTATATGTGTTAAGTCAGTGTGATGATAGCTATGGCTGATCTGGTCAACAATCTTTAAGAAATGAAAAGCAGTTTTTTCCCACAAAAAGCACTGAAGTAAAGAAACTACGTTTAATCACAGGTTGTGCTGCACATGCTGTAAATGCTCAATAAGAAAGAGATTTCACTGGCAGAAGAAAAACTGCTTTGGTTCAATTTTACATCAAACCTCAAGGAAGCACAGCTGGAAAAACCCTGGTAACAGCAGAAAAGACAAGAATGGTGAACGCAAAGGGCCTGAAATACTGAGGCTCACCAAGACAAGATGGTCATGTGGCACAAGCAACAGAGGTAAGGAACAGAAATTGTTAGGAATGTGCAAGCATGCATTCTATGTTGGATAGCTCCCTACCGTATGTGGAAATTGGTATGAGTACTAAAAGAAAAAAAAGAAAAAGCAAATTGAAACTAAATTAATTTCTTATATCTTTCAGAAACAGATTTTAAATAAAAAACAAAACCAAAAAAACCAGACAAACTGAACTTCATTTATCTGTGTCCAAGCACCTATACACAGCTTAAATGATCAGCATATCTTTAGAGACCCTTTGTCTTTCTTTCACAAATAGCAAGTGGAAAAAGATTGAGTGATTTTACTTTGTTAGCCAAGAGGATCGAGTTTATCTTGCTTAAAAGAATAAATTATTCAATCGGCTATCTAATAGCTTAGGAGAAGTCAAAACAAAAGCCTTTGAATTTCTGAGAAATACCGTTATTGTGCACATTGGGATGGGGCTGAGGGACAGAAATAACAGATAATTCAAGAGAAAAATGATCCTTTCAATCAGTATTTCTTACTCTGTTCCCAGTGAAATCAAGGAGACCATTTGAAGAACAGCCTGCTATGCAGGGTTGTCCGTAAGTTTATATGCGTTAACTTGATTGGGTGATTATGTTCAACAGTACCTTGATGCTGTGTTATGACAAGTGACTTGAGGTCCCAGCCTGGTTATTCTGTTGAACCATCACCCACAGTTGGGTCTGATGGTGGTGGCAGAATGATGCTGTGAGGGCAGCATTGTGCAACACTACAAAGTCTATTTCTAATCCATGCTACTTGTCATAACACCTGTACTAAACCTGACCTTGTCAGCCTGGGGTCAGTGGATACATAGTCAGTGTGTAACTGGAACTTAGATATTTTCCCTGGCTCCAGAGCATAGGAAAAGAAACTAGTAACAAAACACTTAAAAAGCTACTAACTGTTCTTGTATAGCTACATTTACTAGCACTCCAATAATTCTTCAACATCCTTGTTTACTGTTTCACATTTTAAATTTTTAATTTAGAAGACACCACCATCAAAAAGTGTATGATGACTTCTCACTCTGACAGTGATCTTCTAATGCACTTCTAATTATAATCTTTAAAGACATAGATAAAACTCAGCCATTCATGCAAATTATCAGCTGGAGAAAATTAACACTGCTTAAGCATTTTCAACAGAATAATGATGATTAATGCGAATTGAAAATTAAGACAGTTGTTTTCACTGTTGTGTAGTACAGCAACTGAAGTCTACATATGTAGAGACATGAAGACATGATAACACCTTTAGGAAATAATGCAGGTTTCACAGACTTTATGAGGCATAATGGATATTTTTATCTGTTCTTTATAAAAAGGGCGAGGTAAGGAGAAGATCAAGTTCTTTAGAAAAAGGGCGAGGTAAGGAGAAGATCAAGAGAGAACAGGTGCAAAAATATTTCTTTAGCAATGTCACCAAGTCACTTGGGGAGGAAGCTCTTGCTCTTGTTCTAGACTCAATAATTATTTTTATAAAGCTTTTCTAAACCTGAAAAATAGATCCAAGGTCAGAGTATGAAATATGGATGCTCAGTCTTGCTCTACATGGCTAGTGGATCATGACTGACCAGTTTCTGACACAATGAATTTAAAAGAATTTTAAGTGAGGACTATGAACAAGCAAGATGGATATCCAACATTTCCATACTCTTCTTGCTCCAAATTGCCCACAGTAGTTGTTGTTGTGGTACTCTTTCGAGCAAGAACACGTTTACAGTTACTAAGAGTTCTGTGGCAGTATTGTTAACTCTGGCAAAAATGACAAAGTGCCCAAATCATCTCCCTCTCCACCCGTATTTATGGATTTGATCCTCGGAAGAGCAGAGAAACACTGTCTACACTGTAAAGATGGCAGGTGCAAAAGGCGGCAGAAAGAAACAGGAGTTTTTCAGTTTCACAGTAATCTAAACGTTAAAAGCAAATGAGCTCACAGAGATAAAGTATTCTGCAGCTAAGATAACGCTTTGAGAGTCACAGTTTTGTACCTGACACCTAACACCTGTGCTAAATTGCATTTATAATGATGTGTTGGATAATAATCTAAGTTCTTATGCCATCAGAAAAATATTAGTGTACTTTCTCCAGCAAAAATACAGTTTCAAAATCAGAATTATACTACAGTGAAATCAGTAATTTCTAGAATATTTTTAAGCTTCATGCATACAACATGAGCTGTGTAAATATACAGACAAGCTATTTAAGCCAGGACAGGTAGTGAGGAACGTTGCAGGGACACCCTCAATGGTGGCAAGATGAGATTATCTTAACGTTAGTAGAAAGCTTCAACTGCATGCATGACTTTTGAAGATTCAGTGGCTCAGACAACATAAAATCACTATTAAAAGCTATGATTATGAAAATGTGTGATTTTTATGGGCTAATACTACAGGAGGATGAGCAACACATGTTCAGTGAGAAAAGCTGACATTTGAAGAATGAAAAGTAAAAAAATCACAGAACATGGAAGGACTTAGAGGAAGACACTAACAGAAGAAAAATACAAGTAGAAGAAAAAGTGCAAAAATATATAAAATACAATAGTAAAAATTACATAATAATGACAAAAGAACAAAACACATAATGGAAGAAATAACGGGTGTATTAAGAAAGACAAAAATATTATTTTGCAATGTAAAAACCATTTTGTCTTGTAAGAAGGTGAAAAAGTCTTATACATTATTCTCATTTATTTGCTATAGGTTTGGAAGTAATTGTGACAAAGCTGCCCATTAGATTGATGTGGTGTTACCCATACTGTGGTTGTCTGCACTATACAGTGTTTTGACATAAGTGGGCAAGAAAATATTTTAACCCCAATTTAACCTTTTCACGCTTCACATGCAAAGTTATTTCTGCAAGAAGCTCTCAGATTACGTTAATGGCATTTTTCTCTTCAGCAGAAACAGTTTTGCCCTCAGAAGAACAGAAAAGAGAGGGCAAATGGGGCATAAGCACCTCCTGTCGATCTGCAAGTTCTGCCTTCCAATTACGTAATTCAGAAACTTTTGACACATCTTTCCCTCTTCAAATTTTGTGGTTGGAGAGGATACTCCAATACCATCACGTGATGATAAGCAATAAGGTTACTTAGTCATTCTTATAACAGTCATCCTGTCTTGAATTTGAAATTCTGGAAAACCTTCAGGGAATATTTCTTACAGAGAGTAGACTTACAGAACTACCTCCTTATCAACCTGTTTGTTCCTCATGTTTTATTTAGCAGGCAAATATAATGTTTGTTGGAGCAGTTCCTTTGTGTATGAAACCTAATTTTGCTACTTTAACCTGATAAATGCCTGACTGATCTTCCACTCACATGAAGAGAAAGAACAAAGTCTAGACCACACAGCTACATAAAGGTCACTACCAGACTAGTACCCACACCAGTTAGTACAGTTCTGACATACAGTGCTTTCACTACTCCATACTTGGCTTTAGTTGATCGGAATACGTCTGTCAATCACAGCACATTCCACAGGTATCCCATGACTATCCTACCAACCCCAGACACTTTGAAAATGTAAAGAATCTAACTGTATATAGCATTGTGACAAAAAGACAAAAAGTAACAAATCATACATCTAAACTCTATCTACACTGCCCTAGCTGGTAAGCTTCCTTTGGATGAAAGATCCTAATTGTCCACACTACTTCCAAGGAGGAAGATTCAGATCAGCTTGAGCTACTGCCTGAAATCAGTCTTCAGGAGAAGGCTGAACTCCAGATATGAACAAGCATAATACTTTGCCCTTCAAAGATCATCTCTGCAGGCCAAAAATCAACCCAGTGGTGTTTATTTGATGGGTTTCACAGAACAAATTACTACAAAACATGCCCATCAGCTATTGTAGCATTTCTCCATACATAGCAACTTTTTAGCAGAGCTTATGAGTTTTGTGAGGTGGGAAATGTCTGAACGCCCTCAAAAACATTCTTAGCTGTTTAGGGATAGAAATGATACAAGGAGTATTTCACACAGAAGGTAAGAGAAGAAATTGACTGAAGTCTTACTTGTCTGAGGCACTCTCAGAGGCACAATGTAAAGGAATACAAACGGTGAGCTAAACAGATTTTAAAAAAAAGATTCATTGAACTATTTGTAGCTACATCACCTCTTTTCACTGCACTCTTGACCTGCTTCTAGTCTGTGCTTTCTCTCATCATTCCCTCTATATTTTCTGAAGTAGTAAGTAAACCAATCCAAAAGACTTGATGTGACTGATCGTAATCACAGCCTGTCCTATCCTGGTACATTTCAAACCTGTAATTCCGGCTGCTACGTTGCCATCCTTCCCTCCTGCCATCTCTCCTTCCTCTCTGTACTTTTGGCCTCAGAAATAATCAGAATTCATTTTCCCTCTGCCAAACTGAGGTAAGATGATCTAAACAATGTGCTCAGTATTTGGAATGGTTTTATTCCAGTTGAGTATCTTAGGACCTGACCAACGTAACCTTCAAAAACAGTAGAGCCTCTCCAGTCTGGACATGAGTTAAAAATTAATTATGCGGGCCAGAAACACTGCAACAGTCCTCAAGTCATAAGAAGAGTTTGCATGTAATGCTAGTTGGGAGAACTGTTCTGTGGAGTTTTTTCCCGTAAGCTCAGTATCTGGAAAGGAAGCCCTGACTTTTAAGCTGGTGTGAGGTAAGCTCATCTTTGATGATAGAGTTTTTTCAAGATAACTGCTGTGGACACAGAGGTGCAGTTTATTCAAGAATCTTCCCGTAGAAGGTCACAGAGGAAGGTGTTTATGTTGCTGCTGCCCTTGGTCTTGGTCTCTTTGGCCTAATTTCTCAACAATTCCTGAATTCCACAGGTTTACACAATGTGCAAGAAGAGATTCCTTATCCAATACTTTGAACGAGTTTGGAGGAAAAAACCCCCAAAAGAGTAAAGTTTAAGCAGAAGTGGAGTTATGTCTAGGGTTGTATTTTTTTTGTTTTTTGAGGATGAGAAAAGTTGTGCTTGTTCTTTATCTACTGTCTCAATAAAGAGAGACTTCGTCCTTGAATATATTAAACTTTTCTGGGTCTTTTAAAGTGCATGTATTATTTGGAATTCCTCTCTTTTGGTTCAATCCCTCTCATTTGGAGCTTCTGCTACAAATTTTCTTCCTGCTTTATAGGTATATACTCCTAGACATTTTGACATCTTCCCCAGATCCCTCGATGCCTAGTTGCTTTGGTGGTACTGAATTATGTTGACCTTGAGATTGTCATGTGAAGTTCACATGAAATGGACAAGAAGATGATGGAGGAACCCCCAAGTGGATGACAATGGCATTAGATAAGAAAGCAAAAAGACATTTTGAAGCATGGGATTTTGTATTGAACATCAATTTTGGATATGAAGTTACTAGGTTCTTACTAGAGATGATTTGAGAACTTGTAATCCAGCCTGATACTGGAAACACTGGAAGAGTGGAGCAAACCTCAGGAGTTATTTAGGAGACCTAAAACCATCTGGGCATGGCTCCAGAATCAAATGATTACCTAAAATGGAAATATGTCATCTCTTTTCAGAACATAGGAATATGCTTTGCATACGAATCAAATTTTTGTGAGAAATAAAGTCCCTGGACACCATTTCCATAAAAAATAAATACTTTGCAAAAACAATCTGCAGTAACATTTTGGCAAATGAATGGGAAATATGCATGCCTGCAGCACTCATCAGAATACAAACAGTGAAAAATTTTACTGTGGTGTTGTGGAACACTTTGCAAAATATATTGTTCTATGCTCTTCACAGAATCACAGAACATTAAGGATTGAAAGGCACCTGGAAAGGTCATCCAATTCAATTCCCCCACCACAGCAGAGGAATATGTCCAGGTGGGTTTTAAATATCTTCAGAGAAGGAGACTGCAAAACCCCACTGGGCAGCCATTCCAGCACTCCATTAACTTCATCATGAAGAAGTTCCTTCATATATTTATGTGCAACCTCCTTTGTTCCAGCTTACACCCATCGGCCTTTGTCCTGTCATTAGATGACAACAAAAAGAGCCTGGCTTCATCCACCTGACACCCACATATTTATAAACATTAATGAGATCACCTCTCAGNGTCCAGCCTGTCCACGTCCCACTAAATGGCAATACAGCCTGCTGGGGTGTCAGCCACTCCTCCCAGTTTTGTGTCATCAGCAAACTTACTGACAGTACTCTTTAATTCCTCATCCAAGTCTTTAATTAATAGATTGAATAGGACTGGTACCAGTATTGACCCTTGGGGGACTTCACTAAATACTGGCCTCCAACTAGATTTTGTCCCATTGACCACTGCTCTATGGCTTCTATCCTGCAGCCAGTTCACAGTCCACCTCACGACCTGATCATCCACTCCACACTGCCTTAGTTTGGCTGTGAGGATGCTGTGTGAGACTGTGTCAAATGCCTTACTGAAGTAAAGATAGATTACATCCACCACTCTGCCTCCACCATCTGGTTATGCCCTCATAAAAGGCTATCAGGTTGGTCAAGCTGACTGTCCCTAATGACCCTCTTACCTTTGATGTGCCTGGAGACAGAATCCAGGACAAATAGTTCCATCACCTTTCCTGGACAGAGATGAGGCTGACTGCTCTATAGTTACCTGGGTCCTCCTTACTCTTTTTGAAGATTGGAGTGACATTTGCTGTCCTCCAGTCCCTAGACACTTCTCCTGAACCCCATGACTTAGAGAAGATGATGTATGTTGCTCCTATTTATTTTCAAAATTTGGATGAAAATACTGATGCATTGACATCAAAGCAGAGATCAACATAATTCTGATAAGCAAATTCTTCATTAAAAGAAGTATGTAGAAAGACAATAAGTAGAAAGTTTGTAAGTAGAAAGAAAGGGTGTTGAGTGACACAAGAAAAATATTTTTAAACATTAGTTACATGGTAAAATTCCACTTCTTCCTACAAAAAACACAAGGAAAAGTGTAGTATTTAGATTTTGGTGAGGCAAGACAGCCAAATACCTACAAATGTGTCTGTTTAATCTGTTTTAAATCAAGTTAGCAGAATCAAGTTAAATTTTAACAAATTGCATCACCCCGAAACCTGCTTTTGCCACTAGTGTTCTTCCAGTTGTGACTCAACATATCAAGAAATAATCCTCAAAAGATTTATTTTTCATAGATTTGTTGATTTCCAATCTAATTTCTCAACACATTAAAAGATCCCTTCAAAAAAAGAAAAAAAAAAAAAAAGGTAATGTGTTGATCCCAAAGCTGCTTGCTTAATCTCAGATCTTTTTGCTGAAGATGTAATAGTTCCATGTAGATCCCAAAATGTTTCTGAAAATTTCTTGTACCATTTTGAGGAATTCCTAACCATGCTGTAGATTCAAGGGGAATGTTTTGAAGTTTCATGCTCAGTTTTCTCCTGTGTTCACCATAGATGGGATAAAATCTATTTGGAAAATAGAAGAGAAACATCATGGCAAACACTAGCTTCTTGTCCAAACTGATTTACATAAGAGTAAACAGAAACAGCTCAATTATTTGTTTAAATATTCTTCTATGATAGCCAGCTTGAATTTATTACCGAAAACCTTAAAAATTCAAGCTGTTGTCCAGCACAGCTTTTGCCATTGATCCAGCAGATCAGGAGAATAAACCAGTTTTATATCCAGACCTTTAATTGAAATCTGCTGCTGAGGGGAATTGTGCCATGCCATTGGCTGTTGCAAATCAGGCTGCCTAGCAACAGCAGCAACAAGTTTCAGCCAGGCGATGTGACAAACTACCATTTGCCAATGTGGGCAGGGGTTTGTGGAAGTAGGATATTTGCTAGTGAATGTTCTTCAGAGGAGAAAGAGAAGCCAGTCAAAGTTATATCATAAATAAAGTATAAATATTAATTACTTCAAAATATGCATTTTTAAATGTGTACTTTTGAGTTTTACATATGTTGCTGACAAGCCTGTGTTTCGTTTATCAAATAGTTTTTGAAAGAAATGTTCATGTAAAATACGAACCTGCAGGAAATGTGCAGACAGAATCAGCCATAAAAGTACCAATAAAACGTAAATTTAACTCAATGAGTGGGTGATTAATTTAATTTCTGATTTTAACAAAAAATATAATTTTGCAGGGGTCCATACATTTAGATGTTAAAAGAGTATTTGTCTGTCGATAACAGACGAGCACTTTGTTCAAAACAAATTTCCCCCTCATATGAATTTTTCCCATGTTGTATTTTTAAAATTGACACTCAGAAGGTACACATTTGTAGTGTGGCAAAGCAGAGCTCTAACGTCACCAAATGGGTGCATGAACACAAGAGACAACTCAATTAATGGTGAAAATATAGACAGGAAAAAAAATACAAAAAAAATCATTGTGGTCCCAAATCTAAGAGCTGAAGATGACATTTGCAAAATTATGTGCTAGAAGAAAGCAAAACCATTCCAAACTTTCACTGAGAATTCAGTTAAAGTGTGAAATTTCTTGTCCTTTATTTGAGATTCTGGAGAATGGTTTTGGAATGTTCACAGAACTAGCTTCAATATATGTTTTTATCAATATAATTTAATAAAAGTGCATTTTCAGAAGCAAAAATATTTTTCATGCATTTCTGCTTTACTTTAATGCCTCTCTACTTTTTACTTTAAAAAGCCTTACTTAACTTGTTACTTAACAAAGCCACTGCTACCTTACAACGCACGCTTACATCATCTCATTAGTACAGCTGAATAATGAAACAATGTTCATCTCTAAATTTCAGCTCCCCTTTGTAGCAGAAAATCCAAGTCAGCATTTCTAGGAGAATTCCTTTTAAAGGAATTACAGAAGCAACACACAAGTATCAATATTCGCAGTGCAAACTCATATCTTTGTTCTGGTCTCTCTTGCTCACACTATCTCTTTTTGAACTTGCTATAAAAGCTAAATTAGGTCTCAGGGGCACTGCACCACTAAACAAAGATCTCTTCTAGCCCATTTTGATAGAAGTAAATGTACTCAGGAGGGAAATGTACTTAAAGGAGAGGCTAAAGTGTCTCCCTCCACCAATGCTCTCATCTTTAACACAGATTTCTTTACACTGCTTCACAAAATCAGTCATACACTTGGCTTTCCTCCTTACAGCCTTCACTCTTTTTCAGAAATGCACCAAGCTGAATTTGCCAAAATGGAATAAAAATCTTTTTTGGCATAACTTGTTAAGTTGTTCCAATATTTACACAATTCATTCTACACTCTCCTCACGGAAACATACATTGACGATAAATAAGAATACTTACTCTGTTCAGCATCAGGACAGGTATTCTAAGAGTCCAATCCACAGTCTTATTATCACTTAACAACAAGCCAGTTCTGCCTTCTTGTGCTTTAGTGTCCACTTTGATAGAAACAAAATTCTAATATTTCATCAACTTTAGCTTTTATACCACAGAATTTGAAGTTGCAGACACTTATGTCTCACTGTGTAGAGTCATAAATTTCACTGAGAGGGAAAAGAAAAAGTCTCAAATACAAAAAACTATCAAACCCTGAACTGTACAATGTTTTTACAAAATAATTAATAATTTTAAAAGCTTAAAATATTAGAAGTCCTGCAAAAACTTATAAGGAATGCTATATTCAGCTGACGAGTCCGGTGTACACATACATATATATATATGTACTTGAAATTCAAAACTTCAAACTTCAAGTTTACTTGAAATTTGGCATTACAGTTTTAAATGGAAACCAGTGACGGCCACTTCCATTGACCATTGAGAAAATCTTATTCACATAAAAGAAGAAATCAAGTACCCTGTAAGTCCTTTTTTCTGGAGACAGACAGAAAAGATAGATTTTTCAGTCCAAGTAGTTTAGTCTTGGAGTCCCTGCAATGCTGTAAGAACAAGTCTATTTTTAAGAAAATTTCCTATCTCTGAAACCTTAAAAGTATAGAATATATGTGAACACACTTAAATATTCTTCAGAGAAAGGCCCAAGTAACTAGAAGTGTCCTAAGACACTTATGAACTTAAAAGAAGTCTGCAACAAACAGACTCCGTATTTGTATATTAGATTAATAAATTTACATGGGATTATCTGTATTAAATGTGAAATTCTATTGTTTCTGTCATTCCTGCTGTGCCCCTTTTATATACCTCCTCAATTCTTCAGAATTTTTATACATTTTGAGAAATTTGAAAAAGCAGACTTAAATTCAACACACAGTGTATTTATTACATAATATTAATCAATAATTCTCCCAAAGAAAACATCTCTGATCAAGTTAAATGGTTTCAAATTAACAAGAGACACAAAGCCTGTATATGAATTACAGATGAAGGCTCAACACCAGGTTGATAATGATTGAGAAGATTGGTGGCCTGCATGAAGTAAACTGATGGTCTCAATTCAGGCCTCAACAGACTTTGCTCATAAAAGAGGAAAAACAAAACCTACACATAGCACTAACTGGCACCCCTGCTGTCACTGTCTGTAGCAAGGACAAGGTTACAATGGCCACAGGAAAAGATCTCTTAAGATCGGTGTTAAGGCACAATAGGAAAATAGCACAGAAGAGACACAGCCCAAGTGTCCTGGGCAGTTCAGCTCTCAGAATATCCATTAGGTCTGACAAGGAGTTTTTCACATCAATCTCCTCTACCATGCAAATACTGGCATGCCAAAAACCCTTTCACAAACAGTTTCTAAATGCATGGAAGGTACAGAAGAGCCATAAATCTGACATCTTTTTTAGGTAAAGAATACATCATGTGTGAAAGCACTAGACATCAAAACCCCCAGGAAAGTTCTAACTTAACTGAATTGACAAAATACCTTTGCTTTCTGCTGCTTTTCACAGAATCACAGAATCCTCATGGCTGGAAAGGACCTCCAGGGTCATTGAGTCCAACCTTTTCTCCTAGTGTCTAACCGCTAGACCATATCTCTAAGCACCATGTCCACTCGTTCCTTAAACACCTCCACGGATGGTGACATCACCACCTCCCTGGGCAATCCATTCCAGCATCTAACCACCCTCTCAGTAAAGAATTTCCTTCTAATATCCAGTCTAAACCTCCCCTGATGCAACTTGAGGCCATTTTCCCTCGTCCTATCATCACCAATTTGAGAGACCAACACCAGCCTTGCTACAACCTCCTTTAAGGTAGTTGTAGAGGGCAATAAGGTCCCCTCTCAGTCTTCTCTTCTCCAGACTAAACAACCCCAGCTCCCTCAGCCTCTCCTCATAGGGTATGTCCTCCAGCCCCTTCACCAACTTGGTTGCCCTTCTCTGGACTCATACCAGCACCTCAGTGTCCATCTGTACTGTGGTGACCAAAACTGGACACAGTACTCAAGGTGCAGTCTCACAAGTGCCAAGTATAGGGGCACAATCACCTTCNCCAGCGAAGAGTCCTCCTGTCTACGCCATGAGCCACCAGCTTCTCCAGCAGAATGCTGTGGGAAACGCTGTCAAATGCCTGACTGAAGTCCAGGTAGACAACATCCACCGCTTTTCCCTCATCCACTAGGCGGGTCACTTGATCATAGATGGAGATCAGGTTGGTTAGACAGGACTTGCCTTTCATAAACCCATGCTGGCTGGGCCTGATCCCCCCCGTTGTCCTGCACTTGCCCTGTGATCACCCCCAAGATCAAGTGTTCCATGAACTGTTTCCTTGATGTAAAGACGTTGACTGTATCTGCAATGGAATGGGAACCATTGTCTCCCACATAGGTAGAAACAATCATGTAGAAGAACTAAGAAAATAAATTTCATAACTTAAATCCACTTTTTCTGGCTTTCTTGTACATTAGTAGTTCATGAGAAAAATAATTGGTCAGTGGGCATAACTATACACTAATCTGGTATTGACAATAAAACACTTCAAGCTGCCTTTTAAATGAGCCTAGTTAACAGTGTGGCAAGGTCATATTACAGGTTCATCCTTAATATTTATTCACAGCTTACTTCTACAGAGTGTATCAGCAAGGGTACAGCTGTGACAGAAGCAGCTCACGAAATGAAGAAACACAAAAGTTACAAGATTAGGACACTTGAAAAGGTGCAACAGGAAAGTGATGACCAGTGGAGTTGAGGACTTAAACACTACATTTTTTAAAAGATCATATGCAACTGCAGTAAAACCCAAAAGCAATAAAAACAACTGGTTAGCTTTAAGACGAAATCTGATATTCAAACAATTTTGGAAAATGGCATTTTTTCTTTTCTCTTTTCATTACAGGATGAACCTGTAATGAAGCTACAAAAGCACGCAAGTCAGTATGCTTGCATGTGGTTATGGTTACCACTGGAAATGGATGGGGTTTTGAAGTCACATCATAGGAAAATAATATTAGTTAATATTTAAGGAACTGTTAAATGATTATGTGGTCAAAAAATGTATCAAAGTATCCCCTATTCCTTCATGACATTTAAAACATACGTATACACACATCTAAAACATGAAATATTTTCAATTGCCTCCCTGAACGTAAATAAAATATTAACAATTTATTTGTGCTTAAAATACTATAGCATTTGCCTTCTGGACAGTGCTCATAAGTTTCACAGAAATAGTCTTATTCCATGAATGAATTGATTTGTTCCACAGTAAAGCTTATACAAAAAATAGTATTTTGGAAATTATGAAAAATCACAATATGTATTTGGTAGCATTTATTTATCTGAAAGGATTTAATCCTTTCACTTGTTTCTGCCCAAAAGATTGTTGCAGGTTAACACTGCATCAAAATCTGATGCATTAAAAGAAAATTCAATAATAGTATGCAGAATTGCCTTTGAGATATATACTCTATCTCAACTGATCCTGAGGAAGGATGAAATAGATGTAAACATATGACAGCTTGGCTCTCTGCCCATCTTATGCTTAGAACTTACAGAAAACCACAGAGGGGAGGTGGGGAAGCAGAGAATTCATGTAAATGAACTTCCTACGCTAACGGAGTATTTTTCCGAAAAATCTTATTTCCTTTTTGGTTATGGAGAGTTCTGCCATTGTTTGGTTCTGTAATAAGCTCTGTAGGACTGCTACAGCGGGATAAGTTAGTCAAGGGTTTATAATTAAAAACCACCCTGGTCTTGGAGAAATAGAAAGTATCATATGAGCCTTTATCTTTGAGCATGGAGAAAAGATCTAAAGACATTATTTTTATTTCAGAGAAAACTATTCTACTGCAATCAGATAGGTCATTACCTGTTTACCACTACAGATTTTCACTGTCTCCAAAAGCCTATTATACACATTAGTTGAATTCTACAGAATAGATAATAAAAAAAAAAAAGTCAGAAACAGGCAAATTGTTTTACCAGGCAGGAGAAAGTGCAGGTGCTGGCAACTAAGCAGTACTAGGAAAGCAAAGATTCATCTCTCAAGCACCTCTTCTATCTCCAAGGCTACAGGCATACAAAAATAATAGAAGTACATGATAGAAATGTAGTCAGGCCAGGATTTAACAAATTATTTGTTTCTTTCCTACAGCATATGCCAAACACAGATAAACCAAAAGGAACAAAGGAGTGAAAAGAACAAAACATCTTTCTGTGATACACAGACGGGTATGATGCATGGCCTAATGAACCAATTACACATTCTCTAACAACTGAATGAAGTTTCGTGTCAAGGACTTCTCTGAGCGTAGTGCTTTTTAACAAAAGTGTCCAAAAAAAAGGAAAAAAAAAGCGAGAAATAATGAAGAACAGAAAAATAACAAAAAGACAGAAAAAACCAAAATCCCATAAAGTTATTTGATTTGACACAGTTTAAAAAGATCCGGTTGGACATTTTTTTGCAAATGACATATTAATTCTGCAAATTACTAACTTGGCTGAAGTTAAATGAATGCCAAGTTTGTACAGTTTACATGATTGTGTATGTGATGTTCCAACTTGCAGCACTCCTGAGTAGTGAAGCTCTTGATATACATAGTGAAATGAACAGAAGCAGATGTCTAATGTTAGCATTTAGTCCCATACCGAATAGTTTGAAGTCCCATTACAACAAATCTATGTGTAAGGCTAAGTTAATAGAAAGTGGCACAATGAACACATTCACATTGTACAGTCACTCTTTTCCTCATTTCACTCTTTTTTTTTTTCAGTTACTTCTGCTTCTTTCTCACTTCTAACAGCATGCCCCCTGTACTTAACTTCATCTGCAATAAGAAGTCCAGCATTCCGTAGTACAAGATTATTCACACTGAAAAAAAAAAATTCATCTTCTCACTATTTCTTGTCTTCTGTTCTCTTTTATATTTCCACCTCCCTCTTCCACATTGCTTTCTCTCTTTCAAGAGAGTGCACTTCTATATAATTTGTTGTTTATCCAAATTCACCATCCTTTTTTTGTCTTTCTCCTTAGCACTTGTTTAAATTCCCTGTTGAAAGCATGCATTTCTCTCCTTCAGTTGTATGATGCAGCTGGTGCAATGTTTTTCTCCTAAACACTGATGAAGCCTGAATGGGGCTTGCTGCTTAGTGGTCTGCTCTTCTTGACACCCCCACTTGAGTTTGTAGCAGTTTCTGATTTTGAACACATCTTAGTAGGTGGTCTTTTTACACAAATAAATATTGGAATTTTGGCAAACTCTAATCAATAGTAAATGAAGAAAAACTTCTGCATAGATACCTCAATTAAGAGTGCAAGTCCTCTCTGCTCTCATCTGATGAACTCCAAGTCATAGTATTATTTAACTCCCTCATCTTCTGAAAATCAGTATACTGTAAGCAACCAATGAGCAATGTTGTGCCACTAGTTTTACAGTATAATGATCCAGTCAAGTCTGTAAGGAATTCCTTTTCAAAACTAAAGATACAGCTTGGAATAACCAGAGGCGTGCTGATGTTTTTCACTCAGCTGACATAATATACTGTAACATGAACATACTTGAAGTACTGACATACTTGAACATTATCTTCAAAAATTGTTGTTACAATCATTGCCAAAATGTCAGATATTGCACACAAAATGTTTTCTCTCCCTCTGTCCTTCTCTTTCTTAATATGTTAATTCTGAATTATATTATTACTACATTCCATCATTAATTCTACCACAGCTACCACAACACTGGTAATACCTTTACTCTTGACCAGTTCAGAATAATGAATTTATGTTCTTAAGTATGTAGAAGTGCTTTGCAAATTGTAGCGGAACATGACATTGACATTCTTTAACCTAAGGAACAATCTATAGTTTGAGTCATTCTCCATGAATGGTAATCAATCAGATCTTGCCTCTAGTGACACTACTATATTAAACTTGCTGCTTATTTCTACTTAATTATTTGAAAGATTAATATAATCTGAATTTGCTATGGCTAAGAAGAAACTAGCATACCGTTACAGCTGTGATTATTTAGCAAAGTGCTTCACTTCACATTCACATCAAATATATGAAAATTTTTTATCAATGTGTGGATGTAGTTCATACTATTTAATACTCACAACTTTAGATACAAGTGTAAATTATTTAGAATATGATTATTTTTTAATATGAAGCATGATTAATATGTTGCTGTTTTTAACTTTTTCCAACAAAAAGCAATCTTACCTTAAAATCTCCCACTACACTAGCTGGCATATCTAACAAAGGTGCAGTACCAGTTACATACTGTCTATAGTACAATACAGCTTTACAAGCATTAAAAAAACAATTAAGCTGATATTTGTTGCATCACATCTCCATTTCCATGTGTATTGGTGCAGAGAGAATGGCTTGTATCGTTAACAGGAAAGACTGGCTTGCTGACAGAGACTAGTA
>VXBP01008027.1:40118-81561 GCA_013400115.1 Rhinopomastus cyanomelas
GCTTGCTGACAGAGACTAGTAATAGCACTTGGATAACTTTCACAAAAGCACAGAGAGAAGAATATTAGCTTCCACGTATGTTTCTAAACAAACTAAAGTAATATCTACTTGGTCATTGTGGAACTTTCTCTAAAAAAAAGTTTCTTTCTTCAGAACGATGACATCACGGAATGGCACTGTGCCTTATTAACGCATTTCTTCCCTAGTGCCATTACTTCTCTGTGCCACTAGACTGTGCTGCACTTGTTCATATTTGTGCTCCCATTGCATTTGAATATCTGGCCTCAGTTTTTGTGTATGGTCTTTCTTGCAGTTAATTTCAATTAAATACTAAATACGGTTCACTATACAAATATTGTACAAAATCTCCCAAACAATGCACAACTGAAGTAAGCAATGCTTTTTGCAGCATGGTTGTGACTTGATAATAAAATTCATAATAAATAAACAATTAATTGACTCTATCACCACTTAGTCAATACCTGAAATATAACATTTCCTTTAAATTTTCAGTCTTGTTTTGAGAAGCAAAAACCATGCTGCTCTGCCGATGTGTACAAGCTATCAAGGGAAAATATATTAGCAATTTAAAGGTAGATTTCCAAAATGCACTTCTGCAGCAGGCTCTTAAGTTAACCAGCAGCAGTTTTTCAAGAAACACATTTTTTCAAGAAGGAAAAACAGAGCAACATACAAACAGAGCATAGAGTCTCTCTCTAAATGACATTTATTACGAAAGCGTTTCCCTTAATTTTGGTAAACTCAGTTTTGTACAGCACACATGTAGTAAATTGATCATGCTGTCCTCCAAAAAACGATTCTTCTTCCCAGTTATCTTTTTGGAAAATAGTTTGATTCACAGTTTTCACTCCACCAGCTATCAGACAGAAGTATGCCATCAACTCTGGAACTGGGTCTATAGTTTCCAAATAAGCTTTCAATGTCTAATGCACACTGAATAACATAACTCCTCTAAATTATCAAACTGCATAAAGTTTGAGTCCTATCACACTCTACCTCCTGTTGTAGTGGGAATGGTAAATTAAGAGTTGCTTATTTATAAATAGCCTTGTCTTCACTTCTTGCAATTGAAGTTTATTTTAAAATAACCATAAATTCATCTGAGACCAACAACAACCTGCTTCAAAATATAATACACTACCCTCTTGACAGCTCATTATTTTGACAGTAGACTGAACTGCAATTGAACAAATTCTTTGTCTTCTTTTGATCTGGCTTTTTCCAATTCACGAAAATCTTCACTCAAAAACACTCAGAATGTGTATTACTTGTAAGCATAAAGATATTTTTAATTTAAAGCATTGATTTAGAGACTAAACAAAAAAAAATTATGCAATGGGAATGAATATCCTGTTTAGAAATGGTACTCTGAAGTATTAAAAAAGACAGTTACGGCTACTATGGATTAATGAAGCACAAAACAATTATTTTGGTGTTAAAGGTGCTTGCTGTGTTCAGGAAACCTTCTAAGTGACCACAGGTAACAAAAAGGAAGCAGCTAAATGTGAGACCACCTGAAAAACAACTATAAGCAGAGAGAATGTGTGAAAGACTGACTTTATAACAGTGTTAAAACCACTCCTAAATTTTTACTGCCTTTTTTTTAGTAGTGGTAAAAGATTTATTACCTCACATGGCATAATTATTGCCTAAATATATTACAAATAAATGCATTTTATTAATCTTTATTTAATGATGATTTGGCCACAATTTATGAGCAGTGATGCAGCAATAAGAAGAGTAGTTAAGTAAAGAAATGTATTGTTAATTGACAGAACAATAATGGTTTTGAATACTTCAAATACATCAGCATTACCTGAGAAAAGGAGTAATGTATTTACAATCATCTCTTTTTCAGCAGGCATGAATTTCCAGTCAAGACATCATCTATATTCAAGCACCAGATTAGTAGGCAGTTAGGAGTGCCTACTAAGGGATTTCACTGAAGTTTCAAAGCGATAAGAAATTTTAACACAGAATGCCTCTTACAATGTTCATTCCCTATAAGCCTTTATCATTATTCATGTTTCTTAGTATTCCAAGTCATTGGGTTTCAGTGGGACACAGAACAAACAGCCTCAAATTCAGTCTTCCTTACTTGTGCGAGTAATCCCACCAAATGTAACCGAACTACCTGCATAAACAAGGCCCATGATAACAGGAAAACTCTTTTTAAATGAGTTTGTCTGCCAAGGATGCATAATTATTTGATGCTTACTCTTTAATGAGTATGTGGCTTTAAATGTACATGATCCAGTTAAAAAGATCACTTTAAAAAGATATTCTGTTTTTGTATAGCAAAAAAAGTGTCAATCTTCCTTAAAAATTGTATAGATGCATTGTAATTGACATTCATCAAAGTAATTAATCATTAACAGCATAATAACAACGTTTATGTCAAACTAAATTAGCCCATCTACTTGTAGCAGAGGCAGAAACAGCTGTCGTTCTGTTTGCATAAAATTTCCAGCAGAATGTGTCTGGCAAAGTTAAGCATGAGCATTTTTGCTTTATATAAAACAGTTTCAAAACATCAAAAATAAAGGGCCAAATGTTTCATCAACAGGATGACTCTAGTGAATAAATGTTGTTCCGCCAAACAAGGACCAGGTCATCACAGCTGTACTGTATTCTCAGTCCTGTGCATAAATTCTTAATATACACATGAAAGCAGTATTAGAAGTGAACAGGAAAACGGCATAATCCAAAAGGCAGCTTCTGTCTGCCACCCCCAGTGACACTATGTGATGTCTTATTCTCAAAGCTGCATTGCATACTTTGCCCAGACTGCATGAAAAACCAGAAGGAACAACAATGCTACACTTCGTAACCATGAAGCACAAAGAACAACATTTTGACATCTATAGTTTGTCTGTGAAAGTTATTATGGAAAGCCCCAATTATGCTAAATGTGAAAAGCTGTTAAATTGCTCTTTAACAAAATGGATTGAAAATTCAAATGTATCAGGTTTCTTAAACTTTATGCTTTGGTTGAAGTCAATTTAATAGGTTTATTACTAAGCTCAACAGTAAGTTATCTAGGATAGGATCTTAGAAGTGTAAAACAATGTGTAACCACTGATACACTACCATTGCCTCATCATGGTATAACAGTGCTTAAAGTTTTTCTAATTTGCTATTTCTGATAATTTCCCATTTTCCTACTTATCTACAATTGGTTATTTACACAACTATTATACGTTGCCTGATTTACCATAAATGTCGTTATAACACCTGTGATTTCCCTCATTAAGAGCTCAATATATAGGGTCAAGGGTTGAAAGGGCAGCATATGGACTACGAAACGACTACTTAACATAACCCATTATACTGGTGCACTGGTAAAGCTCATTTCTGTTCATCTGATGATTAGTTGAATCAATATTTACTCCTGTGTGCGTCTTTTGTCTTCAGCTACAAAGCATACATTCTTCAATTTCATAGCATAGACCTTGATTTCTGTGAATTCATTGCATTGATTGAGATGAGGAAAAATTGTGTCTGGGATTGCCTGGGGATCTTTCATTTCTTCTGATTTTATTTTCCTGCATCAGGTTATCCGTGTCCATATTATGGCACATCTGAGTTCCTGCAACTGTTCAATAACACACAGGACTGTCCACACATCTCTGAACAGGCACATGTCAATATCAAGTATAGCAGTATTCACAATAGCAGCCTAAACACTTCCCACTAGTTAGCATACGCACACCTAACTTCAAATTCTGACTTCCAGTTTAGTTGGAACATGTTTTGTTTTCTCCTGGTATATTCTCCCCCCCCAAAAATTGATAAAGTTTTTAATTGCAAAACACAAATTAAGTGATCAGTACTTGCAATAATGATCATCAAATGGGTAAATCACACCAGCTTACTCTTTGTCATCATGTTTGTGAAAGGCAAATAGTGGATGTCAGACATTTTCCATACCACAACAGATAAAGCACATGACATTTTCATAGTTTATAAATTAACTGTCATGTTACAGGTCATGAAATGGCGGAAAAAATATTCTCGTTAAAAAATTAAAATTTGCTATGGTTTAATATCAACACAATTTTTAACAGAGCAATTTCTGCTCAGGACATCTATTACATACTCCATGCATCTGCTGCCTCCACTATCCCCAACACTGTGGCACAAATTCACAAAAATTTAAGGTAATTGTGAGATGCCCTTTGGAATGTAAATGTGTTGCAATCTGAAGTATTGCAAATATGTTCTCACACTTCAGGTTTGATTTTTTTTTTCATTCTATAGTGCTATCACTCCATATTAACTGTACAAATTTGTGGGTTTTATTGTGCTATACAGTAATAAATTATTACTGACACAAGTTTTTCTAAGTACTTAATTACATTTCTTAAATCTTGACCCGTGTAACACCAGGAACTGGTGTTCTATCATGTATAGAGGAGTCTGAATGAAATTAAATAACATTAATCAGGTAAAAAAAAAAGCAGGATGCTGTGATGACAAAAGAAGTTTTGCTGTTGTAAAGGTAGGGTCCCTAACTCTGTCAAAATCAGTATTGCTTCTCTTACTATGTTTTAAATAGTCTCTGAGTCCACTGACATATTTTAGAGTATCAATGATAAATATTCCAAATGTAGTCATATTTTCTCCTTCATTTTTTAATGAGCTCATGAAGATTCTTCACACACATCTACTAAATTAAAGAGAACTTCTCTCAGTTATCCAGACTATTTCTATATATTACTTAATAAGCTCTCTCAGCAATACTGCAAATAGGGTTTGTTTGACTCACACTTTCCTAATTGTTTACAAATATCTCAGTGATGCTAAGAAAACAGAAAAACTGTGTAACGTTATGTACCATTGCTCAGTTCTGACACCTAGAAGAGGAAACTACATGTAAGAACTTGTTCAAATACCTTAGCTTCAGGGTTTTGTATGAGTTTTCTTCACATTTAGAAGATAAAGCAAGATTTCCAACGGAAAGCTTAAATACTACTTTTTCAATAGAAAGGGCACTTTGTATGGCTCCTTTAATGTCACATTCACAACCTGAATAACTGTGATCAGAAACTTGGATTTTATGTGTGTACAGGCAGCATAAGCTCAGAGATTTTTAAATTAGGTGATTTGACATTGAGTGGTTTTTTTTGCCACTTTGTAATATTTTTCACGTTTGCATATCAGTTGCATTATACACAGAGTTCACTGACATGTAACAGCATTAAAATTGACAAGTTTGTTTAATAATAATTAAATGACATTTAAAAAGTAAGACTTATGTTCTTTTTAGTTAAGTAGCACAACATTTTTGGTGAATTTTTCAGTCATGTTTCACTAAAAAAATATACTTAAGTACACTTGCTGAGTTTCTGACCCGCTCACAGGATATTGGCAAAAGTGACAGAGGTTGAAGGAAGGAAAACTGTGATAAAAACTAATTTCAAATTTAGTTCCTTTACACTTATGTTTGACTTGGTAAAATATAAAAGTCAGCAACTTCCAAAACTCCATTTCCAGTTCAAAGGCAAACACATGGACCTACTGTAAAAGCACCTCAAGCATAAGCACTTAGCATGCTTTGGCATGCATTAAATAGTAACACAGGCTAGATATTTTCAGAAGATCTTTGGCCTCCATCTCAAATATTAAGCAGGAAAGCAACACCATCAGCCCCTGTGCATCTTTAACCATATTGGGCTGAGTACATCAGCTGCAACTTGGAATAAAGATCATAACTCAGATAGGAAAGTTTGGGGGAACAGCTCACATGGATGGAGAGAGTGTTTCTTCCTTCAACAGTGTTTATATCACTGAAATATCTAGCATAGTTGAAAACTACTGTACCTTCACAAATGCAGCTGTCTAAAAGCATTAATATTCGTGGAAGATCACAATCTGTTAATTGAGACATACATTTATTTCCTTTATTCGGAAAAACAAAAAATGCAACAAACATGCCCTATTAATGTGCAATATACCTGCTGATTTGGGTGATGTCAAGTGTTTCTCCAATCTCACTGTACACTTGATGTAATGTGACAGTTTTGTAAGCTCTTGCACACAGTTTTGTACAAGGATGAAAACTGTCTGCTCGTTAGTTTTCTCTAACCATCTCAGCCTCTTTCACCTCTCTACCCAAAACTTCCCTATTGACAAGCCTAAATAAAACCCTGATACCAACTTGCATTCCAGGGTCAGAGCAGCATCTCTCCACAGACATACAGGAGCAGACGGTATTTCGTAAGGTGCCGCAGAGGTGGCTGCGGGCTACACGCACCCGGAGAAAGCGATGCTGCCAGGTGTGACATCGAGAGATCCTCCTCCCGCTCCTCAACAAGCACTCCTCAACAGCACAGGCCACCCCGAGGCGGGAGATGGGAAGCGCGGGCTGTGGATCGGATGGGTAAACTGCCCAGGCAAAGAGAGACGAGCAATAACAAACTCCAAAGCCACTAATCGCCTCTTACTGCACTGGAGGTGCTCCGGGATGAAGAAGAAACAAATGTCTCCCCTCCCCCCCAAAAAACCCTTCCAAACAACCAAACTCGCAAACGCACGCCAAAGCAAACTCCAAAATCCCAATAACAACCCCAAAACAGAAACAAAGCCAACAGAACAAAACAGACACACTAAAAAAAAAAATATAACCCAACCAAACACAAACAGCAAAACTGTAACAGGGGCCGCTTATACAGAATGGTTTTCTCTCCGTTTCCTGTTGCTCTTATGAAAGACTTAACACTGTTTAGCAAGTTTTTGCCAGATGCCCCAAAGCGAATACCCTATCATCTGAGAATGCAGGGGGAACGATGATTTTTATTTCCTTCGTTTCCCTGCGCAAATGTTAAAGCCACAATTCCTTTAAAGAATATTTACGTACAGGCGTGATTTGTTAGCCCTTTTAATGCATACATCTAGAGGAGCTGATACCCCACAAGAGGAGATCCCAGCTAAAAGTTGCTCCTGGCATGTGTGTCCCCGTTTATTACAGCAAAGCGGAGACCAAAGAAATCTGCTCGCAATGCAGCGTTTAACGCCGAGAGTATTCTGCTCCTCCTAAGTCCTTCTCCGGTCTTATATTCCGGAAAAGCTTCTATTTCCCCCTTTACCACTCCGTGCTGTGAGGCAAGAATGGGAGACAATAGGAAGCAGAGCAGATACGCTACACTCGCGAGTGGACGGGTCTGGAGGGTTGTTCTCCTCTCAGTGCTCGCTTGGCCCAGGAAAGGGTCCCAGCGGAGTCTGTTCTAACACGTGTTCCCACGTCTCCCGCACTCTTCCGCGCCCACTTAGGCGCCCGACGTGCAGGCACAGCACTCAGTCCCCCTGCAGCCCCAGCAGGACCTAGTCAGTACAGGAGTCCCAGCACCTATCCGTGCCCTGGGATGTCCCGTAGGTGCGGATGTTTCGCGTTCTCTTGCCGGATCGTCATGGGTTAGGGCTGCGTCGGGGGCGCTGGCTCAGAGGGCCGCGGCGGATAGCTGCGCGAGGACGGAGTCCTGGGCAACACAGCAGTTCTCGTCACATTAGCGACCCCCGGGGAAGAGAACACTCCAGGCGACGTGCTGGCTGTGACACAGGGCGAAGCTACCGAAAAAGTCCCGAGAAGAACTTTTGGGGAGGGAATGGGGAGCCTCTCTCGCGCTGGCAGCCACCCAGGATCCAGAGGCAGGACCTGGCGTGGGTGGGTCACCAGCCGAGGGCGAGCTTATCCCGCGGACAATTGCGGATGGAGACTTCACCACACTGACACAGCTAAACACTTTCCCCTTTCTTCCCACCCTGTCCGAGTGGACGCCGGGCACTCTTGAACAGGTACGTCAGGAGTTCCCCTCCCACCCCTCCTCCCGCGGCGGTCACTCGGAGCGGTGTGCGGGAACGAGCCAGGAAGAGCCATACTGGCTGCGGGGGCGACCCTATCAACTTTCTATCCCGGACCCTCTTCTCCAGCACAAAACCTTTTTCCTCTGCCCGTTCCCCTGGCAGTTTTTCCAAACAAAAATAGCAACCCAACCCCCCACCCCGTTCCGCTTACCTCGCATGGTGTTGGCTCCCCGCTCCGCGCAGTCATGAAGCTGGGAGCCCAGGAACCGCACCACGAAAATCCCGTCTCAGCACCCGCGGAGGCGAAGGCCGCCGCAACAGCAGCTCTGCTCCGTCGCGAAAACCATACCACCTCAGGGGAGGCTCCGCGGGATGCCCCGCTGGGCGCCTTCCTCCTGGCAGCCGCGCTGCGCCCGCCCTCCCGCCCACCGCGGAGCCCCTGCACGGGGGTCGCCTGGGCCGCGGAGCGGCGGCGGGTGGCCGGCGGCAAGGCAAGGGAGGGGGAAGGTGAGGAGCACGCGTTAGGAGAAACACGCGGAGGAGGAAGAGGGGGAGAAAGAGGTTCTGCGTGGATGGCAGAGCATGTACGCTTTCACATGACACCGGCGTCCCTCAGCAGCTCCCCGTTGCGGATTTCCACTGCGCAGGCACGGGGACGCGCGGTGCGGGAGTGAAACCCAGCGAGCAGGCGGCAAAGCAGCTTATAGCGGCGGGGGGGCGGTGCCGATGGCCGGGCCCCGCCCGCTGTCAGCGCTGCCGCCAATCGCCGCCCGCCCGCTACACCGCGCACAGCACCGCCGCGCCCCGCACCGCCGCTTCGCTTCACTGCCGCGCTCTGCATAGCCACTCCACACCGCCCCGCGCCCGCGCTTCCTTCCCAACTTTTGCTCCGTTTGGGAGCGCCTGGATTCCAACCATCATCCTGGTGTAGCGTTGCAGCGATGGGTTCTGTCTAGAGAGCTCTGGAGCTTGTGGGGAAAGGTCATGGGCACGGAAAACCACTTCACGTGCCTTGATAATTTTGGTTTGAAGAGTGGAGGGGGTGTCTCTGGGGAGGAAGATTAAAAAGCTCACCCCGCTGCGGCTGTCACCGGGGAACTGCGTTTTCCAACAAGAATGGAGAAGTTTGGTGTTGAGTCATCTTCTCATTAAAAGCGAATTTAGACATCGAAAGCAGTTTGTTTTCCCCCATGTGAGACAAACAGACGGTTCTGCAGCAACGGGCATGTTACGCGGCCAGCAGGATTCTTTCTGATATGTAACTCCCTCTCTGAATGAACTGATATTTTCACCATTAAAAAAAAAAAAAAGCACTGGAATAAATAAAAAAAACCCCAAAAAACAAAAGACCATGGGATACACTTGATGTAATCATGAAACACAACCACAAGGCATCTCAGTGGGTCATCTTAGTAATAAGTCTCTCATTCCAACGACCAAACTTTATACTTCTAAGCATAATATGAAAATGGAAGACACTGATATAACTAAAGTATATCCATATAAAATTATTTATGTTGACAACATAAATAAAAATAGGATCTATTTCTAACAGAGATAAATTTAAATTAAATATGGGCCCGACAAAGAAAATGTGTGTATCCTACATGAATTACAAGAAGAAGTTCTGTTACTTCAGTTATGCAAGAAACCTTAGATAACATTTCTTTTGCTCGGTAAAAGTTGCATATCGATATAGGAAAGAGGCAATGTGCTGGTTTCTGTGCAAACTATCAAAGCTTTACTCCGGGGGAGCAATGTGGCAGGTTTACAAAAATATATTTCTTGCAGTTAGCCTCTTTCAAAACACCTGTTTGAACTGTTTGAACTAGTAAAGATATAAAACATCTGCTCTGCCAATACTTACATTTGGAATTACCTGGTTGTGGTGAATTTTATTTGTGTTTACTGTGGTGAAGCCAGTCACTCTAAAAATACACAAAACCACTGGAAGGGATGTCGAGAGATCATCTAGTCCAATCCCCCTAACACAGCAGGAGCCCCTAGACCAAGTCACACAGGAACATATCCAGGTGAGTTTTAAACTTCTCTGGAAAAGGAGACTCCACAACCCTACTAGGCAGTCTGTTCCAGTGCTCTGTCATCTTCACAGGGAAGAACTTCCTTTTGGTATTTATGTGGAACCTCCTGCTTACACCCATTTCCCCTTGTCCTATCACTATATGACTTTGAGAAGAGACTGGCTCCACCCTCCTGGCACCCACATATTTACAGACATTAATGAGGTCACCCCTCAGTCTCCTCTTCCACAAGCTAAAGATACACAGCTCCCTCAGCCTTTCCTCATAAGGGAGGTGTTCCTATGATGTTAATTTTATGCAATTTATACACTGCATATGAATACTCATTTAGTGTTAAGCCCATTAGAAACTCTTATCATTTGGTTTTTTTTTTCTTCAGTTGTATCAACACATCTTCCAATATCAGTTATATGCGTGTTCCTTTACATCCTGTTAGTATACAAGAACAGGAATTTAAAGTAGCATACTTTCTTTACAATTGAGATTCCAGCAAACATGTTTGGCACCTGTAAGTTCTGCCTCTAGGATTCTGTGCCTCTTCTCATCAGCCACCACTGCATCTTATCCATCGTGCTCAAATGTTTCTGACATCATTTCTATAAAAGAACTTTCACATAATACTTTGTGAGAGAAGTTAGAAAGTGTGGGGTCTTCAGCTCGTCTTCCTAATGGGTATAATTTAACTTATTTTGAATTTGGGTGAAGGTTTAATTAGTTTCTAGCTTGTGGCTTTCGAAAAGCAACACAGAGAAAGAGCATAGATTGAATCTACTTCATACTTGGGGAGCTACAACCAAAACTTTTTTTTTTTCTTTTTCTCCTGGTGTCCACTGTAGCAGCAGGGACAAATCTAAGTGGGTTTGAAGAGAAGGCAATGGATCTTTTTTCATAATCTCTTTTGCTCTTCTTATCTATGCAAGTAAGATTTCTAGATTTAGTTATTGTAAGGCTGCATATTGACACCAATCAGAAGTTTGACAAGTCAATAATAAGCTCTCTATATTCTAAGCTGTGCATTCAGAGTACCTTACACTGTTGCACTAAGTACTGGTACACCTTTATTTGGAATTTGTATGACACTTTAGACAACAGAGAAGAAACTGCTAAAACCCATTAACTGCATCTTAATTTGACTTTGATTTTGTTTCAATTTTTTTTCTACAAAATCTGAATAATTTTGGCTCTAAACTTATTTTCTGTCATACTGTATGGAGTACCAATTTTTATTTTCAGAGGTCCTTGTAGACTTTGAGTATATTCAGCTCTCCATGGTCAGTATATCTTATGTATAATGGTGTTTGAACTAATTTCCTCACTAGTTGGAGATAATTGTTAAATTTGTAACCTATTCTAATAGCTGGGATGAGTTATTGTCTGCCAAGCCTTATTGATGGCGAAAAAAAAAAATGAGACATGTAATAAAAATATATGAACTTCAGTGAGCACCAGCCAAACTATAAACATTTTATTCCAAAATATATGGCAATTTGAATGTTGAAGCAGGTAAACACAAAGGAAAGCAGCATGATCTGAGGTCATATAGGAAGTTTTGGTGAATTTAAGTACTGAACACATGTCCTTAGTAGATAAACAAACTGAGTGAAACACTTCAGTCTACCATTCTTGTAAGATGGTATTTATTCTAGGTTCCAAAGAACAATGATGTTTCTTGTTTCAGATGAGTGGTTCATAGAAGTTTAGAAAAAGCCATGCAAAAGCAGTTAAAATAAGTAATTTATTTTACTTCGAAATGTAAACAAATAAAAAACCCCAACTTTACTAATATATTTTCACTGCAAATTAAACAATTAGAAATTGCCTTTTAGAATATTCACTTGTATTGGTACCTTTCCTAAGGCTGTTTGGATGACAAATCTTCTAATACAGTACTTAATGCTACGTAATTTTATGATTTAAATAATATTCAGCATACTCACTAGAGCTGTAGCAAGGTGTGAATAATTTTGTTGTTTCATTAAAATTTATTGCATAGAAAATAATTAACACAAAAGGTGTCTGCAGGCCCCTCTTTCAATCCTATCAATATCAATGGCATGAAAGGAAGACAGACACATCCCACAGCCAAAATTTATTTCTTAGATTCAATAAGAGTAAGATTAGTCACAGTTTTCTTTGTCTTCTCAGTCTAGAGTAGATACAGTCTCATTGCCAGACATTCCTTATTTGATGTAAGTAATGAGAAAGACTTTTTAACTTTTCATTTTTTGACTTCTGCACAGAGTTATTAATAAACCTAGGAATCTGAACTTGTCTGATAAATTCTTCAGTTTACATTAACTTTCTAAATTCCTTTCAATTTCTTTATGCCTGCAGTCTGAAAGCATGCCCATATACTGTACTGTGTTTATTTCGTATAGAGCCTTGCAACCATCAAGAATTTCAAGATGTCTCCACAGAATGTTATATAATTCAAGAACAGTGTATTTTTTTCCAGATAAGTAAAATTGTTGTAGAAGCAGCTCTAGAAAATCCTGACACAATCAGAAACAATATTCAGTAATTGAAGACCTTTAATCATGCCAATCTAGTTTCAGAAGGTAAGAATATAATACATTATGCATGTCAGGAAAACCAGAAACTTGAAAAAAATCTGAAACCCATAACTTGATTATATTCTCCATCTTGTGAGATGAAAGAAAACCTCTAGCCACTAGGAAAGAATCTCAACTACTGTAAATACGACACTTTAAAACTATTCTTTTTCCTACAATACTGAAAATTTATTGTTAAATTTGTATAGTTGATTTATTTAAGGATTTGTTTTTCTTATGAATGCAATGGTTCTTTACATCTGAATGAGACTAATATCATTCCATACATGCTTCTCTGACTTGATGACAGAAATTGTATACTCTGCTATAAGTATAGTGTCAATCAAAAGGTCGTTGTATAAAATATCTTAATTAAATATAACTTTGAGCAATAATGGATACTAGGTAAGAATTCTTCCTACCTGCTTCCTACCCCCACCAACTCCCAGCACAGAGTTTACCTAAAATGGTCAGCAAATCTGAGTGTAAGGATATAACTGCTGATCAGAGCTGCATTAACAGTAGAACACCACAAACTTTAGAATTATTGTTTGAGTCATAAAACTCAGACAGGGAAAGAGCTAAGTGTGACAATAGTACCTACACTCAAACAACCAGGTATTTGCTGTGGAGAAACTGCAGCATATTCAAATGTTGATGAGATGAGGAGAACGACTGTCATCCTAATCTATAAAGCTGCTGAGAGGCAGTGACTTTCTGACATTTGCATCCACATTCCTGTTCCTTTACGGTTTTCAAGGCAGCCTGAGTGCAAGAATGGGTTTCAGTGAAGGAGTCACATATGGAAGAGCTGGAAGGAATAAACAGGCAATGTAAAATACTCTAGGAAACAAGTAGGAAGCAGAAGACCTACCTACAGATGAGTGCTTCAAATCCTGCTACTGGAAGACCCTGAAACACCAAGGAGCTACAGGCTGGGAACAAGATGATTCTCTGAATGTGTATGGTTGTCATACAGTAGTTTAAAAAGCAAGGATCTGTCGCAACCAAAGATTTTGAGCTCTAGATGCATGTTGACCATCCAGATAAGCATTCTTTTTACTACATGGAAGCAGCATGATGTAAAAATTTTTTTAATGTTGTTGCAATCAAGGAAAGCAAATCTCATAATACATTAATTTATCAGGAAATGAATTAGTTTTCCTGTGAAATTCCAGTTTTCCTTTTCATATTCATGCACTACACTAAAATAATTTGAAATTGCAGAATGCAAAAAGTTTATTTGAAACCACTGATTTTTAATGTATGTAAAATAGATAACTACTATTTCCAAACTAATGTAAATTTAGAAAACCACAAATTTTACTTGAGTCCATTTTGATGAACCTAATGATTTACTTAATTTTTAAAAAATAATTTATTCACTATGAAAAGGAGCAAAGCCACTCACTTATTAGCAATACTTTTCTGAAAAAGGTGAAGAAATTTTACTAATTTTAACACTTGTTATGACTGAAACTGAAATCTCAAATACAAAGGATTAGAGGAATATGAAAGAAAAAACTCAAACTGGTGTCTGATATCTTGGACTTTACAAGAAGCATGAAGCACATTAGCAGAAAGCAATCTATAAACTTCTTTTGAGCATTCAGGAATTCATTGTGTTAAAATAAAACATACTTGCAAAACAATGATGAGATAAAAAGTTAGTTTGAACTGATGGCTGTATTGCATGGATTTGAACAAAGAGGTATTTGTTTCAAATTTTCACTCAAATGAGAAATGTTTCAGTATTTTGACTTGTGCTTTTGAGTTATTCATGTCTATGTTTTTGTTTTAGACTTATCTCCAGTGCATATTGTGACTACCTGCATACTCCACTGCTTTAACTGTAGCTCATAGCTTAAGGGCTTCTCTTCTAAAGTGCTTTTTATGTTTCTTCAAATCTTTATATACTCTTTCCTTTTCCTTTTCCCTTTTCTTTTTCCTTGTCCTTTTCCTTTTCCTTTTCACAGTATCACAATATTACCAAGGTCAGAAGAGACCGCATAGATCATCAAGTCCAACCTGTCACCACAGAGCTCAAGGCTAGACCATGGCACCAAGTGCCACGTCCAATCCTGCCTTGAACAGCTCCAGAGTTGGCGACTCCACCACCTCCCCGGGCAGGCCATTCCAGTGGCCAACGACTCTCTCAGTGAAGAACTTTCTCCTCACCTCAAGCCTAAATTTCCCCTGGCGCAGCTTGAGGCTGTGTCCTCTTGTTCTGGTGCTGGCTGCCTGAGAGAAGAGAGCAACCTCCTCCTGGCCACAACCACCCCTCAGGTAGTTGTAGACAGCAAGAAGGTCTCCCCTGAGCCTCCTCTTCTCAAGGCTAAACAATCCCAGCTCCCTCAGCCTCTCCTCATAGGGCTTGTGCTCAAGGCCCCTCACCAGCCTCGTTGCCCTTCTCTGGACACGCTCAAGCACCTCAATGTCCTTCCTAAATTGAGGGGCCCAGAACTGGACACAGTACTCAAGGTGCGGCCTAACCAGTGCAGAGTACAGGGGCAGAATGACCTCCCTGCTCCTGCTGGCCACACCATTCCTGATGCAGGCCAGGATGCCATTGGCCCTCTTGGCCACCTGGGCACACTGCTGGCTTATGTTCAGGCGGGTATCGATCAGCACCCCCAGGTCCCCTTCTGTTTGGCTGCTCTCCAGCCACTCCGACCCCAGCCTGTAGCTCTGCATGGGATTGTTGTGGCCAAAGTGCAGCACCCGGCACTTGGACTTATTGAATGCCATCCCGTTGGACTCTGCCCATCTGTCCAGGCGGTTGAGGTCCTACTGCAGAGCCCTTCTGCCCTCCAACCCAGCCACATCTGCCCCCAGCTTTGTGTCATCTGCAAACTTGCTGATGACTGACTCAATGCCCTCATCCAGATCATCTATTTTGCTTTCCCTTTCCCTTTCCATTTCCTTTTCCTTTTTTCCCTTTCCCTTTTCCTTTTCCCTTTTCCCTTTTCCATTTCTTTTCCTTTTCCTCCCCTTCCTGAAAGTGTTTATAGACTCACCTGATACAGAAAAATTCCTTTACTTCATGGAATATTTGCCAACTAGATGAAAGTGTTCTAGACTTATGTAAAAGTTGTTATCACTTTTTTTTCTGTTTGTAAAACAATAATTACAAAGGTAGCAAACAAGTGCAATGTATTCACATTGCATACGCTGAAAATACCTTGAGAATTGAATACAGTTAGTTATCTTTTATTTTTCTGGTGAAATTTAAACCTGTTTTTAGCATAGTTGTGTCTAAAATGGTGTCTTGAAGTAGAGTTTTCAGATAGTTGGAGAAAATACGTTTAGACAGTGCTCAAGTAATATGCCCAGTTGTATTCAAAGTGCTCAGTGTTAGCCTACTTACTGAAGTAGATAAGAAGAATCAGGCTTTTGAAAACACATGTATGAAAAATCAGAGGGTTTTTTTTAATGTTAAAGTAGGTATTTAAAGTGAAAAAAAGACCCTACAGATTGCTTACCCCTATTTTTGGCATGATCCATTTACAGGCCAACGCAAAGCAAACAAGATAGTTGCGTCAGATAACAGAACAGTGTCTCCAAAAGCAGAAGTGACTACTCTCGCTCCCTTTTTACTAAAAAAAAAAAGTGTTCTTTCTCATAAAAAGCTATTAGCACCACTTTAATTCATACTGTTAATTTGTCTTTCCAGGTCATGGGCAAATCCCGAGGCAGGAAAATATCCTCAGCTCAACCTCTTATATGAGGCAGGCAGATGTACCAAGTCTTGATCTGAGAAAGTATTAATGCAAGTGCTTAAGACTAAACATGTGGTTATATGCTTTTGTGAATTAGAATCTGTGTCGTGATGCTTATTTAACTACAATTCCAACATTAAGAAAATATTCCTACATTGGCTAATCTAATACAGAAAATACCAGTGCTTTGTATGTGCCTTTTGTTTTATACATTTTGGGAAAGTTACATAGGATGTATAAATATTTATAAGACAGACATGAAGTGGCTAATAAATGTTAAGCCTGCTTTACTTCCAAAATTATTTTAATATACTAATTGTGGTAAGAAATAACTATGGCTGAGACCACTAGACAATGTCTAGTCAGTGCAAAATTAAAGCACTGAACAGCTTGTATTTGTGGATTAATATGCAAAGAAAAATCTTCATAACGTATATTTGAAACTAATAAGCGTTGGTGTAAAATTGAGTTCCTGGCACATCACCATCCGATGCTAATGTTGCTATGTGTCATCTCAGCATAGAAGCAGGCAACACTTAAGTATTTCAGGTATTAAATATCTTGTTACCTTCAGCATAGCTGGCTTGTGGGTGCATAAATGCACAGCTTGAACACAAGTAAGCAAGGCTGAGGAGTTAACAGTCCTTCAAAACTCAGGTTTCCAGGATGGGCACTTGCACCTGACAAACTGCAAATGTTCTCTGCTTCAATCTTTGGCTTAAATCCTAAGAATAGGAAAATGCAAAAGCCCAGTAGGACTCGTTGTAGCATAAAGATGCCAAAGCTAGCTTTAAATGAATTATTTTGGGTACTGGCAACCGTCAAGCTGTGATAGCAGTGAGCTAACTCTGCGTAAGAAGTTTATTCTGCTGCATGAGCAAGTTTAGCATCCTGTCCTGCACTCCGTGCTATTATTGTGAGATGGCTGCAACACAATATTTTGCATAATACTCCTCATGCAAAAAGTACCCAACAGAGTGGTGGCACATGGCAAAAAGCAGTTAGCTGGGTTAGAGCTACACTCCACTATAACATGCACAAATTATTTTGACAATTTTTGCCTATGCGTGATTCCACTCCACCTTTACTCAGAACCTTCTGAGGTGTAATGCAGCTGAAATTGAGGTCCATCCTCTCTTTCACCAGAAAGAAAATATTCACATGATATAGATATTTCTGGAGAAAAAAGAAATAAAATCATTTTGGTTGGAAAAGACATTTAAGATCACAAAGTCAAAACATTAACTGAACTCCACCAAACCTAGCACTAAACCATGTCTTTAAGTTCCATATCCATATAATTTTTTAAAAAAGAGATGTGCAAATGAAAAGTAAATCCCCAAACACTTATAATTGTTGCAAGACTCTCAGATTAAATTAGCAACTTCCAAAACCACTGTTGCTTTAATAAGACACAACAAAACCCACAAGTCTTTCATTCTTTCAGTGAAAACGACCAAAGTCTGCTCCCCCAGGCCCATGGTGTGCTGCCACTCTATCACAGCAAGGTAGCTCATGTGTTAAAGCTCTTGGAAGGTGAGGATGGGATGACTGTCCAAATACATATTTGCAGTTCACAGACAAAATGTAGAAAAAGAAACATTTGAAAAAATGTTAATGAAACAACAGAGAAACAGGATGCAATTCTCAGTACAGTAAAATGAGAAATAAAACATAGATTATACTCTCTAATTCACAGATTAGTTATTATAATGCAAGACTTGAGATCTGTATGGAAACAGAAAAGTATGATGATAATTGTCCAAGTACTACAACAAAAAAATTAAAATAGTGTTCTTACTCGTGTTGTCTTTCAAAAATTTAATTGGCTTGTAAACACTTCCATTTTAGCCACACAAAATTAGATAATTACTTTAAGTGACTCCAGTCTTCAAAAAGGCAAGAAGTAGGGTCATGCCATCTCTATGCAGATAGAGGAGAAGAAAGTTGTCAGGAGTGGTCAGCATGGACTCAGCAAGCGGAAATCATGCTCAACCAGTGTGAGAGCCTTCTATGACGCTGTGACTAGCTTAGTAGTTGAGGAGAGCGGATTTTACCTACCTCAACTTCAGCAAGGCTTTTGACACTGTCTTCCTTAACATCCTCATAGGCAAGTCTAGGAACAATGTGGTTAAATGAGTGGGCGGTGAATGGACTGAAAACTGGCTGCACAACAGAACTCAGAGGCTTGTGAATAGTGGTGTACAGTCTGCTTAGAAAAATGAAGACAGAGGTGATCCCCAGTCCTATTCAACATACCCATGTTCGACTCATCCATGACCTGGATGAAGGGATAGAATGCACCCTCAATCCAGTTTCCTGATGATATGAAAATGAGAGTAGTGATTGATAAACCACAGTGCTGCGCTGCCATTCAGCTGGACCTGGACTGGCTGAGGAGCTGGATAGGTATGAACGTAATAAAGTTCGAGAGGACAGAATAGAGCGTCCTGCATCTGGGTGGGAAAGAATAATCTCCTGCAGCAGTACATGTTTGGGGTTGACCTGCTGGAAAGCAGATCTATGTAAATGGACCCATGAGTCCTGGTGGACAGGTTAACAGCGAGACAGGAAAGTGTCCATGATGACCAAAGGTATCCTGGGTTCTTTCAAGAAAAATTTAACCAGCAGGTCAATGGAGGTTCTCATCTTCTTCTACCCTGTCCTGGTGAGGCTGAATTTAGAGTAGTTTGTCCAATTCTGGACTCCCCAGTTCAAAAGAGAGGGGAGACTGCTGGAAAGAGTCCTGTGGAGTGCTAAAAAGAACACTGGAACATTTCTCTTGCATGGAAAGGGTGAGACATGTGTCTGTTCAGCCTGGAGAAGATTGAGTGGGTATCTTATCAATGCATAGATTTAAAATGATGGTGTCAAGAAGATGAGGTAAGGCTCTTTTTGTTGGTGTCCAGTAGTCAAACAAGGACAATGAGTGCAAATGTGAACACAGAAAGTTCCACTTACGTATACGGAAAACTTCTTTACTTTGAGCTGGAAAATCTTTGGAATAGACTGTCCAGAGACAATGGGGACTCTGCTTCCCTAGAGATATTCAATACTCCCCTGGACATGATCCTGTGCAACCTGCTCTAGATGAACCTGCTGTAACAATGGCATTGGACCAGATGATCACCAGAGGTGCCTTCCAAGTCCTCCCGTTCTGTGCTCTGGTTCTGTGATTCTACAGTATTGTAATTTTGTGATTCATAGAACCATCAAATCATGGAACAGTTTAGGTTGGAAGGGAGTTCAAAGATCATGTATTTCCAACTCTCCTGTCATGGGCAGGGCCAACTCTTAGTAGACTAGTGTCACTGGTTGATATGCTGGCCAAGTCTGAGACTAACTGTCTTTATTAGCAAAGTGCTAACAAACTAAAACTAAAGACAGGAGTGCCTAACTGGCCCCTTATGAGTTTGCAGGTGAAAAAGAACAAAGAACTTGGCTTTAAAGAACACATTGATTTTTAAAAACACAGACCCTGTTACCACCTGTATTCCCCAATCACAAAGCAAATTACTGGCCATACAAAAATAAACGGGAAATTTAATGAGCCCTTTCAAATGTCTCAGGTCTGTAGACAGAGCTTCAGACAACAGGTACTGAACAGCCCTTTCAAACTGCAACGTGGTGACAGCCAGCCTCCTTAGTCTTTTCTCTCACAGCTAACGTACCAACAAACAACTTTCCAGAGTGAGTCTCTCCCAGTCATGGCTTTTTTTAATAACTGTACTGCTTATTTTTGTCCAGGTTGAAATTCTCTCAGATTCTGAACACCTCCACTCACCCCTGCCTTTCACCATGTTCTGAACAGGGGGCTTTAGCAAGCTGTCTCTCCCCTCCTTCTTCATCTTCAGACCTGGTACTGCAACATGGCTTTCTTCTACTCCCATGCCCATATGAAAATGGGACATCCACAAATCAATAAACTGCAAAACACCTGAAGCAAATGTGAAGTCAACCCCAAAGGCTGCAATAACATATCCCAACCCAAATATATGCCTTCTCAGAGATGATGATTGGCTGAGCACAGGAAGTTTTCTACCCAGAGCTGGAGAGTTTTTTTCTGGATTACTGGAAGGCCCTGATTTAGCTCCTATTCTCTCATCAAAGTGAGCCCTGCCTGGCCCAAATCACAAAAACTAGGCTGCCTAGAGTCCCATCTGACCTGGATTTGGAGGTAGCATCCACAACTTGTCAGAGCAACCTTATTCCACTCTCATAGCTAGAAATTTCTTTCTGAGATCTAACATAAATCTACCCTCTTCCATTTTTAAAACTTTCCCCCTTGTCCTATCACTACTGTCCCTCATAAAAAGCCCCTTTCCAGTTTTCTTGTAGGCCCCCTTCCAATACTCGAAGACCACTATAAGATCACCCCAGAGCCTTCTCTTCTCCAGCCTGAGCTGCTCCAATTCCCTCACTTCATAAGGCTCCAGGCCTCTGATCGTCCTTGTGACCTCCTCTCGACAAGCTCCAACAAATTATTTTTATACTGGGGACTCCAAAACTGGATGCTGTACACCAGATAAAGACTTACAAGAGCAGAGAATCACCTCCCTTGACTTGATGGTCACAGTTTTTTTGATACATCTAGAAATGGTTTGCCTTGTGGGCTGTACTCACACATTGCCATCTCATGTTAAGATTTTTATCTACCAACATCTCCAAGTCCTCTTTGGGACTGGTGTCAACCCATTCAGCACCCAGCATATACTTTTTTTGGGGATTAACTTGATACAGATGCAGTACCTTACACTTAGACTTGTTGCACCTCATGCACTTTGCACAGGCCCAGTTTGTTCCATACCTGTCAAGGTCTCTCTGGATGGGTCTCTCCAGCATGTTGACCACACCACACAGCTTGGTGTCATGTGCAAATTTGTTGAAGGTACATCAATGCCACTATCTGTGTTACCAAGAAAGATGTTAAAGAGCATTGGCATCAAATTAGAACCCTGAGGATCATCACTTGTAACTGATTCCCTCTTGGACATCAAGGTGACCACTCAGACAATTCTTGATCCATGGAGTGCTCCATCAGTAAAGACAACTTCTCTTTATTTTAGAGACAAAGTTGTTGTGTGGGATAGTGCCAAATTCCTTGCACAAGCCTGTTGGTCTACCCTTATCCACTAAAGTTCTAATCCTGCTGCAGAAGGCCACCAGGTTTGTCAGGCATGATTTGTCCTTAGTTGAGAACCGCTGGCTGTCAACAGTCATTCTTTATTTTCCATGTGCCTTGGCTTAGTTTACAGGAGGATTTGCTCCATGATCTTGCCAGGCACAGAAGTGAAACTGACTGGCCTATTGTTCCCTGAGTCATCTTTTTCCCTCTTTAAGAATATGGGTTTGTTTCTCCTTTTCCTGTTGGTGGGAGCTTTCCTGTACTGCCATGATTTCTGAAATGTGATGGATAATTGTCTAGCAACTTCATCCACCACTTTCCTTAGAACCCATGGGAGAATCTCATCAGGTCCAATACATGGACTTCATGTTCTTTATGTAGCTGTAAACCTGATCTACCCCTACCATGTGTTGTGCTTCTTTTTTCTAGTCCCAGTCTTTGATTTCTGTGACTTGGTATGGTCAAAGAGAGCTCAGGAGAAAAAAAAAAAAGTTTCGTATTATAAAACTTTGATAGGATACTATTAAGATAGATTGAGTAATTAATATACATTGCTGATATTTTTTGACTTCCATTCTTTTATGGTTGGGAAGATAATTATGATAAAAAGCCAATTATCAAGATATGAAAGAAATTTATTTCAAGCAGTGCCAAACCGCTTCAAAATAAATTTAAAGAAGCAAAGGTTTAATGAAAACTGTATTCAGCTGAAAATTATGTTGTATTGTTCCGTGAAAACTGTAGAAGCCATAAATAATTCTTTTCACTGAAAAAGAATAAAAAGACCAATAGTTAAAAAATCATTGTTTGATTGTCCTATGAGCTATGCCGTTGAAACGGACAAGCAGCCATTTATTCCTTTGTCAAATATACAGCAACTGAACCAACATCAAACAAACTAACTAACCAGAACTTGGTAGTATATCTGGAACAGCCTCTACAATGAATCAAACTTTTCATTCCCAAATATGCCTATGCAGAAAGAAGCCAAAGGCCAGGGTTCAGTTTCAACTTTAAGCTATTTTGTTGCAGAGCAAGACATGAAATCAACACTTACGCATATTGTTTTGTCCATAGAAACTTCAGTCTTTCTTCACTAAATCTCATTTTGTGAGTCTACAGAAACTTACAAATCTCGCTCATAGCTTTGACTTGCCTGCAAAAATTCACCTCTGTCAGTTGATTCCTAACTGGTAACATTGCACTTTATGTGGAGAAAATTTATTTCCCTCCAGCTCTACACAGAATTTCTGTAAACCATCAGAGAAGGATGTGCGTGCTGGCAGCAGACATGCCATACTCAGCTCTACCTGCCCTACATTCACCACGGCCACCTGTCCTATCACAGCATAATTGGTGGAGTCGCCAACTCTGGAGCTGTTCAAGGCAGGATTGGACGTGGCACTTGGTGCCATGGTCTAGCCTTGAGCTCTGTGGTGACAGGTTGGACTTGATGATCTATGAGGTCTCTTCCAACCTTGATAATACTGTGATACTGTGATACTGTGATACTGTGATAATTCAAGTGAATATTGATTTGTGTGTGGTCAGTGGATGCTCCTTTGTTCTCGCTGATGCTGAATTTACACCAAAAAGTATCATTTAAAAGAGCATTTGATCATGTATTTTTTTTCTACGAAACCCCATCCAATTTCTTCAGAATAAAGGCTTCTTGTGACTGGAGATGAAGACTACTTAAGGACTGGTACTCAAAAATAATTTCTATATCAATGAAGACCATAACATTTTTTTGTCTTTCCAGTGAAAACTGCATTTTCTGAATTCTGAATTTTCAAATTTTCTGTGTCTGTAGCTAAATTACATCAACACCATTCTCTGCCATTCTCTGCCCCCCACTTCACAACACTAAAATATATTCTTTTGGTTAAATATTTCCACCAGTTATGTCTTCGATACGATCTGAAAAAATAGAAGTTTTCTAAATACTTAGGAGATTCTCTTATATTACGTATTTAAGAAGTGCAGTTTTCTGTATAAGTGCTGTAAAAATATAGCTTTTCTTCAGTATTCAGTGTTTTTATAGTTAAAACAGTAGTTATATGACACAATGGAAAGAAAAAACCCTACCTAAAATATGGTCAAGTATGTAGTAAACCTGTACTTATACTTGGCAGAGAACAATCATCAGTTAAGCATATGAGAGAAAAGCATATTTTTTGTTAATTTTTGAGGTCTGGTAACATTTTAAATTAAGCTCCCAGACTCATAAATACTTGTTTGTGAAACTGAGAACTAATTAAAATGAAGTGTCTTAGGAAGAAAAGGTAAAGAAGTCCTGAGATGACGAGTGAAGGAAAATGCAGTGCATAATAGAAAGATTGTAGTATAAAACTGAAAAGTAAGACACATCTTTACCTGATTTCTTGCAATCTATGAAGTTGTTTTTTGGGTGATCCTTCTATAAATTTTCTGCGTCATTGATAATCTATACTACCTTGCAGTTGTGAAAGTTAGTGAACAAGAAATGGAAAGAGTTGGTGTACTTGGTAAGGCCTCTTTTACATGTCAAACCTGAGTTTAAGAAAGATCAATACTGGTTATATTGGACTGCATATCACAGAATCATAGAACCATAAAATCATAGGATTACAGACTCATTCGGGTTGGAAAAGACAAACTTTTAAGATCGAGTTGAACTATTAACCTAACTGTACTAAGCACACTGCTAAACAATGACCTAAGCTCTATATCTGCACAACTTTTAAACATGTTTGGAATTTATGATTTAACCACATACTACAGTTTTGAAAAATAAAAATAATTAATACTGAAAACAAAAATTGTTTAAACAAACAGTAATTTTGTTGTTTGAAAGTGTTAAAAACCCTAAGAAATAGGAAACCTGATCATAAAGATTAACTTTCAAAAAGAAAATAAATCCTAAAACCACAAAATATTGCCTTAAACATTAGCAAAACCTATCAAACAAAATATGAACATTAATAAAAATATTTTTTCTGGATTATTGTCATTTGACTGTTTGACAGCCAGGAAAAATAAAGAGCAAGATATAAAATATTTCACTCAAAAAAATAGAAACAATAGAATAGAAGCAGCATTCAGCCTATGTGACAAAAATATTTGTGGAAAAACATATTTATACAGCATAAAGCAAGAAAGGGTTGTTACATTTCCAATGGAATCTGTATGTTTTCCATAAGGAATTATTAGAATTAAGGCATAATTTCTAGGCAAAACATGAAACTATTTTGAAATTTGCCAGCAGTGAATAATTTAATATGTCCTTTTCTAAATCTGTCCTGACAGCTTTTTCTCATAATGTTAAAAATACAAGTTATCATCTCCAAACTAAACCCACACTGTCTCAGCTTATCAGAGTTTTGCCTTTGAAACTTATCCCTTTCAATGTTATCTTAGTTTGTTAGTGTGACTTATCCAATATCCTGGTGTACAACAAAAGATACAGATCACAGCACACTGAAACCTGTTCTGATGGTTCTTATTCAGAAATTATAGGTTTTGTGCAAATAGTTTTGTCCATGAGTATGTGGAGCAAAAGAGGTGCAACAGCCCCAGAACTTCCTCAGTTGGCATATACTGATGGCAGCAGCTTTTTTAATTCACAGACTAGTCATAGCAACTACAACCTCAGCCAAGCACACAGAGCCAAGTTCTGTGCTTAGTAAAACTGATATAATTCTGAAGAGATTCTGGCCTGTTTCATTCATTCATAGCTCATACTAGTGTTAATTACACAAGTTCCTACTTGTATAATATTACTGTTCCTACTGAAATTAATGCAAACTTTGACTAAGTGAAGACTCCAGAATTTTGTAAATATCGTTAATGAATAAATTGCTCCCAAATTCGAACGTGTTTGCCACTGAATCAAGGGCAAGTCTGCTGAATTTATTTCAAACTGCCTCATATTTTATCATAACCCAAAAGAAACAACATGCTTGTAAAAGTAATTTGGAACAACAATTCTTTCAACCAGTCTATGTATAAAGTATTTGTCCATATTTCTTTTCTCCATAGCATATATTTGGGACAATCAGCTTCTACTGATTGCTAAGAAATGTGTTGAGCTTTCTTTTACCTGTTTTTTTCATTCCATGTCTGAAAACAAATCCTGTTAGCAGTGCTTCTGTACTCTCAGTAAATAAGTATTCCACCTTAACTGTATTCTGAAGTTCATATATGTGCTTCTAAATTGCCAGTTCAGTATTTAAACTGTATTTTTAAAAGGTGGAAAATTCCTGTTTATTAAACATTTATGGGTTTTAGATAATGTCACAAAGTGAAGCAAAGGACAGATAACACTCTATCAAGCCACCTATTAAATTCATTAATGACTCGATTTCTTTAGGATTATTGCTATTATCTGAATATTGCAGAACAAAAATTAAAGAATTTTGGTTGTTCTACATCTTCCCCAACAAATTAGGTGCAGTAGAATTTGAGGCACACTTATGAAAACAACTATTCNATATATATATTGATAGTAGTACATTAGCAGTGTATATTTCAATTAAAACCTAGAGATTTAAATTAGGCAGAGAGGACACAAAGAAAGGAAATTAAGCATACTTCAACTTCAAGTATGGATAAAACTTATCCAAATTAAAATTCATCTCAAACCTACCCAGGCACATTCAGCCTGAAACTGTAAGGAACTCCATGCATTTCTTTCTCCACTCTTTTGAAAAAGAAATGCAGTCAAATGGAAACTAGTGTGAACGTCATGCAAGTAATTCATACTACTTCTGTATGCTGTAGTTTGCTTAAGCAATGCAAAGAATCACAATACTACTTAATGCTCAAAAAATAGCAGTAGGTTTTGAATAAAGAGCTCTGCATGCTGCTGGCACTGAGGAGTTCAAACAGAAACATGCCAGCAGCATAGACCAGTGCAATATCACCCCCTCCCTCTTGCTGCATAACTGTGCTTCATAATATGCCATAACATTGGCAAGCACAGCTTCAGAGCTTTTTAAGAACACAAGGAAACTCATGAATAATGGTTGAATTAGGAAAGTGATAATTAAATGAGACAACTGAATGCTAGTGGATTTTCCAGTGGAAGGTACTCTTCAGTGAAGACCATCTCCACCTTCAGTTTCCTTGGTTTTTGCAGTACATTGCTAAACATTCTTTTCAAACTAATATTTGAAAGAAAATATTAAACCTCTCAAACTATTTTAGTGTGTAACTCCTATTTTAAAATGTAAAGCACTTGTGCTTTAAATAGGAAAATAAAAACCCGCCTTTCATTGCTGAGTTAGTGTGATGAAATATTTTGCTGTTTTACAGGACCAATTGGTACGATAAAATAAAAATTTAAAAATGTACTAACCTTCCTCCTACTACAAAAACATTTTATTCTGAAATTTTGATGCAAGCAGAGCTTGCCATGATCTTTGTATGTTATTCAAACTGCAGTGGGACTTAAATCCAGAAGCTAGCTGTGGATCCAGGTCCTTCTTGTTACTATTTGTACTTGCTGGTTAAATGATTCTCCCACAGTACAGGAGTTAACTCCTCTGAAAGAAAATGGGAATTGAGCCTCATTATATATATATAAAAAAAGCTTTCAATTAAAACATTAAAAGTTGACGTGTCTCAATGGCTTGAGATTCATGTGGAAGTGACAGTGGAATGAGAATGCAACTGCAACATGATAGTTTTTGTGACTTACAGTATTCATTCATTCATTTTTACTTGAAATAAAATCTTGTTCCTTTTTTATCAGCGGACTCCTCAGTCTTAAAAAAGAAGGCAAAACTGACTCACGATGGATGTTAGTGTTGCATTTTAAGCAAACTTAGAACATTTTTATAATCAGCCGTACTTATATGTCTAGCTTGACAGATTTGCATTCAAGGTTGACAGGATATTTCTAGCATTTGAAATGTGTGAATTAAAAGATCCAAGAAAAATGATTATAGAATCATAGAATCCTTAAGGCTGAAAGAGACCTTCAAGGTCATAAAGTCCAACCATCAACCCAACACCACCGTGTCTACTAAACCATGTTTCCAAGTGCCAGACCTACATGTTTTTTTTCATGTCTCCAGGGATAGTTACTCCACCATCTTTACTGATTTGGTGTAGGTTGTTTATGCAAAACATCATACAGATTATTAGCATTTAACATATTGTTATGTGTTATTTCAAAAAATATGTCTTAATGGAAAATGCAAAAGAAAGTGCAGGAATACTTACAATAAAAGCACAAAAGTTCAAAATCTTTACCACACCCACATTACAAGGTTACAGAAACAGACTTCTCTAGTCTTTTGAGGGAGGTTGTAAAATCCTATCAGCACTACTTATTCACAGACCACTTTTGTCCATTGTAACCAAGGTTTTATGTTATGTATGTGTGAAGTTATAAACTGCCCTGAAGGAGAATGAATAATATTATCTTATTTTTTATTATTTTAAATAAAGTCCTTTCACAGGTATAGTTCCCTCTCTTTTGCTTCTCTGTGTGGTTCGGATAACTTTGCCAGTGCAGATTTGACATCTAGCAGGTGCACAAATATATTTTAAGACTCTCACATATTTTTTGGTTCTATTTTACACTTTAGAATTATGGTCTTCTTATGCTGGAGGAAATGGACATGACTATATAACCTTATACAGTGTCGGTAGTAGTGAAGTTTGTGCAGATCCTTGTCTGGACCAGTACACATCCCACCTGGGTCACCACTAATTTTGGGGGTCAGAGACTCTGACTATATTTTAACCAAGAGCTTTTATCTAAAGCTTCAAACACAAAGGGTTTGATAAAACCACATATGAATCTGCAGGCAATGAAACAACTTACTCAGTTTGGAGAAGAAAAGACATTTTAATTCACTCCCCCACACCACATATCAGAGAAAAACCCCACACAAGATATAGATACTGATCTAAGGAGTTTTGTCACATGCTTTTACACACTGAACTAAGATAAAAATGTGTGAGCATCCATTTGCAGACAGTTCCTGCTTCTCTGTAAAACCATGGCATTTATCTGCTTTCACTCTCAGTTTTCATTAATTTTCAAGGTTCAGAATTCTTACGGTCTCTCTAGGTCCAGGCAAATCTTCCCACGCTCCATAAATTTTCTTCAGCTTGAGAACTGATAACATTTTCAGAAGCAATAACGTGCTCTCTTGGTGGCAGTGACACATCCAAGATGTGTCCAAGATGGAGAGAAGTGAAGAAGGTGGAAATCACCAAGGGGTGGAAATGCGGGGCAGACACTTTTCAACTTTTTAAACTCAAACTGTTCTGCAGAAAACATATACATTTGACTTATAGATTCTACAAATCTTTTAAAGCGTAACATCTTGAGGCTAAGACATCCTTATGAAAGTTGGGAAATTCTGAAACACTTTGGTCTCCAAGCAGACAGAGAAATATGAAGTGTTTACCTAAATAGCTATTTTCCAACCAGATTGGTTCCATCATGCAGTTCACAGTGTAGGCACACAAATACGGAGTTGGAACAGTAGCTGAAGGCTCTTGCTTAGGTTGGAGTAATTACTAAAATTTGGAATCTAAGATTCCACCATACCTGTCCCACAAGGCCCCTAACTAGGAAGTAAATACTTTAGTTCAAAATCAACTATTTATAAAAATTTTTTTGCAATAATATCTCCATTTTTTGGGGGGAACGGTGAGAATTTTTGGGAAAGAATACATCTAACCTGATTTCCTACAGAAATTCTATCCATCAAAATCTATAAAATGTGTTCTATTGGATATAGATAAGTCTTTTTTCATATTTTTACAGATAGTGTCTCTGACAACAGCATTACACAGGAAGACAGACAGATGAGGTTATGCAGAATGATGTTGCTAATTACACATTAGAGATGATTCAGATTATATCTACATGACTTCAGAAGAGTGATAAATCATCACAGCAAGCTCCTCATAGATCCCCATGTGCTAGTCTGTATATAAAATAATTTAGAAATGCCTTCAAATGTTACATTAAAGATGACTTTAAAATTTTAGTCTTGTTACTAAGGTTATAGATGTCTTTGCTTTCTGAAAAAAATGATGTTTTTGATGGCATAGGTTACAAGAATTGATTTCAGACCTAGTGTATGCATTTATAATGTCTCGGCAGAAATTATTTGGTGAACAAGACTACAATTATCCTCTCAAAAAAACCCCAAACCCTAAAAAACCAAGAGATTATCACACAAATTTGGTCACAGATTTAGGTAAATAATGTTTGCTTTAGTCGGGATGTCAATCAGGAGGAGAAAAATTGTATAAACAAAGCAAACGGGAAAATTAGTAAGAACAGTCTCAAGGCTTCAACATAATTAGTATTATGATAAATTTTGTTTAGCAATCTATTTTAAATGTAAAAACGAGTGCTTGTTTTAAATACTCACATGAAAATGAAAACGGCAATGTTTAAATTTCACATTTGCAATTTGACTGAAATTTGCTTGAAAAGAGTTCACTAGATATATTTTTTTAATGAAAAAATACAGTCTTCAGTAGTCTTAAAAGAAAGTGCACTCTTACAGATATGTGGTAGAATATTGATTTTATTTATATCATGTTTTAAAAAAATCTACAATATTAATTCCTAAAGCTGGCACAGAGCAAAGAACCCTTGAAGATAACATAACATTGTGAATTAAGATGGGTCTGGAAAACAGGAACCTTTGAATTACTCTTTCTTTGCCACTGCCTTTCAGGTTAGCTTGATGCATTTTTCTTAAATGTTTTGGTATTCACAATTGTACAATAGACTTTACAATATTTAAGCAATTCACAAGATTTTTAGAAGATAAGTTTCTTTTGGGAAGTAAGTTTCTAATTGTAGAATATAAAAGGACTGATTCTACAGTCTTGGCTACAAGTAAGACCGTGAACAAAGAGGTATTTTAAAACAGAAAAAAATCTCGATTGCAAGCTAAATGGTTGATTCTGCCACTTTCTCTCCCTTGCACAATGTCTTGTTGCAGCTTTACAGTGAGATTGATCAGGTAATCTCTCAGGCTAGCAATCAGCTTTGCAAAAGCAGTGGCAATGTAAAAATGGCAGTGATAAAAGGAGCATCCCTTGTCTGCAGCAGATATTTCTCTGGAGAGGAGTGACTGTGAAACCACAGCCTAAGGACAACCAGGAACACTCCTTTTCATGAGAGAAGGCTGTGGGAATAACTCCATGAGTAGAATGGTAAAATGTCCTTTTTCCTTTTCTCCTTCATCTGTGTCAATCACATTCTGAATCACACAGTATATTCTGAAATGATATAAGACACAGAGCATAAAACAAGCATTTTAAATATTTTCCATTTTTATCTTTGTCTTTTGCATTCTTTTTGATCTTCACTTTATTCTTTCAAACAGGTGAAAACAGAAGCATCTCAGCTGAAGAAGAAAAACAAAAATAGAATGAAACAGCTAAGTAAAAAACACACATTTGTGAAATCACATATTGACATTTTCTCATAAGAAATTTCCTCCACAAAACATTTTTTCTTTTAAAGGTTTATTTCAAATTTGCAAATATATGTTTTCCTAGGTGTAATTTGCCCAGAAATGTGGTATAGAAAGATATGTCACTGAAGACCAATAAAAACATAGCTGATTACACCATAAATTGCTATAAAATACTTGCATGTCCATATTTGGAGAGTGTTAATTTTTAAGTAGTTCATTTGTTCCTCATCTATTCATAAACTTACAAAAACATGTTTATCAGAAAAAGAATGAGTAGAGTTGCAGATTTGTAGCCTTGGCTCTGATGACCACATAGAAGCAAACAATTACCATGTCTCAGCTTTTGTTTCAATGTTTCTAATATCTTAAGGACATTAATATTACTGCTTTCATTTACAAGCTAAGTGTAAAGTAATTCCTTTACATTTAGCTCTCAAAACTAAGGTTAAAGGCTATTTGGAAAAAACTAAATTTAGTAGTTTTATTAATCACTCAGTGTTATCTGAGAAGATATTTTTGAGTCTTACAGGGCTGTGTACGACATCTGTTGTAGGAGCTGAAAGGGTCATGATTGTTTTGATTTCTACAGCTTGAAATGTACAAATCAGGGCCCTCAGAATTATTTGTACAAATAATGTTTATAGTTTAAAATTCTTTTATATCAAAATTTTTCAGAATAATCCAAAAAGTAGTGGTCAATAGGACAGAGTCTAGTTGGAGGCCTGTATCTAGTGGAGTTCCCCCAAAGGTCAGTACTAGACCAATACTATTAAATCTATTCATTAATGACTTGGATGAGGCATTGGAGAGTACTGTCAGCAAGTGCTGATGACACAGGGTGGTGTGGCTGACAGTCCAGCAGTCTGTGTTGCCATCCAGCAAGATCTGGACAGGCTGGAGTGCTGAGCAGAGAGAAATTTAATGAAATATAACAAAGGTAAGTGTAAAGTCTTGCATTTGGGCAAGAACAACCCCAAGTTGAGGACTGACCTGTTGCAGAGCAGTGTAGGAGAAAGGGACCTTGGACTCCCAGCGGACAGCAGGATGACCATGAACCAGCAATGTGCCCTTGTGGCCGAGAGGGCCAACAGCAACCTCGGGTGGATCAGAAAAGGGCTGGTTAGCAGACTGAGAGAGGTTCTTCTTCCCCTCTCCTCTGCACTAGTGAGACCACATCTGGAGTATTGTGTGCACTTCTGGGCCCCTCCTTTCAAGAAGGACACAATGCTGCTGGGGGGAGTCCAGAGCAGAGCCATGAAGATGATGAAGGGAGAGAAACAGCTCCCTTATGAGGAAAGGCAGAGGGGGCTTGGTTTCTTTAGCTTGGAGAAGAGAAGACTGAGGGGTGACCTCATTAATGTTTATAAATATGTGAAGGGTGGGTGCCAGGAGGATGGAGCCAGGCTCTTCTCAGTGTCGTCTAATGATAGGACAAGGAACAACGGGTGTAAGCGGGAGCACAGGAAGTTCCATGTAAATATGAAAAGGAACTTCTTCCCTGTGAGGATGATGGGGCGTTGGAACAGGCTGCCCAGTAAGGTAGTGGAGTCTCCTTCTCTAGAGAAGTTTAAAACCTGTGTGTATATGTTCCTGTGTGACTTGGTCTAGGTGATCCTGCTATGGCAGGGGAATTGGACTAGCTGATCTTTTGGAGTCCCTTTCAATCCCTAATGATTATATAAGTCTATAATCTTCTTTGCCCATTCAACATTCAACATTATTTTAGCCTAATATCTGTTCAGTCACATTCATACAGGCAGTAGATTTGAAATTGTTGTGGATGGGAAGGCAAGCTCATTCCACGTGCTGGCTAAGTGTGGGAGAGCAGCCTGTACAGCTTTCTGATCTTCTTAAAAACAGGCTCGCAGACTCTGTCCTTGGACAGATACAACCACGGAAAGCCCACAGAGCCAGGAATGCATTGTTTTGCTACTTGCTTTTGCTTTCTTTTTTTTAGACTTTTCGCTTTTTTAACCTTTCTGTAGATAACAAATAACCAACAAGTCTTAACAGTAAGAATTAGGTAATTTTATTGTAACTAATAATGTTAAGCCAAGTGTATCTTTTACTGACAACAAAATATATAAAAGAAGCAATTTGTGGCATAGTCATTTTCAAAAGTTAGGCAAAAATATTCTGATGTTCATTTTGGGAACACGATGTGTGCCAGCTAGAAGTGTCTGCCCAGTATTGACACATCCTGACAAGAAGCAGAAAATCTGATCGTCGTGCTTCCTTGAGAGTTACTATCCCCCAGAGACTGCATACTTCTGTCTGTTTGATCTGAATGGTGCAGTGGATACACCATCACATGCTGTGGTTTTTGTAATAGTAAGTATATAATATAATACAGTAGTAGTACTTTATTTTTTATTAAATATAGTAGAACAAGTAAGCTAGAAAAATTTGTTTAGATAGAGTGTTTTTGACTTACAGGGCATACAGTAAGAAATTTTTTGGCTTGAAAAAACAAAAGGAGGTGAGGTGGGAGAGCAGCCTGTATGGCTTTCTGATCTTAAAAACAGGCTTGCGGACTCTGTTCTTAGACAGAGATAACCACAAAAACTGTAGTATTAAGCCAAGTGTATGTTGTATGGATAACAAAATACATAATAGAAGAAGAAGAAGAGAGGAGGATAATTATTATTTTTTAAAAAAGAAGAGCTTTAAAAAAATAAAAAGAATTTCATTTTGCCATTACTTTGAAGTCCATGCTGAGTTTAATTGCTACAAAGTGTAGCCTATTCTGCAACAGCTAAGCTAAAAGCTAAGTCCCTTGCTTTAAAATGTTTGTAACTAAATAAAAAGTATGTACAACAATGAAAGACTTTATCACATTTGCTATTGCAGCAGATGATCTAATTTGAGTAGAAGCGATCTACACTATTCAGTTGCCACCTTTCTAAGCTCTACTACAGTTAGGCTGAAATTACATCAGTTACATTGAAATGATGTACCATAGTACATAATTTTTGTAAAGCCAAAGAGGTAAATGGGATGGAAATTTCGAGCCTGAGTTCTACCCTCTATAAGCACCTAACTCTACTGTGAGAAGGAACATGGTCCCTAGACTTTATCTTTCCATTTCACAGGACTACTTGAGGTTTTAAATATTGTTTATTAATATAGAACTTAGAAAGGTCAAAGAGAGCATGTTTTAGCTTTGCATGAGAAGGCATAGCTTTAAAGGGAGCTGTCCAGATCTGGTGTAATGTACAACATGTACATTAACACACAGATTGCAAATCTGAACTGTAGACTTCCAGATCAGTGTCAATGATATATTCTTTTTATGAATACAGTTTGAGTCAGGATTTTATCTTACACATTTGGATTCCTTGACAATGTTCAGTGCAGACCAAGTGCAACTTTGACAGAAGTCTGATTTATTATTATTTCTTGCATTCTCTAAACCTTAACATTTCTAAAGCTCATAGAATTTGCGCATTGACACTCAGATCACAGAATCACAGAATCACAGAATCACAGAATTTTAGAGGTTGGAAGGGACCTTGAAAGATCATCTAAGTCTAACCCCCCCTGCTGGAGCAGGGTAAGCCTACAGTAATGTCTCAAGATGTCCTACATGGGGCTCAAACCCATGACCCCAGGAATTCAGAGTCCCATGCTGTACCAACTATGGTACAGCAATGATGTACCATAAGCCAACAATGATTAACTTCTGTTTATTGGTTTCATGTTCTTCAGCCCTTCACTTAACAAGCACCTCTATCTTCTAAACAATATGCAATTGAGTGTGCAGAAGCAATATCGAAGCTCTGGGGTCTTCAACACAAGGACAATAACCTTTTGGACTGTATCCAGAGGCAGGTCACAAAAATTATCAAAGAACTAGGACACCTCTCCTATGAAAACATGCTACCAGTGTTGCAGTTGTTCAATTAGGACAAATGGTGCCTCCAAGGAAACCTTTTAGCAGCCTTTCAGTACTTAAAGGGAGTCTACAAGAAAGATGGCGAGAGACTCTTTAGAGAGACCTGTTGAGACAGGGTGATGGTTAAGGATTTTAAACTAAAAGAAGAGAGATTTGGATTAGATCAAAAGAAGTTTTTTCCCAGTGATGGTGGTGAAACACTGGCATAGGTTCCCCAGAGAGGTTGTGGAGGCTCCATCCCACTGTTCAAGGCAAGGCTGGAAGAGGCTCTGAGCAACCTGGTGTACTGGAATAAGTTCTAGTTGAGGTTGCTTGCTGCAGGGGATGACTTTTACAGATCCCTTCCAATTGACTGAATTCTACAGTTGTATAATCTGTTTATTGCATTGATGGATAGCTTTCTTTATGAAAGACATCAGCATGGACTTTCTCTCATAAATGATACAACTATGAATTTTTAAACATCTGTTTTTAAAATTTTTAATCTCCCTCACTAAACTCATACCATGGTCAAGATCATCTCCTTTCTTTTGCAAGTTTCATTTTTTTAAAATTTATTTATTTATTTATTTATTTGTTAGTTTTAAACAGGTATTAATTTATCTTCACAGCTCCTTCCAGAAGTATATGACAATGGCTTTAACATATCCAACTGTTTTGACTTTTCAGGTGATCACTAACTCAAAAGTGAATGGTTGGAATGTTACAGGTAGTGAAAGTGTGAGATTAAAACATTTCATATGTTTTCTTTCCACTTTTCAAGCTTAAAAAATAGTCACATTTCAAAACTGTAGTCTCTTGTAGTCAACTACAGATTTATTGAAGGTTGAAACTGACAAAAAGGTTAAGGAAGGCCATTAATAGTGCTGAATGAAGAACGTGTCACAAGATCCTGACATTTATATTTGATTACAAGGTTCCCACTTGTGCTAATCTGACATAGAATAAGTTCACTGCAAATACTAACCTAGAAATCGCAGACTATCAAAAGTAGTATATTTTGGTAATTCTATTTTACTTTTTGAAGAATCCTTGAAGGATTGTCATGGGAGTAACTTTATTTTACTGTCATAATTTTAGATTACTTGTTATTTCAATGACTGTCTAGGAGAAACTACATATCACAGCTAGGTGACTGCTCAAGTTTTGTTCAGCGAGTTTCTTACAATACCAAATAAAACATCATAAGCATGAAAAGCTTACCTGTGGATACAAAGCATTACCCAGCCTTGCACTGAAAGAACATTATGCTTTCTTGTGGGCTAGGAAGCTGCTCTGCGGTTATGCTAAGCATGGCTTACATGCCCTGCAGGATAGATAGTCCATATGTCTGAGAAGAAAATGAACCATAGTTGAACCATAAACCATGGAATAGTTTGTGTTAGGATGGACCTAACCCTTCGTCATTGGACAAGACACTTCCTATTAGACATGGTGGCCTTGAACACTATTCTTCACAGTGAGGGCCTACTTATGTAGGTTATGGAGTCTCCTTCTCTGGACATGTTTAAAACACACCTGGACATATGTTCCTGTGCAACTTGATCTAGGTGACGTTTCTCTGGCAGGGGACTTGGACTAGATGATCTTTTGAGGTCCCTTCCAATCTCTAATAATCTATGATTCTGCCATTCCAGAGAGAGAGGATTCACTGCTTCACTGGGAATCCTTTGCCAGTGCCTCACTACCTTCAATGTAAGAACTTTCTTCCTTAAATCTAACAAACCAATCCTCTTTCAGCTTAAAGGTTATCCTTTTCCTACTACTACAAGTCTGTGTAGAAAGTTCCTGTCCATCCTGTAGAAAGTTCCTGGTCTAGATTTTCAGGTAGTGAGGTGGATAGTAAACTGGCTACAGGGTAGAAGTCAGAGAATAGTGGTCAGTGGGACAGAGTCTTGTTGTAGGCCTGTTTCTAGTGGAGTGCCCCAGGGATCAGTGCTGGGACCAGTCCTGTTCAATCTATTCATTGAGGACTTGGATGAGGGATTGGCGTGCACTGTCAGCAAGTTTGCTGATGACACAAAGCTGGGTGGTGTTGCAACACCCCTGCAGACTGTATTGCCATTCAGCAAGATCTGGACANTAATGTCTACAAATATTTGAGGGGTGGGTGTTGGGAGGATGGAGCTGGGCTATTCTCAGTGTCATGTAGTGATAGGACGAGTGGCAATGGTTGTAAGCTGTAAAATATGAGGTTCCAGATCAACCTGAGAAGGAACTTCTTCACAGTGAAGGTGACAGAGCACTGGAACAGGTTGCCCAGGGTGGTTGTGGAGTCTCACTGGAGAGGTTCAAGGCCCGCCTGGATGTGTTCCTGTGTGACTTGGTCTAGGTGATCCTGCTGTGTCAGGGGGATTGGACTAGATGATCTTTTGAGGTCCCTTTGAATCCATAACGATTCTATAATTCTACGATTCTATGATCTTCCTTATAGACTTCTCATATTATTAGAGAGAAATTCCAAGACATTTCCAAAATATTCTCCAATCTAAACAACCTCAGTTTGTCTTCACAGGATAGGTGCTCCAGTCATCTGAAGTATCAATGAAAGTTGGTGTAATAAAATGAAAGCTTCATTTATTCTAAAAAATCTTGTAGGGAAAGAGGACTGCAAGTCCTCCGATGCTATTTATGCAAGAGATAAGGATTAGCAAATTTTCTAATTACGTTTGACTATTTACATCCCATTTATTTCCTGGTTTTGATTTTCATGAATTAATTAATTTCACCATGAGCAAAGAACTTCCTTTTTTGTGACTGAGGAGTTGGTGTGCAAGGAATAATTCCTTTCTGATGATCAGGTTACATATCAAAATTCCTAATACAGCTGAGAGCTGTATCAGAGTCGGAATCACATAAGTGCAGTAGGAAACTCCCATATTTTCATTTATTCACAACCTTCTTTAGAAAGGGCTTATAGAAGTAAACCATGAAATATTCAACTTAATCCTTCCTCAGCTTTTTGGATACTTGAAGGTTTTTAAAACATCAGTATTTCCATCCCCCTCCTTACTCATGTGGAAAATAATACAATGTTTGAGTCATAGAAAATAAACAAGTATTTATCCAATAAAGGGTATTTTCTTGGAAAACCAACTTTTAAGATTTTAAATTTCCTTTTTTCAAAACTGTGCTTCAAAAGAAAACATCCAACCAGGACTTCATTAAAATCTCAGATACAGAGGTTTTATTCATATCTTACCATACATACTACAAAGCCTTTTGCAGTTCTTTTCCTCCACATTTCTGTTTCTTATATGTTCGTATGAAACTCATTTCCTGACTCGATGCATTTAACAATCACGTTCACATTACATGGTTTTCTAAACATTGCTTTTCTTCCCTCTCTCCACATTCCTCCTCTCTAATTTTCTTATATTAAAAGGACTCCTACAAGAATTTAATTTTCACTTAAATCTCTTCCCTCACCCCCTTAGGCTGTGAGACTGAATTAAATAAAACTTACTAAAAGTAATAAACCATTCCTATCTGTGGCCTGGTGATACCACTTGTCAGATTGTCAGAGTGAAAGTAAGGACTGAAGTCATTGTCACTGTTACTCAGGAAAAAGGACTGGGAAACTGTCCACATCAGAAATACTACGTCTCAGACTTGCAAAGGAGAATTGCTGATAGACAACTACTGTTTCCCTAAGGTCAATATTTCCACTGACTTAAAAGAAATTAATATTTCCAGAGTCAGTATTTGACTAAATATACACAAGACATGTGTTGCATTGCTTTTGCAAAAACATATTGAGCATTGCAAGAGAGATAACCTTCCCCCAGAAAAACTCCAAAACAAAGAGAGGGGAACCTGAAGAATTGCTTCTTCCAAGCACTCTGGGATACTGCAAGTGAGCACTGTAACATGGCAGAATTTGTGGGTGTGACTAATAGAAGGTGACAGCTCAGTTCAGATCTCTCTCTGCATGTCTTTAGTGAGAGCATTTTAGTGAAATGTTTGTTTACTCTTCAAAAGCTGAACTTGGCTTGCAGGGAATGCCTGTTTTGTATTTTTTCAGAGTCTGGTTTTGAAGAGCTAGATGTTATAAATGACTTAAACACCATAGCACTGGGGAATTGGTCTCATGGGAACCACAGCGGTTCAGAAAATAACAGCTACCAGTTTACTAGAGGCAGCAGATTCTTGCCCTCAGTATAGCCATAGCTATAGAGTTCCCAGGGGATGTACACAAGAAAGGATCAAGACAGATACTTTAACAGCGGTTATTTGAGCACATTGGATGGGCTATTTTCAGCAGCTACTGCTGAAAATAACATGATGCTGTCACCATCGCCTAAGAAAAATATAACTATCCAAAATTCTTAGAGTAAATAATGGAAGATGACCATAAAAAGAGTGTTTTAAAAAGAAATGCAGTGATAATGATGATGGGTAGCTGCATACAACAAAAAACACATCACTTTCTTGTCTTTCACCTTTAAAGAAGAAAAATGTTTCCAGAAAAGCACTGGGATCCTAGAAATCTGGGTAGATTTTAATTTTTTTTTTTCCAAAATTTTGTTCCAAGAAAAATTAGATGCAAAATACAATGGAAGATGTGCTGAGCCCTGCCTAAAGTTCCATTGAATCATAAATCAGGGTTGTAACTAAGACTTAAAAGGATAAGAGGAAAAAATTTTAAGCTCTAAAATCACATCTTTTTCTCTAAGGTATGAAAAGATGTAAGCATGGCATCTGAATTTTTGTGCATGCTTTTGCATGGGAGAAAAGAAAAATGCACAAAGATTAACTATAGAAAATAACACCACATGGGGTATTACTGAATGCTCTATAACTTGCCGGGACATTCCCAGCATTACAAGACTTTGCAGGCAAGACTGTCATTCTGTGATGCAGTCACAGCAATTTTCCAAAAACTCTGTCTGAGGTCTGCAACCCTGCACCAAATTATCCTCTTCACCCAACTGCACCATCAAGTCTGTTCCCTTCTGGATACAAAATCAGTCAGCATGAGCCTGCCTTGTGAATTCCAGCTGTCCACACTGTTGAGCAAATGGTTGAATTGATCCCTCCTCCCTTTCGTTGAAGGAAGGATTTGTGATTTCTCCTTTGCAACCCATGCTCATATTTGAGTGCAAAGTAGGCTTCTGATTTTTTCCCCTCTAAAATGCTACAATCTCAATTAACATAATTACTAGAGAATATAATATTCTGCTAAATTTTCAGAGTCCTAAAAGCTGTTACTAATGAGCACGGTTCAAGTTCTACTACTTGAATAAGGAAACAGATTAATCATTTAAATCTCATGTAGGGTCTTGCCTTAATAAAAATGGATGTCAAGACACTGTGATGTTCATTTAATCATTGATGAGTATTCATACAACATTTATGGCCGTTGGTCAAGGTAACTGAAGGGAAATATGCCTCTTCCTCCTCAATTGCTGAAATTTAACAATCTAATAACATCAGTACACAGAATTTAACATGAGATGCTATAGACTTCCTGTTAAGTATTCTGCATGAGTTACACATTATATTCACTATAATCCTTTATAGTTAATTTTATCACTATCACTATAAGTTACTATGAAGCACAAAATTGAGAAATTTGTTCAGTTGAAAAGCATTCGCTTGCTAGCTAGTGACATGACTTTTTAAAAGAATGCCCGGTGAATTAGGCCCCAATAGTTACATAATATAATTTTTATCTATCTGATATATAGTTTATATATGCAATAATAATATGTTTTATTGCAAGGCGGGGTGGAGGAGTTGCCCTCTATGTGAGAGAACAACTGGAATGTACTGAGTTCTGTCCAAGGGCAGCAGGGGAGAGAGTTGAGGGTTCGTGGGTGAGGATTAAGGGGCAGGCTGGCATGGCTGACACTGTTGTGGGTGTCTATTTTACAGACCTCCAGATCAGAATGAGGATGTTGATGAGGTCTTCTATAGGCAGCTGGCAGCAACCTCACAGCTACAGGCCTTGGTTCTCATCAGAGATTTTAACAACCCATGTATCTGCTGGAAGACCCACTCGGCCAGCCACCCACAGTCCAGAAGGTTCCTTAAGTGCATTGGTGACAATTTCCTGATGCAGATGGTAGAGGAGCTCACTAAGAGAAGAGCACTGCTGGATCTTGCACTCAGCAACAAAGTGGGTCTGGCTGAAGCAGTGAAGGTTGAGGGTAGCCTTGGTTGCAGTGACCATGAGAAGGTAGAGTTCAGGGTCTTGTGTGGTAGGAACAGAGTAGCTAGCAGAATCGCAATCCTGGACTTCAGGAGGGCCAAATTTGGACTTTTCAAGCAATTGCTAGGAGAAAGCCCATGGGACAGGGTAATGGCAGGTAAGGGAGCTCAGTATAGCTGGTCAACATTCAAAGACCACTTTCTTGCAGCACAAGAAAAGAGTATACCAACAAGGAACAAGTCAAGGAAGGGAGCCAAAAGACCTGTGTGGTTAAACAGGGAGCTGCTAGGCACAATGAAGAAGAAGAAGAAAGCTTATAGGTCATGGAAGGAGGGGATGGCCACTTGGTGTAATTATAAGGCTCTGGTGAGAGAATGTAGGGATGTAACTAGAAAAGCCAAGGCCTCCTTTGAATTAAAACTTGCAAGAGAGGTCAAGGAACAAAGAGAGCTTCTTCAAATACATAGCAGGTAAAACTAAAACTAGAGGCAACATAGGCCCCCTGCTGAATGAGGTGGGTGCCCTGGAGACAGAGGATTCAGAGAAGGCAGAGATACTCAACGCTTTCTTTGCCTCTGTCTGTACTTCTGGGGGCAGTCTTGATATTAACCTCCAGACTGCTGAGACTCCAGAGGAAGTCAAGGCAAGAAAGGATCCTGCCTTGGTTGATGAGGACTGGGTTAGGG
>VXBP01008027.1:82066-109794 GCA_013400115.1 Rhinopomastus cyanomelas
TTCTGGGCTCCTCAGTTCAAGAGGGATGTGGAGCTGCTGGAGAGGGTCCAGCGAAGGGCGACAAAGATGATGAAGGAGGTGGAGCTGGGCTATTCTCAGTGTCATGTAGTGATAGGACGAGGGACAATGGTTGTAAGCTGGAATATAGAAGTTTCCACATCAACCTGAGAGGGAACTTCTTCACAATGAGGGTGACGGAGCACAGGAACAGTCTGCCCAAGGTGGTTGTGGAGTCTCCTTCACTGGAGATGTTCAAGACCTGCCAGTTAATTTCTGGTGTGACTTGGTCAAGGTGATCCTGCTGTGTCGGGGGATTGGAGTAGATGATCTTTCAAGGTCCCTTCCAATCCGTAATGATTCTGTGATTCTGTGATTTTATGCAACGTATAATTTATTTCAAATTTTTTTGCAAGTTTTATTCTGATGAAATTCACCAAGTATACAAGTAGAGATTTAGAGATTATTCACAGAAGACACTTTTTAAAAAAAATTCGTATATGCAGTTTGGCATGCACATCACAGGACCATATGGATATATAGTCACACTTTTGATTTTATCACAGAGAAGAGGAAAACAGATTTTTTTTTTTTTACTATTTCAAGATTATTTTTATGTTTTATATCTTGGAATAAAATTTTAGTGGAAAGTAGAATATTTATGATTAGTATATTTTCCTCTGTCCCTTACATGCCTGTGGCCTTCAGGCACATTCATGGTAAGAAGTGCACAGTAATGATGAGATGAGATCACAATCACAATGACACATGATGTCTTCAGTCAGAGGTAACACATTCCTTGTTTAAAAGGTAAGATTGCCTCAGGAAGTGGAGGCCTACCCCGGGAAATCCCCTGTTGGTACAAGGTTGTCTTGGGAATGTCTTGGAGCCCCGGAACTGGTAAGGAAATGGCCCATCAGAAAGTGCTTGTGCTGGTGCTACACCTATTGTTTTGACTACAGACTCGTGTTTCACACACACATCCAAATACAGGCACACAAAACATATAAAATCAGTCAGTTAGAAGACAGAAGCAGCAAGGTGGAGAAGGGTAAAACCCAGAACTGGACACCAAAGACTAAACGAGGCACTGACTGACTTCTCCCTCTCCTCTCCGATCTGCCTCCGTGAGTAAGAACTCTGCCGTTTGTCTGTAACTGCACTGCTTCTACACTCATTTGCCTATTTGCAACCTCTTTGTAACAGGAGTGCTTCATGTCCAGTGTCTATTTTATATCCCTTACAGACACACATTGTTTCTGCAAATTAATCTTATCCCCGACAATCCAAAGAACCTATATAATGTTGCTTTTAAATAATAAATAATGCTATTTTATAAATCTGTTTGGATTTTATCCTCATTATCAATTGACATTTTTATTGAGGTCTAAACTCAGCCTCCCCTAGCCCCTCTGTCTTCGAGGACTCGGCTAGAATGCAAGAACGTCTTAAGGAAATTTACACACCACTTTTCACACAACATGCTCTTATCCCTTGGATAGGCTTTTAAAGCAGTTTCTCCAGCAACAGCCACATTTTCACAATATTGTAGGACAAAAAATAAATGCATCTGTACTTGGATGACAACATTTTTCACATTTAACTATGAAAGTTAATGTGAGTATTATAAACAAAATATGAATTTCACTCAGGTAGCAAAATTCTCTGTCAGCCAAATATAATAGCAGAATTCATATGGCATTAAATAAGTATGAGATTTCTATTATACTGATTTCCTAATGTGATTGGTATTATAATATATTTTCATGAACATTTTGCAGAACTGAAGTTCTTAACTGACATAGAACTGAAAGAAAATTCTGTTTCATTTTCACCTTTGGCATTTTCATCAAAGCATTCTAATCACAGAAGAATGTATTGCATTTTGCAGTTACAGTGTGCAGCATAGACACTGGGCTGCACTTTTTCTCTTTCCAGGCAAGTATGCATTCCTGTATGCTGAATAATTTCTATTAAAAAGGCACATTTGATAGACTATGAATGCTGAATTTCAACATGACTGCAAATGTTGTTTAAGTTTCACACTATAATTGAAAAATAGCACCTCACTGTAGTAACATTCAGGTTATATATTTACTCTTTTAGAAAACCATGTAAAAATTAAATATTCTGTTATTTCAATTCAGTGGAGAAGAGTACATGCTTATGAAAAGAATGCTAAATAGGCAGATATTCACTTGTTGTGGGGTTTTTTTGAATCTTCAAAAAGATTTTAACCACAGTAGTTTTCCAAACTTAAATTTGAACTACCACGCACTTTTCTTATTCAAAGCATAACAGTTTGTTATAAGTAAGAAATTCTATGTGACAGAAAAGAAATTGGTCACCCTCTATTCCATAATCTTTCATGACAGCAAATTCTTCTGGACTTATATGCTATTTTCCTATCATCTGAGATTTTTAAAATGTCCTGTATAAACACAATTTTATTTAATTCTTAAGGCATTCACCGATTTTTCATTCTTTCTCTTTTAAAATAAGCATGTGATAAAGATGCCACCTTTATTACCCATCATAATGTTAACCAGTAAGAAGCTACTAAAAACTAAATTTAGCTTAATTAGAGGAATATTTGTCTATCATATCCAATCCTAAGTTCCCGCCCAAAGGTAGGAAAAAAGAGGTGGATTTGAAACACATCTAAACACTTTCATTCTCATGAAGTACTTTTTGAAACTATTATTCTTTCTAGAGAACTATTTTCTGTCACATAATCAAAGTAATTGCCCACCTTGACAACAGCACAACTAAAGGGAGAGATGAACTAAGATGTGGTTAGAGCTTTATAATATAATTTGTGCCAAAATTAATTTCGTACCTTCACACAGCACAGGTTTTGATAAACTGTGGTCTTGGAGGCAAAAAGAAACTTAAGTGTAAGTTAGAGACAGTTAGGGGACTCTGTAGATAAAGGAGATAGTAAATTCTTTGAACTTATGCTAGCCTATTGTACTAACCTTAGGTCATGATACATTGCTAAGTTTTTTAAACACTCCTTACTATCAGAACATGATTAAGCTATGCAACCTTAATGCTGACTATTTTTATACACCATTGAAATATGATTTTGCAGGCCATTGTGAATTTGCATGAAATGTAAATTTGCAAGACTAACTTGCCAAATTCCAGCCTAGTAGGGATGGTTCTTGTGGGTTGAAATTGTCCTCAATTGGTCCTTTTGGTTGGTGCTTACTTTCTTAAGCACTCCTGCTAACTCTCTGGTACAATTTACCAGGCAACAAAGCAACTTTGTGGAAAAGAAAGGATGTTATTGGACCCAAACCCAAAAGAAAGAAAATGAAAACCCCAAACAAGTGAACAAATGAAACAGAAACTGTGTCACAGTGCCATTACACACATTCTGAGAAGATGGGAGAGAATTATGTAGCAGTCTTTGGCTTCAGATAGGAGTTCATGGGGAAAGGGGCATATACTGTAACAATCTGATGACTGAAACCACTCGCTCTCAGGCTTTCTGCCAAATATGAAGGCTGCTCTAAAAAACCCACAGTCTCTTTCTGTCTCTTCTTGCTTTCAGCAAGGTACTCAGGGCATCAGGTGGCACAGCCAGCAGATGGGCCAGGTCAGGTGAGCGTGGCCTTCAGGTGGCAGCAGACACTGAAATGCAACAGCATACACTTCACCTCTAGTCTCTTGACATTTTGCCAAAAGGTTTAAGAATCATAAGTCCCTTTGTCTACTTTGGCACACATAGTCAAGCCAAGCAACAAAGGAAAACATCAAATGCCCTTGGGCTTCTTTTCTTCCACTTACTCAAGCGTTTCCCTGCTTCTCAGTCACAGCTGTGACATAGCTTCTCTGTCTCACAGCTAGAACAAGACCAAGATGGCACTGGTCACTTGAGCGCTCTTTTCCCCATGGCTACAGGCAGTATGGGGTTCCAGGAGGTTGTAGCCCACCAGTTCTGACAACTTCAGCAAAACAATTGATTCACAGTGGCTTTAGTCTGGCTCAGCATGGCTCCGTGCTCCAGTGGCATGGATGGTGGGGCAGCTCTGTTCCCTGCTTGTGCTGCTGATGGTGCTGTGTCAGAAAAAAGAACATCCTGGAAGTTCCTCCCAGCTAAACAGGGGGCTTCCTCCATTCACATTTGCAACTCAGCCTTTACAACAGGAGGCTGGGAATGAAGCCACAAGGAGGCAGGACACCAGCAAAACTTTCCATGCAGCAAAGCGCAAAACACCAGAAACCCAGGGTTCCAAACTATTACAATGGTGTTTAACAAAATAAATGTGGTGGGGCATATTTGTCTATCACATGTGAACATCTGTGTTAATTTCATAGTCTTCATAAGAATGATTCTGAGTTTAGATCAGCACAATTGACAATTGACCATATCTGTAAATCCTTATGAAGCTAAAATTGTGATAAACACTCAACATAGATAGTTAACAACATATACATCAGTAAACTAAGTGTTCTTTTCTGAACTGCAATGGCAATAATGCAGGGTATTGCAAAGGGATCTTATTTCTTGTGTGGTAAAATTGAATACACTGGTGTCTCCAAATTCAGGAAGAAAAGTCAGAAATGTTGTATGATAAATGTCGAATCAGCATCTACCCTAAAGTTGCTGTGCTGCTACCTTTACTTACGTGAGAGTCTGATCTGGGGAGCTGCTGCACAATTTGACTTCTGTAAGTATCAGTTGCGATGAATTTCAAACGGAACTCCAGCAGAGAAAAAACTCCATAATGAACACAAAGATATCAAAAGAAATTTACTAGAACATGAGACAGTGACCATGTTCAAGAATATTATTCCCTAAAATTTGAGCGTGTACTCCTGCAATGAATCAATTTAAATTAAGGACTGCTTTAAACTATTACTTTGATCATTTTTAATAAACCTCTGCATATACATGTGATACTAATTTTCTTGATTACGTGGATAAGAGTTAATTTTAGTTAAAGAGTTAAGTTTAGTTAAAGAGTTAAATTTACTGGCACAAATTCACTACTGAATTGAGTTGGTGTAACTGCAGGCTTTAGTTGGGATACACCACCATAAATATAGTAAGTGAAGAGTGAAACTAAAAAGTTGTGTTATTCTGAGGTATGTATGATCTTCCTTTTTTGAATAAGCTCTGTTTCAAATTCAGGCTCCAATTTTACAGAAGGTTGACAGAGTTATGTCTGATTTTGCATAACTCTTGTCAGACTCTTTTGTATTCTGTACAAGCTATGCCAGAATTTTTGCCCGTGTGTTCTTGCTGGGTATCTTGAAATACAGCAGGAAAGAAGGAATTATTAAGGCTGGAAAAGATCTTCAAGCCCAGCATAGGACCTAATATCACCACATCAGCTAGATCATGGCATTGTCACATCCAATCTTTTTTTAAAAACCTCCAGGGATGGGGGTACTCCATCACCTCCCTGAGCAGTCCATTCCAATGTCTGATCACTCTTTCCATGAGGAAGAACTTCTTAATATTCAAACTAAACCTCCCCCGGAGCAGCTTCAGACTTCTTGTCCTATCATTAGTTGCCCTGGAGGAGAGCCCAACCCCCACCATTCTACAACTTCCCTTCATGTAGTTATAGAGAGTGAGTCTCCACTTTCCAGGCTAAACAACCCTGGCTCCCTCAGACTCTCTACACAAGTCTTTCCTTCCAGTTTCTTTCACCAGCCTTGTTTCTCTTGTCTGGACCCACTCCAGCACCTCAATATCTTTCTTGAAGTGAGTGCCCAGAACTGCACACATGACTTGAGGTGAGGCCTCACCAGTACCCAGTACAAGGGGTCAAACAGTTTGTAGCACTGCAAGGGGTTATTGTGGCCAAAGTATAGGACCCTGCACTTGCCCTTGTTAAACCTCATCCTGTTGGCCTCTTCCCATTGACCTAGCCTGTACAGATCTTTCTGCAATATTTTCTACCCCTCTGACCAACCAACACCCCACCCCCCCACCACACTTGGTGTCCTCCATGAATTTACTAAGAGTAGCTTTGACCCCTTCATCCAAGATATCAATACAGATGTTGAAAAGAACCAGGCCCATTACTGAACCCAGAGGGACACCACTGGTCACTGGATGCCAGCCAAATGTGGCAACATTCACCATCATTCTCTGTGTCCAGTCACCCAGCCAGATTTTAATCCAGTAGAGTGTGCACCTCCACATCCAGGAGGATGCTGTGGGCGAGTCTGTTGAAGGCTTTCCTGAAGTCAAGATAGAACACATCTACAGCTTTCCTCTCATCCACTAGGTGGGTCCCCCAGTCATAGAATGAGATCTGATTGGTTACGCAGGACCTTCCTTTCCTAAAACTGTGTTGGCTGTGCCTGATTCCATGGTTGCCTTGTACATGCTGCTTGATGGCCCTTAGGATGATACACTCCATAACCTAGCCAGTCACTGAGGTCAGGTTGACAGGCGTATATTTCCCCAAATCCTCCTTCCAGCCCTTGTTGTGGATGGGCACCACACTGGCTAACCTCCAGTCATCTGGTACATCCCCAGTTAGCCAGATTCAGTGATAAATGATGGACAGTGAACAGACAGATCTTATGCCAACTCCTCAAGCACCCATCCGGACCCATGGACTTGTTAGGATTAAAAAATGTGAAACAACTCTAGTGACTTTGATGGTGATTCCTTAAAATGTACACTAAGAAGAAAACAATTTCTATCGCCATGTTTTAATATTGTACAATACTCCTAGAACACCAAATACTATCTGACAAACTATGTAGTATGCTGTATACAAGCAGTCAGCTTTTAAGTAAACCATATTGCACATGTTTTTTTGACACATAAAAATAAATTCTATATAAATTGAAGAAATACCATGCTTACAAATGGGTTACATCAGAGAAAGGGAAAAGGAGAACAAGGACTAGAAAAGGCAAAATGAAAAACATGTGCAAAGTTAAGGAAAAAGAGAACACGTATTAGTGAGCCATATATAAGAGGTTGTAACATTTATCTTTCACTCTAAACAATGCCTTTTTCTGCACTTTTTTTAAGATGAATGGGCTAGAATATCACACCTAGGTCAATTAAGAGTAAGATGTCTCTTCCTTTACTTTGTTCAACTTGAATCAGAGGTCCCAGGCAAGTATTGTACACTGAATACAGAGGTTGATGAAGAAAGCAGAACGTCTTTTCATCAGCGAAAAATTATGATTTAAAGATAAAGCTCTTTTAACAGCTCTCTGATAAAAATAAAAAGTCATTTTGCTGAAAGTAGAACAGAAAGAAAACTCAAACAGCCTCCCTCTTTCAACACATTAAATAATCAGAGAGATACAGTTTTGACTAGTTGCTTTTTGGTTTTGGGACAACTAGTTAATCAGTTTTTTATTTTATACTTCCCAAAACTTAGGGTCTTGACAAAATGAATCCATGATGAACTAAGACAAAGAAAATCTGATTACACATGAACTTAAAGATAGTGTTTTTTATTTAGTTTAACGCTAGAATCTTCTATCTTATGTCCAAATTTCCTTGGTCTAAAACCTTACAGATCACTTCTTAATCTAAATTCCATGTACTGTGAGTGAATGTATTAGGATTTTAGTGTGATAGAAGAAAAAAATTGAAAATATTTAACTCTAATGTAATGTAAAAATGAAAGACTGTTTGGGGAAAGGGAATTTGTGCTTCCCAGTATTTGTACGGTTACTGATAGAAACAAGACGGTGGATTAAACCATTGCAGTTTCTTTTACATTCTGCTATTACATCAAAGGTGTTCACCTTCAACATCTCACAGATGCTCCTGCACCTTTATTGCCTTCCAGACTGTTGAATGCTTACAAATGGTGGATCCTATGATGATACACTTTCCTCATAGTGCTCAGGCTTCTTAGGAAAAATGTTAATAATGCCATTCCTCACTGCACGTTCTCCTACCTTTAGGAAAACACTAATGCTCTGCATCCAAGCTACCTAAAGATGAGAAAAAGAAATAAATCTGACTGAGTGCTGTCCACAGGTATTTGCAGCAGCTGCTGGAAACCAAGAGATAAGGTCCAGGTATTTGGCCACTGCTAACTTTTCTGATCAATTTTTGACAATTCAAATTCAAGAGCGGCTTTTCCAGATAAATTCTTAATTACAGTTTCCTCACCACAACTCAGTTTCTATGAAATAATTTTCCTTGGAAAATATTTGAAATTTTTAGGTTGTAGTTTCAAATGTTGTTTTCAAGATGAGATTTTTTTCTGTATTCTGTCTGTTCCAGTTGTAATGATAGTCCTCCCTCCATAGATGTTTACAAACAGCCAAGCCTCTGTCTGTTACTTACTTGAACATCTCATTTTCCATTAAGGTCTTTCTACATCTGCTAAGTGAAATAGTTCATGTTCTCTCTTGGATTTGTATACAACACATTGCTATTCTTCAAGCTTCTACATCTAAACTGTTATACTCCTACCCACTTTTCAGAGATCTGATGTCCTTTCTGTTTAAGTTGTATAAGAAGTGACAGTATTGTAATCAAAACGTAACAGAAATATTAAATTATGAGGGTGATTGCAATATAAAATGGCATCCTCTTCACAACAAAATTTAATATTTTTGCCTTCAGGGTTTTTATTTTTTTAGCTTTTTTTTTAGTTCAAGCAGATTCTTTGCACTGCTTTATTTAATAAAATCAAAATTTGTAAATGTTCTGTTAAAAAAAACCCAAGAGAATTGGCTTAGAGAAAAAGTATCTTCTCTCTGTTATTTCCCAACTTTGGATCTGAAAGAAAAGAGCTTTGCTTATGCTACTGATTCTCAGAAAAGAATAACCAGCTTCTATTTTCTAGAGAAGAGGGTTTTAGTCTATAGCTCTCGAAAAATTTCTGTTAGAGCTTGAAAGGACATTTCAAGATGTCAATTACCCTGAAGACAGTATACTTAGATGCACAAGTGTTGTTTATTATCTTTAGTATGAAGTGCATGATCCAGTTTCTGTTGTATAGTCTATTGACTTTCACTAGCCAAACTGTTTACACCAACAGCTTCATCAGTATCTATGTTGGGTGGAAAAACTATTTAAACAATACCTCATACAGCAATTTCAGAATATCTTCCTGGAAACTTTTCAGACTTAATTTAATATGTCTATGCAAATGCACATATGTTTTTAGACTTGGAGAAAGTGAGGCAGAGAGGAGACCTTGTTTCTCTCTACAATAACCTGAAAGGAGGTTGTAGTGAAGGGTACATTGGTCTCTTCTCCCAGATAAAAGAAATAACCTCAAGAGGAACCAGGGCAGTTTTAGCTTGGACATTAAGTAAAATGTCTTCACTGAAAGAATGATCAAACATTGGAACGTGTTGCCCAGAGGAGTTACCATAAGGAACCATCCATGGAGGTATTGAAAAGACATTTAGCTATAGTGCATATAGGTTGATGGTTATTTGTCTGTGCTATGTTAATGGTTGTCAATGATCTTAAAGATCTTTTCCAACCTAAATAATTATATGATTCTGTGATTCTGTGATTCTGTGTGTGTCCATGAACTATTTTTTATGATGGGATATAATGAGTTTACTTTCATAATTTATTTTCAAATCCATTTTCGTAAATTTTCAGTGCCAGAAAAGGTCACAGAACATATTTAGTGCTACTCTGCCCCATATAGGGGATAACTAGGGAGTCAGTCCCAGTCAGCATGGGTTTATTGAAAGACAAATCACAGAATCATAGAATCATTAGGAATTGAAGGGGACCTCAAACAAACATCTAGTCCGATCCCCCTAACACAGCGGGATCACCTAGACCAACTCACACAGGAACATATCCAGGTCTTAAATGTCTCCGATGAAGGAGACTACACAACTCCCTGGGCTGGACATTAGGAGAAATCTTTTCACTGAAAGATATTGGAAAAGGATATCTTGGTAAGTGGTTGAATCACCATCCCTCAGTGTGTTTAAAGGTCTTTCAGAGATGGAGTTTAACAATATGATCTCGTGATAAACTTGATGAAGTAGGGTTAATGGTTGGACTTGATGATCTCAAGGGCCATATCCAATGTGAATGATTCTATGATTATTTATTCATTTAATAATGATGTATCATTTCAAGTTTTCAAACTATGAATTATACTTTTACTCTAATTGTGGCATTATTTCATCCATTAGAGACAACACCTTAATTACAGAGTTCTGCTTTTGGGTCATTTCCTCTCAAATAAACTTTTATAAATAATGGATTTTTTGGCCTAGTGCCCAAACATTACCTTTTTTTTTTATTATTTTGGCAGTTATAACATTTTTCAAAGTGATTCTGAGATATTTCTCTCTGTGTAAAATAAAAGGCATTATGTAAGGAAAGGAAGTGTTTGTGCACAACCACTATTGGCATTTAATTCCCTACATATTAACCTGGCACTCCTAACAAAAAATGTTTCAAGAATACAAATTTTACTCCTTGTCTCATGGCACAGTTTGTAATGCAAATTGTTATAAATCTAGCAACAAGATCTTTATTTTTGTAATTTTTTTACTTTGTATAAAAAAGTTTAGGCTTTTGTTGGGCTAGAGGAAAAGAGTGTTCTCTCTGGTCAAAAATCCTCACTGGTCAAAACTTGACTCCTTAAGTGAGAGAACCCGATATGCAGTATCTCTCTCATGTACAGCCATGTGCTGAAATGAGCATGACTCATATGCAGTGTATAGAAGAATACATGCAGCATGTAAGTTTTCTCCACTGCATGTAAGGTTGCAATGAAAAACCTTTTCTAAAATGAGTCAATAAGGAGTTACAGACCTGGTCTCTAACTCAGATGTGTGCCTTCAATAGCAAGCTACTTAAACACCATACAAGCGTTCACTCACTCTAACTCTAGTGGAATGTAGGAGAGAATAGGAAGGGCAAAAGTAAGCAAAATTGTCAGCAGAGATAAATACATTTAAGTAAGTGAAGGAAAAAACCCCATAATTGTTCACCACCAGAAGACTGATACCTGGTCAATGCCCAAGCAAATATGACTCCGGAAAAATCTAGTTGGAACATAGGAGTGTCCACATAGATATGAGAAGGAACTTCTTCACAGTGAGGGTGACAGAGCACTGGTACTGGTTGCCCAGGGTGATTGTGGACTCTCCTTCTAGGGAAACTTTTAAAACCCACCTGGATATGTTCCTGTGTGACTTGGTCTAGGTGATCCTGCTGTTTCAGGGGATTGGAGTAGATGATCTTTTGAGGTCCCTTCCAATCCCTAATGTTCTGTGATCTGCGATCTGTGAAAAACTTGCAAACTTCTTCAGTCTTTATTGCTGAATGTGACTTTATATGGCCATTAGGGTTATCTCTTTTTAGTTCAGGTCATCTATCTTAGCTTTGTTTCCTCCCAGGCTCTTGTACACCCCCTAGCCTACTTGCTGGGGAGTGAAGGGTTATGACAGTGAGAGAGAAACAGAGGATGAAAATAGAAAATAGACAGAAATAGAGTCTTGATGCTATACAAGCACTGCTCACTAACATTTAAAACAGCCATGAGTTATCAACTCCTGCCTCAAAAGCCATGGCCCCAAATGAGTTGCTATGAAGAAAACAAACTTCATTCTACTACAATTTCTACTTTATTCCATAGCGTCCTTATCATGCTTGAGTAATACATTATTCATTGTATTTTCATCAGCTACCACCTCTCCCATCCCTACTCTTTGGCATATATATGGATATTCCTTTCATCTGTGCACCATCCCCATTCAAACACCATTCAACCTTCCATTCAGTTAATTTAATCCATAACTTTGGTTCTACCTGTTTTGATGGTCATTCAGGACATTGTTTGATTTCCTCTCTGAAATGTCTGTATACCAATACACATAGCATGACAAACAAACAGGAGGAATTAGAGATGTGTGCAGTCACGGGCCCATGGTCTAACTGCAATTTTAGAGACATGGTGAAATAGTTCATATGACTGGAGCGCTGCCACAGATAGCTACGTATGATCTACAAGAGACAAGCCAGAAAGGAGAAGTAGTGGAGTTCCTCTTTATGTAGATTGTTGACAGTATTGATGGAATGTATTGAGCTATGTGCAGTAGTGAGTGAAGAACAAATTGAGATCTTATGGGTAAGACGTAAGGGGCAGACTAACTGCCACGTTGTGGGTGTTTACTACAGGCTACCTCACAAGGAAGAGGAAGTCATTGAGGCCTTTTCTACAGACAGCAGAAAGTAGCCACATGATCACTGGCCCTGGTTCTCATAGGAACTTGGAGAGCATTGCTATTTGCTGGAAAGGCAACACAGCAAGGCAAACAGTCCAGAAGTTTCCTGCAGAGTATTGATGGTAACTTCTTTAAAGAGATAGCAGAGAGGTCAACAATGGGAGGTGTACCACTGTATTTTCTATTAACAAAAAAAGAAGGACTAGTTGAAGATGTGAAGGCTGGAATCTTTGCTGCAGTGACCATGAGATGGTGGAGTTCAGGATCCTGCATAGAAGAATTAATGGAAGAAGATGGCAATAAGGGCAATAAGGACAATCCTGGACTTAGAAGATGGAACTCTGGGCTGTTCAAAGATCTGCTTGGAGGAACCCCATTGGTTAGAGCTCAAGAAACTTCAAGTAGAGTTCAGAATAGCTCAAGCATCATTCCTTTAAGCTCAAGATGGGTCTATCCCTGTGAGTAAGAAATCAAGTAAAGAAGACAGAAGATCCACATCTATGAGGAAGGATATTCTAAAAAAAGGAACTGGCCTCTTTGAGGACATTGCAGGGATGCATCAGGGAAGGGTAAGATCTACTTGGAATTAAAGTAAGTAAATAATTTCGAAATGTACAGCATTTGGAACAAAAAGTATATCAGGAGCAAGAAGAAGACACTGGAAAAACTGAGTCTATTTCTGATTGAGATGGGTGAACTGGTGGTGGAGGTTACAGAGAAGGTGGGGTTTCTGAATGACATCTTTCCTTGAGCCTTTACTGCTAAAAGAGTTATCAGAACTCCCAGATCCTGGAGATAAAGAGAGAAAGTCTGGAGAGATATACTCTTGCTCAAATAGGATCAGGTTAGGCAAACTGAGCATCCACAAACCGAAGGGCTCTGATGAGGTGCACAATCATGATTGCTGAAGGATAACACAAAAGGTACCTGAGGACTGGAAAAAAAGTCAATGTCACTTGCGTCCGAAAGGGGCAGGAAACTACAGCCAATCAACCTCATCTCCATCTGTGGCCATCTCTATGCAGGCAGAGGAGTGATCAGCATTGACTCAACAAGTGCTCAACCAATGCTCAACCAATATGAGAGCCTTCTATGATGCTGTGACTGGCTTAATAGTTGAGGAGAGTCTAGTGGATTTTACCTGCCTCAACTTCAGCAAGGCTTTTGACACTGTCTTCCTTAACATCCTCATAGGCAAGCCTAGGAACAGTGTGGTTAAATGAGTGAGCAGTGAGATGGACTGAAAACTGGCTGCACAACAGAACTCAGAGGCTTGTGAATAGTGGTGCACAGTCTGCTTAGAAAAATGAAGATAGTCATGTCCCCCAGGGTCGGTACTGCTGCCATTCAGTTGGACCTGGACTGGCTGAAGAGTTGGATAGAGATGAACATAGTAAGTTCAAGAGGAGAAAGTAGAGTGTCTTGATTTTGAGGAACAATTTCCTGCAACAGTACATGTTTGGGGTTGACCTGATGGAAAGCAGATCTATGGAAAAGGACCCATGAGTCCTGGTGGACAAGTTAACAGTGAGACAGCAGTGTGCTCGTGTGTCCATGATGACCAAAGGTATCCTGGGGTCTTTTTTAAGATAAATGTAACCAGCAGGTCAATGGAGCTTCTCCTCTCCTTCTACCCTGTCCTGGTGAAGCTGAATCTAGAGTAGTGTGTCCAATTCCGGACTCGTCCGTTCAAAAGAGAGAGGAGAGTGCTGGAAAGAGTCCCATGGAGTGCTAAAAAGAGCACTTGAACATTTCTCTTGCATGGAACGGCTGAGAGACGTGTGTCTGTTCAGCCTGGAGAAGACGGAATGGGTGTCTTATCAATGTATAGATTTAAAGTGAGGGTATCGATAGGATGTGATGAGACTCTTTTCAGTGGTAATCAAACCAGTAATTTCAGTTCAGTAGTCAAACAAGGACAGGGAGTGCCTAACTGGCCCATTATGAGTTTGCAGGTGACTGCGTAGCCAATTTCTTTATATTCCTCCCAGGCAACGTGTTCTTACTTCCATTCTCTGTGAACTTCCTTCTTGTGTTTATTTTTCCAGGAATTCCTTTTTCGTCCATGCTGGTGTCATGTTGCTTTTGTATGACTTTCTTTTTTAGGAAAGTCAGAGAAGATTTATTAGCTTATCTTTCTTTCTTTTGGTGCATTTTGCATTCACAGGAGAACATTTGTGCAGTGGTCTCAATTGGTCATGTCCAGCCCTTAACAATTATATCCCTTCTCATCCTGTGTCATGGGCCCACTGAGAAATTAATAAAACTTTTATGTGTTATTAACACTATTTTGATCACCAGTCTAAAACACTGTACTACACAGGCTGTTTAATGATAAAAAAAATTAACTCCACTCCAGAAAAACCCATTGCAGCACTGACCTTTAGTACTATCTGTAGTATATTTCTCATGGTTAACTATGCAAATGAAGCTTTAAAAACCACCAAAAATAAACTGTAAAATCTTTACCATGTATTTCCAATTTAAGGGCAATATTTTTATTATAGGCCAAATTTATTAAGGCGACAGTCTATCTTTTTCACCTTATTTTCCTTTACTGCACTTTAGTTTGACCTTGTTTATTAAAGATCCTAAGGAAATAAATTTGCTATGCAATTTTTGCCACTCAAGTTATTCCAGTATGACTGGTTTGAAAAGAACATCTCAGGAGAAGTTTCACATGGAGAGAGAGAGAGAGAGAGAGAGAGAGAGAGAGAGAGAGAGGATCTGAATGGGGAAGAGTGATACCACAAGACAAAGGGAGGAAGGAAAAACCAAGGAAAAGTGACTGTCTTTAGGCACTACTATAATGACAGCAAAACTTTTTTTTCAGAGGTAGTAGAGGCCTTTTTCTGGAAAAAGAGCATTTAACCAGATCATGTAAATTGCATTGCAAACTTCCTTACTTCCTTACTGGCCTGAAATACAACAAGAAGAAGCAGAAAACAGTCATCTGTGAGAACCTGCTTCAGTTTGAAGTACATGCTGAAGGCAAGATAAACATACAGAGATTTCATCTTAGCTTGTTGCACCAGAAGGGCTAACGATTTAAAACTAAAAGATGGTAGATTTAGACTACGTATAAATAAGTGAACGGTGACATATGTTGCCTGTAGTGGACTACCTGAAAGAGAATGGACAAGTGGTCGATCCAGACCTCTGTTGCAGACAAGAGTTTGAACAGAAGGCATTGTAAGTGAATGAAGGACATTAAGTAAGTAACTGAAAGACATCTTTATGCTGATGTATCAAGCCAGGAGAAGTTGGCAACCAAAGTGGAGAATAACTGGTAACATTGAGATGAGAAAGACTGAGCTAAGACTGAGCTATGGGAGGAGAAGACAGATTTGAAGAAAGCAGTTATATTGCTTTTAGAGTGGGTGGCTACTGTGTGATTAATGGTCTTAAACCAATCATAGTAGATGCTTGAGAGTGAGATCATAACAATAAGGTATAAAAATATATGCTTTGTTAGTAATAAAGGTCTTCACTAAGACTACATTTGTCTGTATGTGTTGTCCCTTGATCTCCGCATCGCAGCCAGCAGTTGCTCAAAGAGATGGTAGAAGCCTCGTCCGTGGAAACATTCAAAGTCTGGCTGGATGGGCGTCTGGGCAACACTCTAGTTAGTGATACCCCTGCTAACTGCAGAGGGATTACTATTAAATGTCCCTTCCAACCCAAAGCATTTTATGATTCTGTGACTCTGTGAATTAACTTTCCTAAACTGAAGCAAAAATGTTATGTTTTCTGGTGTTGTCAGTGGCCTCCCCATGGCCCCATATCTGTTAGAATAAGTAGCATGCTGTGTTACTTACTGCCAGGCTATGCTGTGATTATTGTTTTGTGCACTGCTCCCTTGAGTATTTCATTGGGTGTGCTGGGGTGGCTTCTCATGAAAGATTATGTGTACAGGTTCATCATATTGTGTCATCAAATAGCACTAAAATTATATGTGACAGAAGCATGACAGGAATTGGGCAATAATAAGTAAACAAAACAGTAGCAGAATCCTGACATACTTTCAAGGGAAATGTGAAGAAACTAGACCTCACCTTGCTCTCTCTGTTCATACACATTCAGCTAAGCAAGCTCACATGACTGACCCAACCATCATACTTCACTTGTGCCTGTTTTGCTGACTCATAACAAAGTGGGGAGATAGTCACTGAAATCAAAAGCCACAGCAGATAAAGCTTGCAGGAACTGGGGATGACAATTCAAGTACACGTGCATTCTTAAAAATGCCATCATTTTTAAAAACATACAAAGGACCTATAGGTAAGAATTAGAGATGTTCTCCAGGTCCATTTCCTTTACAATAAGATGGCATCCCAAAATGACCCACGGAAGTACACTTGAATTTGTTGATTTCTCATGGTGATCATGAGAGCTTTCCGTCATGCATGCATGTTGATTGTATCTCCTAGACTTGGTTGATAAATAGTAAGGCTCTTTCTTGCTGCTGAGGCAGCTGAAGCTTGTTCCCTTCCTCTGGCTTTTTTGTTGCATAAGATATTTTCTGCATAGAAATGAACAATGGTCCATCTGGTTTTCAGGCAAAACAAATGTCTTGTTGCTTTGAAGTAAGGCTGTGTGTTTGATTAGTTTGTATTTCAGCCATGTATTTCATGGTTAAGAAAAGTATCAGTTAATACCAAATTCTTAAGCAAATTACAGTCTTTTTGTTCTGCAACTGGATCTTATCTGTGATAGTATACAATAACTACAAAGCTTTAGCTAATGTGCTCTCAATATTACTTATAAAGTGAAGAACAACCTCCTTCTCCCTCCCACTGCAAAAATATCAGTTATGCAACGTGAATGATAAAATAAAGCAACCTGAATTTATGGCCTCAAATGTTGAATATGTCTGAGCACCATGAAATAATAATTTAAAAAATAATCAGAACTAAATCCTTTTGCAACTTTATGGACTAATAAACCTAAAAAAATGTTCTTTTATAAAGTAGTGTAGCCATGTCCACGTATTCTAGCTGAGTTTATGATGCTACCACATCAAAATGTTTTACATTGTGATATACTGACAGTTAGAATTGTGTAACAGGATGTGCTGTGAAACATAGTTTTGCCTTACTGGGAAAAAGGGAATTTGCTTTGAGATTGGGTGAGAAGAATGTGGAGGGTTAGTAAAACAAAAGAATGTGGGGGGTTAGTTGCCAGCCCTGAAGCACAGATAAAGAGAGAGAAGAGAATAACTGATCTTCAAACAGCAGAGCTAAGTGGATAACAAGATGTTCAAGGTTATTTTCCCAGGCTTGGGTCTGTACCAGCTTGGCACTCTCGCCAAGGAGGTGAAGTTACTGTGAAAAATATCTTCAGTATCAGTTAAGAGACCACGCCCGAGACCTCCAAGACCAAGTGCATAGACACGAAGAGGATGATAACAATTAATTGTAATATCCTGTCCTGTTTATGCAGATGTATGAAAAGATTTGTGTATAACCTGATGAAATCTGCACTTTGGTGTGCATTATTTTGGAAGTGTGCCTGTGGGCGATAATAAATTACCTCCTCAAAAACTCTAAACAGAGTTCTTGGGTCTTTCCGTGTGTCAATTGTCTGAGAACAATTTCAACAAATGTATAGCACACAATAATGATGTTTCATCCCTGCAAATATAATGATTATTCAATGTGTCACCAAAAAGAGAAAACAGTAGTTTTTTTGAAAAGATTATAGCTCACACAGACACACAAAGAGCACAGGCTAGTCTTTAAAAGTCAATTGTATACAGACCTTTTTTCCAGAGACATTAATGTCTTCAAACTAAGCTTTCATGCAGAGAATTATTTATTCCAGGGACATTTCAATGTAGGGGACTAATCTGGGCTCTCCAGGTAATTCCCCTGAATGAAGTGTTCTCTACCTCCAACTGAGTGCTAAGGAATGAGTAGGGGAATTGTCACCTGTGGGTTCATGTTTGCTTTAACTGTCCTTACGGTTTTACATTTTGTCTCTTACAAAAGACTAAGTTAGATAGTTTTGTGTTAGAGAAATAAGGAAAATCCTCATTGTTTTAAATGTGATCAAATGGATGATCTGTAGAACTAGTGACATGAAAGCAGAATTTGAAACTGCTACTTTTCTAGAGAAAGAATGTCTCCCCAACACAAAAGGTATTAAACGTCATAGATACTCTCAAGTAAGATTAACTATAATTGGGTAATTGATTTAGTCTTAATAAATCCCAGACACCTAGGAGACACTGAGCAACACATCCATCTCCATGTCTGTAAACTGAGGAATTTTAAATTTTTTGAACTCTGTTTTGCCAAACTTTCTGAAATGATCCAACCATTGATTTCTAGCTGTACTTTTGAAATACAAGCAGGGCTTTTAATGACGATACAGTGCTGAGTATTTTCCTAGGATTTAGGGACTTTTATTCTCACTTTATCTCATGCAAGGTCTTAAGTCAATATTTAGTCATGAATCAAACTTTTGGGGAAAGTTAGCAGCACAAGATGTCATTGAGGCTTTTAGACAATGCTTGGATTTGTTATAACTGTGACAGAATAAATTCAGCAAATAGAAATGCTTCTCCTTGTTACTTCAACAGAAACATGAAAAGAAGAATAGAAAAAAAATTTCTCACTGGATAAAAACATATTGAATATTGGCATTTGATTTGATTACATTGAACAAGTCCAGTAAATGTGTATATCTATATGCGTATCGATCAATAGAGATCCAAGTCATTAATGAATAGATTGAATAGGACTGGTCCCAGTACTGACCCTTGGGAGAGTCCACCAGATATGAGCCTCCAGCTAGACTCTGTCCAATTGGCCACTGCTCTATGGCTTCTATCCTGCAGCCAGTTCACAATCCACCTCACTACTTGATCATCCAGTCCACACTGCCTCAGCTTGTCTGCGAGGATGCTGTGGGAGTCTGTGTCAAATCCCTTACTGAAGTCAAGACAGACCACATCTACTGCTTTGACATTATCTATCCACTTGGTTATGCCCTCATAAAAGGCTATCAGGTTGGTAAAGCGTGACTTCTTTTTGGTGAAGCTATGCTGACTGCCCCTAATTACCTTGTCTTTGATGTGCCTAGAGACAGCGTTCAGGACAAATTGTTCCATCACCTTTCCTGGACGGAGATGTGGCTGACTGCTCTGTAGTTACCTGGGTCCTCCTTCTTACCCTTTTTGAAGATTGGAGTGACATTTGCTATCCTCCAGTCCCTAGGCATTTCTCCTGACCCCCATGACTTAGAAAAGATGGAGAGTGGCTTAGCAATGACTTCCACTGTCTCCTTTAGTACTCACGGGTGCATCCCATCAGGACATAAAATAGACAGAACATATAGTAAACAGAAAATAAATTCTTCCTTTTGTAAAGATTACTCAAAATAATATTTCCTAATCAATAGGAGACAAAAAATTGTTAGTGATATTTTATGTTCTTTATTAAGAAATAAATATTATTATAGTAGACATAAATTTGTAACGGAGTTTGCAGCTATACACAGGCTAGAAGGGCTAAAAATTAATATTATATATATAATATAATAAAATAGATGTTAAATATATTCTTCCTTTCCCAAAGACTATTCAAAATAGTATTTCCTAATCAACAGGAGACAAATCCATTCTCCCTGTTTCTCATTTCACTCACATTTGGCTTTTCACTTTTAAAGTCTTGGTCTGGGTGATCCTGCTGTTGCAGGGGGATTGGACTAGATGATCTTTTGAGGTCTCTTCCAATCCCTAATGATTATAAAGACTTTTTCATCCATTAGCTAACAGATTTTGAAACATAATGTTCAAATAGGAAGCTTCCAGGAGAAAGTTTGGCTTCATATATAGACAGCCAAGCTAACAAACTCAAAAAGTTTGAAGCTACTACTTCAAGCTGAGGAAGGTTAAAATCTTCGAGTGGGAAGATGTATGAATATGCTGTGTGCACTACCAATTTTACGACTTTGTGAGTCTTTTAGATTTTTAAAAGAAACTGCCATTCACTCATTCTATTACTATTACTAAAAATAGTTAATAATTTGAAGCTACAAGAGAAAGTGGAGGCACAAAATTTACAGAATATGGGAGAGATGTGAACCCATATTCTTACACAGAGACCTAATGACTAGGTTTGGTTTTTTTGTAAGAATAAGGTTCCACTTTTAGAGACAGTTTAAGTACTGGCCCTGTTGTCAACTGTTGATAAAATCAGTTACAATTCAGATGCAAGGATCAGTAAGAAGTTTTCTTAGTTGTTTAATCATATGTTATTTCCTGTGTATCTCTAACTTTTTCACTTATTGAGTGAATCTATATTAGGAATAGTAAGAGATGTTCTTGCATCTTCCTGTGTCTCTATCTGCAGCCCTGATCTACCTGTATTCACACATTACTAGTGATTTATCTGTGAACATTTTCCTACAGCATCCAAAATATGCTATACTTTATGGAAATATAGGAGAGGAGCACTTTGCACACCCTGCCTGTTTAAAAACCCCCAAACAAACAGATGATTTGTGATAGAATAACCACTAAACGTCAGCTCTGGTGAGCAAGCAACAGTTTGGGTTGTATACACAGAAATGTTTAAAAAATTATTTCAGATAATTTGCTGGGTAATTTTCTCCTGTATTGTGTAATTGCCGATACAGTTTATGAAGCTATAAAAGGAAATACAAAAGATCACTTCTATTTTTCTTTTAAACGGTAGAATTTTGTAAAGTAAAGCTGTGCTCCCTGAGGCAGTTTGGAAATGGTAGTTAAGAAGAAACTACCTTTTTTTCATTAATAAGCACAAATTACTAATGAAATAACTATAAGAAAAACACTGTGAATCTCTGAATTCAGAGTAGGTCCTTCTTTATTATACCTGGAATATAAATAAAAAACAATGAGATGTGTCTTTTTTTTTTTCTTTTACCAATAGGTACTAATTTTTCTTACTGTTTTTAGTGAGTTTGTTTTCACATTCATATAATCAGTTAAGATCATGTATGCAAGACTTAAACTTATTAGGGGTAGAAATTGCACTGACAATTTAATGTGGTGTGTTCTCAGTGCCAATTCACTTGAACACAATTCCATTTTTCTTTCACATTCTTTCTGAAGTAATATTCTTCAAAATTTCATTTCTACCCTTTTTGGAATATAGTTTGTCATTCCAATGGTTGCATTTGTATAGGGTAGCTCCATTAGCAACTGGAAGGCTGAACCAAACTGAAAATTTATAAAATACCATTATATCTTAAATTCATTCTTTTTACTTGCCTTTGAAAACTTACCAGCAGGTGTTTGATGCTGCAGAGAAACAATAAAATGTTTTCTAGTAGAGACAAACCAGTCCTTAAAAGGCAAAGGAGCAGGCTGTCCACATGTGTCCTGGAGACAAACTGTTGGGGAAAATGTCCTGGTTGAATGGGGAGTTTCCGCTGTGACTTGGGAGAAAGAGATATGTTCACCATCTTTGGAAGAAGGGGCAGGCTACTCAAGAAGAGTATAGGGATTTTGTTAGTTTGTATAGAAAGGTGTCGTGGTTTGAGGGTTAAAGGTAGAACCCTCCAGAACAGGTTGTTAGATTTCCCTCCCACCAATACAGGAAAGGAATATAAACAGGTTTGAAAATGTCAATAAATTGTAATTTTATTCAAAACAAAGTAAATTCAAAGAGGAAAGAATATACCAACAGGAATGTAGGGAGATGGTGTAAGGGAAGAATTATGTACAGGAGGCAATTTGATGTAATTCTGGCCTCCAGTCACTAGGGGGCTCTTGCCAAGGAGCAGCAGAAACAGGCGCTCGCGCCCGGCTGCTTTCAGGTCCGCACCAGGCCGTGCCGGAAAAGGAAGGGAGGGAAAAATGGCGCGGGCAGTCGCGCACCCTTCTCCCGCGTGCACCGGGTGTTTGGCTATCGGAACCCTGCCAGCACCCTGCTCCACCCGCGCTCGCCTGGCAACCACGCACCCAGACCCCGGCAGCCCACCTCCTCCTTGCAAAAAAACAGAACCGCACTCAAAACCAGTATGAGGCAAAACAAAACATCTCAAAATGCGAGACAGATCCCCTCCCGATCCACCAGTAACCGCCGATAAAAGCTTAACCAGAGGGTAGCGTGCAGGAGAAGGCAGGTGGTCTGGGCAGCAGATCAGGGCACAGGAGCCGTGGGTCTTGTCTCCTCCATGGCTGGAGTCCCCCTCTCTGGCTTTTATTCCATGGTCCACCAGGACCCTCCTACTGTGGGGTAGAGGGGAGTGGTTTGGGAGATACACAAGTTCTTCTTCTGGGTCCTAACATACAACCCAGCACAAAAGAATATTAGGGAGACAGAAGCTCTATTAGATCTCAGTCTAGCCTCTGCTGCAAGAGATAATAAAAAGTCTTTTTACAAATATATTAACAACAAAAAAAGAACCAGGAAGAGTTTCCATCCCTTACTGGATGCAAAGGAGAAAATTGTTATCAGTGTTATCAAGAAAGAGGAAAAGGCTAAGGTACTTAATTCCTCCTTTGCCTCAGTCTTTAGTAGTTAGACCACTTATCCTCATAGTATTCAGTCACTTGAGCCGGAAGCTGGGGTTGGAGACCCCTCATAATTCAAGAAATATTAGAGTATTACCTACTAAACCAATTGGATACTGGTAAGTCTATGGGGCTGGATGACATCCACCTGAGAGTACTGAAGGAACTGGCAGTGGAACTTGCCAAGACTCTCTTCATCATTTATCAGCAGTCCTGTTTAACGAAAAAGGTCCTGGATGACTGGAAACTTGCCAATGTGACAACTGTCTACAAGAAGGACATAAGGGAGGATCTAGGGCACTACAGGTCTGTTAGCCTGATCTCAGTACCAGGGAATATATGGAACTGTTTATTTTGGGTGTGAACACGCAGCAAGTGCAGGACAAAGTGGAGATCAGTCCCAAACAACATGATTCGTGAAGAATAAGTCCTATTTAATCAACCTGATTTTCTTCTATGATCAGGTGACCCACCTAGTGGATGAAGGAAAAGTGGTGGATATTGTCTACCTGGACCCCAGTCAGGCATTTGACAGTGTTTCCTGCAGCCTTCTGTTGGAGAAAGTGGTGACTCATGGCTTGGAGAAGTTGATTCTTCACTGGGTTTAAAACTGGCTGAGCCCAGAGAGTTGTGGTGAACGGGGTTAAATCCAGCTGACATCTGTTCACAGATGGTGTCCCTCAGGGCTTAGTTTTGGGACCAGTCTTGTTTAACATCTTTATCAATGACCTGGATGAGAGGATTGAATGCACCCTCAGTAAATTTGCAGATGACACAAAATTAAGTGGGAATGTCAATCTGCCTGAGGGTAGGGAGGTTCTGCAGAGGGATTTAGACAGGCTGAAGTGATGGGCTGAGGCCAATAGGATGAGACCAAATGTCTTTAACTAGGCCAAGTGCCAGATCATGCACTTCAGTCACAACAACCTGCAACAGTGCTACAAACTTGGGGAAGAGTGACTGGAGAGCTGTTGGCAGAAAAGGACCCGGGGGTGTTGGCTGACAGCTGGCTGAACATGAGCCAGCAGTGTGATCAGGTGGCCAAGAAGGACAACAGCACCCTGGCCTGTATCAGGAACAGTGTAACCAGCAGGAGTAGGGAGGAGAATGTGCCTTTTTACTCTGTTGCTCTCTGAGTCAGTGACCATGGGGCTCGGTGGTCGCTGGTAATTAGAAACACACCCGGACCCCAATATCCTTCTGCCTCTTTCTCTGATAGTAAGATTACATCCCCTCCAGACAAAGACACTCTCCACACATATTCTGTCTCTGATTCCTTCACATTTCTTGAAAAATCCTTTTTCAACTTTGCTAATTCGGTTGCCGTAAACGGGACTTCCTTTGTGATAACCTGAGGTTGAAGATCATTATCACTCTCATACACATACTTGATCTTAACCAGCGGATACATATGAGGGGGTTTTTCTATGGGGTTTTTTTTTGCCTTTTGCAAATCTCCTTGGGGACAAATTTGCCGTACCCTCTTCTCTCCAAGCTTCGCTTCTGTCTCTGACAATGTGTCTGTCTCCACCAAAAGCTGTGTTCTCAACTCATGCTTCAATATTTCTTTTTGATTCCTTTCCTCCTGTAATAATTCTTTGGTTTCTCTTAATTGATGTTGCAGGGTCTGTATGACCCCTTTGAGTGAACCTATGACAAAATCAGCATGACTAGACTTCGCCTTTCTCTCTTCCATAGCAGCTGCCAGAGTCGCCCCAAATAAAGGCTTTTCCCTTCCCTTTCTTCACTTTAGCCTCTTTCTGCAAAAGTCTTATTTGATCAACCACACTCTGCGGTTGAAACTAATGGTTTTTTGCCCAATCTCGTCCCTGAACCGATGGACGAGATCGGTGTGCTTCCAAAAGATCATACAATACATCTATTCTGTTAACTCCTGAGGATACATCATCACAAGCATCATTACAAACATCAGCTGCCTTCAGAGCAGCCATTCTTTTTCTTAATAGCAAGGGGATTATCTTCCTGGAAGGGCCACACCTTAATATCTGAATTTCCCCTATTCACTTCCAGGAGAGCACACCATAATATAACAAACACAGTTATTTTATCCTCAGGGTGGCGGTTTATGTTCAACACAACAAGCTGGTACAGCACTCTCGTCTCAAGAGGATCCCACTTCTGACACCAATTTAAAATGTCCCGATCCGATATCGGGAATGGTTCTTAAATGATCCCCAAGGACGAGATTAAGACACAAACCAGGTCAGATGCTGTACAAACATATGAACTTTATTTTCTATAACTGCTGATAAGAGTGATAGGACAGAGAAGAAAAGGGGGAGAAAGTCAGAGTCCCTAAGCAAGAGTAGCGGCAGAGATGCGTCTAATTACCACCAACACCACCACGAGGGGTCCAGCGATGTTCAGCTCTGGTCTTGGCTCAGGTGGTAGTCTGAAGAAGAGAAGATTCACCAAGATGCAGCAGGATGCCACAGCAAGCAAGCCACATTCAGGGTTAGAGTCCCCCTTGAAATAAGAGCACGCCGTCCCAGTTCCTCAAAAAGTCTGCCCGGAACTTTCCAGTGGCAGGCTCTTAACAGGATGCTGTGGTTAGAAGCAAGGTCCATCGCAAAACAGAAAAACGAGATTCAGTGTAGAGCAGCGGAGCAAAACAAAAGGTCTTGACCAACGATGTTGAGACAAAATAAAAGTCCCCATTCGGTCTCTTACAGAGACGTTGCCCAGGGAGTGGGTAGAGTCACCATCCTTGGAGGTGTTTAAAAGACAAATAGATAGAGCACTTAAGGCCATAGTCTATGGGTTAGAAAGATGTTGGGGTGAAGGCTGGTCCTGATTATCCTGGAGGTCCTTTCCAGCCATAATGACTGCATGATTCTAAGTTTCTTGCTTGTTTACTGTTGTTAGCAAAGAAACTTTGGGAACTGATAATTGATATTTATCTTTACTAAAATTACTTTAACTTGAATGCAAGTGAAATCTAAATTTACATTACCTGTATCCAAGTGCAAAGGAAGAGCAGGGTATATGGCTATTCATAAGCACAGCAGGAAGTGAGAAGTGTATCTCTACCTTACTCCTACAAAAAGAATCTGCAAATATGAATCATGAAGCATTTCTCCAAGGGATGCATAAAAAATCTGAAATACTTTGGGTGTAGTGCCTCCATAGCTGTGAAGGCAAACCCCTCAGAACACTCTCTGCTAGTTACTACTGCAGTCTCACTTGCTGTACAATTTTCAGTTTCTTCAAGAAAACCTGAAAAATTCCTCATTACATTGGGCCATTTCTTTGCAAAAAAAAACCAACCAAACAAACCAGGAATTGTATTTATTAGTTAAATGCACCATTCTGAGCCATGGAAGTCCTTGAGATGCAGTACTTAGAGACAAGAGATACATTAAATTAGCTTGGACTGTTACACTGGACATGATGACTTGATGATTTCTTCCACCTAGGAAAAATGTCCAAACTAAAGCAAATATCAGTGATGTCACTTGTTAGAAGTTCTCTGTTTCCTGACTGAAGGCCAGACTGTCCTTTCTGTTGGCTGTGCTTGATTCACTGGCATATCTGTTCCATAGTTGCCCATCAGCAGCCCATTGTCTTCAGGAAGAGATACTATTCTGAACATGACCAAAAACTAAAGAAAAGCCTAAACTTCACTTTGTAAGCATAGAAAAATTATTCTTACGGAGTTTCTGTGAAAAATTGTCTTTTTATACTCTCTGAAAAGTGATCCATTCAACTGTATTGCTGATTCTTTGTTTTTACGCTGATGGAGATGATTGGCCTGTTCCATTCAGAGAATGCAAAGGTTCAAAAGTATGCAAATCCCATACATGTAACACTGAATCATTAAGATAAGTGCTCTGGCAAAACTCCTTTTCAGAAAATTTTATTTTGTTTTTTAAATTTCAACCTAGATTCAGCTGAGCAAAATGTACTTTCTTGTTTCCTGTCCTAAGCTTCCTTACCAAGAGCTGTCACACCAGCAAGGGAGGAAGTCACGGAGAAAGATTGTGGTCTGCCTGCACAGTGTCTCTAGGATGGCCATGGAGTTGAAAGGGAGATTTGATCTTAATATTTAAAGATTCTAGACCTTTAAATTAAAAATGTTTTCATTTAATTAAATTCATCATGTTTAATCTTTCAAAATACTTTCTTATTCGGATTTCTTTGTGTTAAATACAAATGTCCTTCACAGGCTTTTCTTGCAAATGTTTCTATGGACCTACCACTCTCCATTCTAGTCTTTTTATAGCTTCTTTGTACCACTGACTTCAGTCAACAAGTTCAGAGCAAACGGCTCCCTCTCAAGTCGAATCCAGGGCTACTTAATGAAGTTGGCAACCATGCATGCAAAGAGCATCACAGCTGTTTGATCTGTCTAATATATATTTCTTTCACATTTTATACTTGGCCTCAAGAATTGGTAGAAATGTGTTCAAAAATCATTGCTTTCCTGTCAAGGTCTTCCTGATTACTTTCCTGCTGTTATCATAAGTCAGTGCGTGGGATTTGTTTAGGCATTCATCTTAGTGAAATCGCTTTGACTATTATGTAGCTGCCATGTAGCATGGAAAACAAACAGGAGGAGCTTGAAGTCATTGTGAGGCATGACCACTATGACGTAGTTGCCATCACGGAAACATGGTGGGATGACTCTCATGAGTGGAGTGCTGCAATGGATGGGTATAAGCTCTACAAGCAGAACAGGCAGGATAGAAAGGGTGGCGGGGTGGCTGTCTATGTTAGACAGTGTTTTGAAAGCATAGAAGTTAATAAGTGCCATGGGTCAGTTGAATGTCTATGGGTTAACTTGAGGAGGGCCAACGAAGTAGATGTTCTGCTGGGAGTCTGCTATAGACCACCCAACCAGGGTGAGGAGACTGATGAATTACTCTATAGACAACTGGCAGAAGCTGCAAAATTGCAACACCTTGTCTTTGTGGGTGACCTCAACTTACCAAACATCTGCTGGAAATACAACACAGCAGACAGGAAACAGTCCAGGAGGTTCCTGGAGTGTGTGGAAGATAACTTCCTGACTCAGCTGGTAAGTGAGCCCACCAGGGGA